>KV751317.1:24441374-24489492 GCA_001698575.1 Mola mola | reverse complement strand
TTTTTTCCCCATTGACTAAGAATCTGGTAAAATATTCATGTTGACACCTTCCTCCGTCCTTTTGTTTTGGAAATGTGAAGCTGTTTTGAACTTGAAATGGACCTCTGTGAACTAACTCTCTTTGTACTTGATCAGTTAGAGAAGATGGCCAGTCAGCAGGGTCCAATAGTGCAGACTTTGTTCCTGACGCTGCATCACTGGGCTCCCCTGAGGTGGAGGGGATAGATTGACTGCTTGAGGCTGCTGCATCCCTGGGCTCTTCTGACGTGGAGGGGACAGAAGGAGTGCTTGAGGCTGCTGAAGTTGTGATATCTGTTGATGGCCCAACATTTGCAGAGGCTGGAGTTAAATATCTCAAAAGTACATCTGAAGAGTGAAGAGGAGTGTTACAGCCATTATATAAAAATGATGATTCCTAGAAAAAAATGAAAAACCTAATAGATACATGTTGTCTACTATGCATGTATAATATACAATGTATTTTTTTCTGATATGCATATTAGATTAGATACAAATTTATTGACATTACAGTGAAATGTTGATTAGCAAATGCAAAGAAGCAGTAAACTGCAGTTTAATATGGCATGTGGGAATGCTAAATTATGGAGTATTAATAATAATGTGTACTTTAACACTGATGTAAAGTTTAAAACAATTAACATGCTTTAGACAATTTGAACTGTAACACAACGAACAACTAGGGTTAAATATCTGATATATAAAGGAGTGGAAAGGGAATAGCATTTTGATTGACTATTAAAAGCAGGAAAAACGTTAGCTAGCCAGATGTGAATACAACAAATAATAAAAGCATAGATTAGGCCAATGTAGACACCTACTGAGTGGGTTGGGGGGCTTATTTGGTATTATCATTTGTAGTAATATTAATTGGGCATTGCTTTACATTTTAATCTATGTTAGCTTTTCCATTTTAAGAGTTAATAGTAATAACTAGTTTTAATATAATTATATTGAAGGTGAATTTTTTCCCTGATTTTGTGGCGCCCCCTGGAGGCCAAGGCGCCCTTAGCATTTGCCTATATTGCCTAATGGGCCAGCTGGCTCTGACTGTCCTAACCCCAAGTAAATATATTCAGTTGGCCCAACACAGAATTAATAAGACCTCCACTTCTGGGGGAGAAACAGGGGGGAGGAATTCCCTCTACGTTTCCAGACTAGAGTAGTCCCCAGGACAAAAGATTTAAGTGTAAAATATTAAGCAAATATTAAGATAAAAGCTGGCTGAGGGTGAACGCACCCCTGTTTGTCTGTGCCCATCGTATCCTGAAAAATGTGTCTACATGGCTTTGAAAGGCGAGTTTTGATTGTTTATGTTCTGTCAGTGCTTCATCTTGAATTCAGGAGCGTTCGCTGCTTCTCACTAATATTTCTGACCACATGGGGCTGACATGGGAATTATGATAATATGATAACTTGGAAAGAATGATGTGAGTCAAGGTTGAAAGGTGGATTATTGTTTTATGGGCAGTTGGTATGAGGCTCAGCCTCTTCCTCTGCCGCCTTCCTATTCAGCCACAGGATTTTCAGCCACACTGCCCTGACACACAGGCTTCGTTTGATGAAAGAAATATAATGCAGAGGTCTGAAAGTTAAGTTCCTGCTTTTTTGGTGTACATATTCATGCAAAGCTCTGGCCGTAAAGCCAAATGTGCCAAATGGTTTCTCACATGGGCTGTGGTGTCTGGTGCTAGTTAAAACTACTTCTCTTTCTGCATGTAGTAATCTATAACCCATGCTCAGTTTCAGGCTTTAAATGATTTAAAATGAATGAATGAATGAATGAACAACTCAAAGATTTAAAATAAGCGCCTAGCTGTGTACAGTTGTATATATGACCAAAAACCAGAACAGAGAAAACAAGACAAAAAAGTAAATACATTGGATCAGAGGTTGATGGAATTTCATGATATCCTAGCTCTTCATTTCAACTTTGCCATATGACATGTGCCAGTGTTGGCTGTTTCCAGTCCCCTAACAAGCAATATTTGTCAGTATGAGAGCACAATCAATGTTACTAATAAGGGAGAAAATGAGTTACAGGTATATTAAACGTCCAAAGCTGTTTATCTTTCCAGTTCCTGGCTAACCATTGGAAAGTTCACAGATTTGATGATTCACTGAGTTGACTTCTGTACTGAAAAACCCATTTCTCCCCAACCAAACCTACCACCTTTAAAAATCAATTTATCTAATAATAATAATAATATAGTACAAAAGAAATGTTATGGTGGCCTTTTTATTACATTCTTACAGCATCAAATTTATCCATGTGAAGTGAAGGATAAAAGGAGGAGTTTTTGTGAAGTCACTTCCTTTTCTTGAGTTGCATGATAAACTAAATCTCTGTACAGTAAAATGTAAATGATAAATGGTAAATGTTCTGTATTTATATAACGCTTTTCTAATCATTGTTGACCACTCAAAGTGTTTTTACACTACATGCACACTACATTGCATTCACCCATTCACACACACATTCATACACTGGTGGCAGTGACTACCTTGCAGGGTGCCATCTGCTCATCAGGCGCGTTAAACAATTCACACACTCATACACTGATGGCGCATCATCAGGAGCAATTTGGGGCCCGCAAAATGAAGCCACAGGGGGTAACAAGTTAGCTTGGGATAGAAGGATAGAAAACCCATGTAAAACCAGGATTTGTTTATAAGTTTGGTTTGTGCTACAGATTAAGCAAAAAAGATATAGGTGGATTTTTTTTCACCTGCCCCCTGTTGCTAATCTTTATGCTAAGTTAAGATAACTGTCCCCTACTTTATTTTTAAAGGACACATATGATAGTAACATTTAAACGTCAGATACTGTGTTGCTGTCATCAAGAAAGCAAATAAATTATAACTTTACAAAGTTGAAAACAACAAATTCAAATTCAAATTCAAATTTATTTGTATGGCCTGAAATCACAATTTACACATTATCTCACTGGGCTTTGACAAACTGTACAGATGTGACATCCTCTGCCCTTAGACCCTTGAACCGGGTGAGGAAAATCTTAAAAAACCCTAAACAGGGAAAATAAGAAACCTCAGGAAGAACCACAGAGGATTGATCTTTCTTCCTAGGACGGACAGACGTGCAATAAATGTCACTTGTACAGAACACAAAAACATGATAACAACAGTTCACCTAGAATGCGTAAAACATCCATGAGTCCCAGAGTCTGTGGATTCTATAAATCCGGATGTATGGAAAGTCTAGTGATCCAGACGCAGGTGGACTCTGTTGGTCCAGGAGTCATTGTACTCCATGTAGGAAGATCTGGGTGTTGCTGAGTCCAAGGGTATGTAGAATCTGTAAATCCAGGGATATGTGAAGTGTAGTGATCCAGAAGCAGGTGTAGTCTATTGATCCAGAAGCCATTGTGATCTGTGGATCCTGATTTGCACTTGGAAATCCAGTCTAGGATCCAAGTCATAGGATCTCCTTCCCTAATGTGGCCAGGAGGCATCAGGCAGGACCACAGCAGCACCTCCCACCACGACCTAGAAAAACCTGCAGGATGGTAAAGCACAACAACTCCGGGGAAGAAGTAAAGTTAGTGTAAGGATATGGACATTTACAGGAGCAGAGAAGGAGTCGGAGTCA
Organism: Mola mola; assembly: GCA_001698575.1. Lineage (NCBI taxonomy): Eukaryota > Metazoa > Chordata > Actinopteri > Tetraodontiformes > Molidae > Mola > Mola mola. The sequence continues at coordinate 24,485,864 of KV751317.1, read as the reverse complement.
GAGGGGGGAGAGAAGAAAGCTCAGTGAATCATGGAGTGTTCCCCCAGCAACCTAAGCCTATAGCAGCATAACTAAGGGCTAGATAGGCCAGCCTTAACTATAAGCTTTATCAAAAAGGAAGGTTTTAAGCCTACTCTTAAAATCAGAGAGTGTGTCTGCCTCCCGTACCAAGACTGGAAGATAGTTCCACAGGAGAGGAGCTTGATAGCTGAAAGCTCTGCCTCCCATTCTACTTTTGGAAATTCTTGGGATCACCAATAACCCTGCATCCTGGGAGCGTAAGGTTCTGGATGGGCGATAGGGTACTATGAGCTGTTCAAGATAAGATGGTGACTGACCATGAATAGCTTTGTAGGTGAGAACAAGGATTTTAAATTCTATTCTGAATTTAACTGGGAGCCAGTGCAGAGAAGCCAGTATGGGGGAAATATGGTCTCTGATATTAGTTCTGGTCAGTACACGTGCTGCTGCATTTTGGATTAACTGAAGAGTTTTTAAAATTTTGTTAGGGCAACCTGAAAATAAAGAATTACAGTAGTCCAGCCTGGAAGTAACAAACGCATGAACTAGTTTTTCTGCATCTTGTTGAGCCAGGATGTGCCGGATTTTAGCAATGTTACGGAGGTGAAAGAAGGCAGTCCTTGAAATCTGTTTAACATGTCAGTTAAAAGACAGCTCCTGGTCAAAGATAACACCCAGGTTTCTGACAGTGGTGCTGGAGGCCAAGGCAATGCCATCCAGATTAACTATGTTGCTGGATAATGAGTCTCTAATGTGTTTAGGGCCACAATGACTTCAGTTTGGAGTTTAACAGAGAGACAGAGTTTAACATTAAAAAGTTATGAGACATCCAGTTTTTAATGTCCTTAAGACATGACTGTAGATTAGCTAACTGATGGGTTTCATCTGGCTTCATTGATAAGTATAGTTGTGTGTCATCTGCATAACAGTGAAAATGTATGGAGTGCTTTCTAATAATTTTACCTACAGGAAGCATATATAGAGTAAATAGTAATGGTCCAAGCACAGAACCTTGTGGGACTCCATGACTAACCTTGTCATATCTTGATGATTCATCATTAACATGAACAAAATTATATCTATCAGATAGGTAGGACTTAAACCATCTTAGAGCAGATCCTTTAATGCCAATTTGGTGTTCCATCCTCTGTAGTAAGATGTGATGATCGATAGTGTCAAAAGCTGCACTAAGATCTAATAAGACTAGTATAGAGATAAGTCCTGCATCAGATGCAGTGAGGAGGTCATTTGTAACTTTTACCAATGCCGTTTCTGTGCTGTGATGCTTTCTAAAACCTGACTGAAAGTCTTCAAATAGACTATTATCCTGAAGAAAGCCACATAGTTGTTTCGCTACTGCTTTCTCTAGAATCTTTGAAAGAAAGGGGAGGTTGGATATTGGTCTATAGTTGGCTAAAACTTCTGGGTCTAGGGTAGGTTTTTTTAGGAGCGGTTTAATTACAGCTACTTTAAATGACTGGGGGACATAACCTGTTACAAGGGATAGATTGATAATGTTTAGTAGTGGATTGCTAATTAAGGGTAAAACCTCTTTGAGCAACCTAGTAGGTATGGGGTCTAGTATACAGGTTGATGATTTAGATGAAGATAATGTTGTCGTTAGTTCATGAAGGTCAATTGGATGGAAGATTTCCAAACACACATCAGGACTAATAACGGCCTCTATAATTCCTGTTGCTGAACTGGAATCTGTGGAGTGTAGGATATTTTCTCTGATAAGTCTAATTTTATTATTGAAGAAGTTCATAAAATCATTACAGGTGAGGGCTCTAGGAATGCATGGTTCAATAGAATGATGGCTCTCAGTCAGCCTGGCTACAGTGCTGAAAAGGATCCTGGGCTTATTCTTGTTTTCTTCTATAAATGCTGAATAGTAGTCTTTTCTTGCTCGGCGAAGGGCCTTCCTGTATACTTTAAGGCTATCCTGCCAGGCCATGTGTGACTCTTCCAGTTTAGTGGAACGCCGTTTCTTTAGTTTATTAGTTTTCTGTTTTAACTTGCGAGAATTTAAGATTATACCACGGAGCTAGTCTCTTTACTGGTTTTGTTTTCTTTTTAACTGGGGCAGAATCGTCATACAACAACCCCCCAAATTACTTTCCTGAGACTTGTGTTCGGTCAGTATTTTCCTTTTTTTCTGATTGGACATTAGCTGGCTGGTTACTTTCATTTGTTCTGCAGATACCTGTCTGCTTATACTTTGATTTTCAGACAGGACGACCAGTTACTGTATGTAAGTAGTGAAAAATCTGATGGTTATTTGTATACTGTCTGCACTGATTTGAAGGGGTATGAGACAAATTCTCTCTGTCCTGGGAAATGTGAATAATATCTCTCCAAGAAAAGATTCAAACCGGTCTGAGTTAAAGCTAAGCAAATTTGCTCCTAATTTAATGAGGAAGCGACTTATAGTTCTGCCCCAACATTGTTCTTACACATTTTTCAGAGTTGGTCAAAGTATCCTTTTCATGTATTAAAACAACTAGTTTAATTTTTGGGGAAATTTGTGTATTTGTTTTATTGCAGCAAGTTGGACAATAACATCAATACTACTGTCACATAGTATCTGTTCAATGTAAAGATAGAGCCACCAGCTGGTTACCATAGCTTAATTAGCACAGCAATAGCTAGGTAGTACTGTATAGAGCTAAACGTGCTCAATGCATTACTACAAATGAAAATCCTGAGTATAGAAGCAATAACAGCAAAATAGAACATAATTAAAGCACTCACATGATGGCCTATAATATTTCATTACTGTATTTACTATATGAGTAATTAATATTGCATCAGTGCAAAGGGTTTATTTTCTGAAATGTATTGATTTACGGATCATTTTAACTGTAACAGTACAACATATGGTATCTACTAACATAATGCTTATGTGATCAAATCAAATTGGCTAGTAAGTGCAGCTGTCAACTGAATGATGTAGAGGTCACAAGAACAATTGTATTAAAGTTAAAATACTGAGTTAATACTTGAAGTTTTTTTTCTCCATCCTGAAGCAACAACAGTTACTAGATATGTATTGGTATTGACCAACTAGGAAATTAAGTGAAGTCAGTCAGAGGTGCGAGTGGCCTAATACAAGTTTGTTGTTTCCCTCACATGACCTGCTACTTTAAATGTATGGCTGAAACACAAAAACATCAAGGGAAGCACAACTTTATGAGAAATTGCTGATGTAGGAAAAACAGGAAACACACAGGGGAAAGTGCAGTGAATAAAAGTAGGTGAGGGGTTGGTGAGAGAGAAAGAAGAAATAACCAAAGGCATGGGAGTGGGGTGTGTGTGACAGGTGTTTCATGGTAAGAGAGTTTGTTTTCTTAAGGGGAGGAGTGAGCAAATGCCCTGCTGTTTGGTATGGGCTGCCCCGATGGGGTGCTGGCAGTCTGGTATTTCACACAAAAACAGACTCTGGAATTTTAGCCCATACTACCTCTAAGGTCAATTTATCCAAATTGCACGATGTTAAGGTCATATATTTTAAAATACATAAATGTTTCACAGAGACACATAAAGAAATACGTGTTACATAACATAATTCCAATGTAATTATCCAAATGCGAGCATGAAATTGAGACTGAGGAGGAAAGTCCTGAGTGAAAAGGGAGGAAGAAAGTGTGCAAGTTGTGGTGACAGGGTGATTAAACTGGTTTTTGCTGCTGCGGTGGAAAAAGTAAAGGATTTGGAAACCCTCTGTATGCGTTTTAGAGGTGACAAAAGGACTAAGGCATGTGTGAGTGCTCTCAAAGACAAAAAAGTGTGGGAAAGCCCAGAGTGAGACTGTTTTTGTGTGCATGTGTCACTCTCATTTAATATCATTATATACAATGTGTATATAGTATGTGTTGAAATCCAGCACCGACATTTGGTTCCTGTGTTAATGAACATTGCAGTTTTAAATTCAATGAGCATCATTAAGTTACATAAGAGAGCAAGACTCAGCTATCCAGGCCTGCAAAGACTGACCTTGAATCCAAGTTACTTTCCTTGGACACCTTCCTTCCCCTGGTGGAAGTTTCACGGGAAGGTAATGGATAAAACAAATACTGTGAAGGATGCTCAAATTAAAAAGAAAACCTGTTTTATATGAGCTGTTTCATCCTGAAATTTATTCATGTTGTTTTCAAGACACAATCTGTGTGCTTTACTTTTAACACTTTGTTCTCTTTCAGTAATTACCTGCCTCACAGGGCCTGTTCAGACCTAGTGTTAACGCCCAGCCTGAATAATCACAGCTCTCATATGTGAATACCATTAGATGTGATGAGGATGCATTTGTGGTGTGTCGGGGTCCCTATGAAATATTCCTTACTCAACTAATAAAAAGAATCCACAACAAGAGGAAAAAATGTGTTATTGTAAAAAGCAAATCCAACATTTGGGATCACTTACCTGCCAAGGTAAACGGGAATGTACGTGCGCACACTGTCGCACAACAGATTTCACAACTACACTAATATTTGCAATATCCACAAAGTTCTATAAGAAGACACTGAATTCCTATTAGATAAATCTGGCATCGAATACAGTACAGGAAGTGTTTTCTTTTCCTGAGTCACCTTCTCAAAACAGTGTGGCTATCCGCCAACATTTACAGTTTTAATTAATTTCAGCATCTTTGTTACATCTATGGAAGAAAACAGCATTTAATCAATGGTAAACATAGTCATATTGCCAGTCACGTGAAGGAACAACATTTGTTGTGAATTAGAAGTATTTAGATAAATTTTAGTTAAATTGGGGAAAAATGCTCAGTTTTGGAGGTTAATGAGCCACAGGAAACATAAACTTTTTGAAGCACTTTCTTTTGAAATTTTTGGTTATTTGGGCCAATTTCAACCAAAATTTTTAAAATGAGTTTTTACATGTAAAAAATATTTTCCTCTTCTTCCAAGAAATTAATGTTTATTTGCTTTTAGAACAAAGTTATCTCAGAAGTCCAAACAGTTCTATGCACACCTGAACAGTCTTTGACAGGTGCGTAGGTGGAGCAGATAAAAATCCAGAAAGAGCAAAAACACCTGCACACTGTCCTTACTTGCAAAAACCGGTTCAATTTAATAGGCTGCGCCGTTTCGGTCCCCCCAGAAAAACGTTATCTGAAAATATGTTGCTCACATGCAACATATTGAGACACATGCTAAACCAAACTGACAATCTCAGAGATGAACAGTAGTCAAATCAACCAGGATGAAAGCTGAAACCAGGTATGAACAATGTCACTGTGCAGACTGTATTTTTCCATTAATTCTCCACAAGATGGAGCCAAACACTATCTTAAATGCTAAAGAAAAAGGAGTATAGGTCCATGCCTCCAGGGCCCCATTTTATCCAAAGCTCAGCAGAAAGTGAGCTGTAATGTAAACTCTGGACATGGAGAACCACAGTAAGTTAAAGTTGCACCAAAAACTTGTTACAAACACCCACTTATAAACCACCAGCTGACTTCTCAAATTTTTATTCATATACACAATCTATCGCCTACAGATAAATCTGCACTTGTCTACCACAACTGATTTTTCACTCTCAACATACACACATTCTTTCTCTCTCTGTTTGTGTCCATTAGTCATATTCATTAATCTTTCAACTTCCCTTCCTGTTTTCCACTCAATTCTTCTTACTAAACCTCCATCTCTCTTTTCACATTGACTGCCCCCCATGTCCTTCTCTAGACAGCTGCTTTAGACATGGTTTATTTGGAGCATGCACTTGTCTCCCATCACTTGTCTCCTTATTAGACGCCCCCCCCTTGCAATCACTGGGACTCTCAGCAGGCGACTGACAGGGGAATGAAAAGCTTTTCCCAGGTAGAGTATAGTAGTATATATTAGCAGCATTACCTGATGACTTGTATGTCAAATTTCTGGTGGAGATTACCTTGGGCCAGCTGCTGGATCCTTAGTTTCCCATATGTCAGTACTAGGTCTGAAAAGCAAAAATATTGAAGCAGCTAGGGCAGATGTCAGTGTTTTAGCCTTTGGTATATCATGTATACAACCCCAGATTAATCATTTAATTCTAATGGAGACTTATGCTGGCCTGCTGGAAACTATACTTCTCAAGATATTTAAGAAATGTCGAATATCCATTCAGCTTGCTTAGAGCTATGATTAGCCACTCATTTACCGGCCACAAACATAAAGGATGTACTGCATACAGGTTTCTCAGTTTGTGTTTTTAAAGAAAGCTCACCAATTTCTTTATATTTGTCTAAAATTATAATGCTATGATTATCCTAGCAGAACCAGTGCTGAAACAGCAACCCCAGTCGGAGGGGTTACATGCAACGGATGTGGGAACTATGGATGCTTTGAAACCCTACATCCAAACTAACGAAGAAACAGCTTGTAACTCAGTGTTCCAATGTTCGCAATCAACAACTACTATCACAACTAGAGATTGATGGGGTACAACAACAATGCTACGGCAACCCCCCAACACTCAGAGATTGAGTTTCAAGCCCCATATAAGAAGCCCAGAAGACATTAGCTCAACTGTGCCTGTAGGTATTCTTTTATCTCTTCTAAACTGCCTCCTTTCTAATGTCCTGCCTTATAGTATAATTGCCAATGCTGCGGTATATTTGCCCCATATTTCAGAGTGTTTGGGGAGGAGAGGGGGGAAATAGGGGGGATGGAAGAAGGAGGAAAGGAAAAGAAGAAAAAAAAGTGCTACCTCCTTTATTATTAGTAATATTATTTTTCCTGTTTTGTTAATTTTTTTTTAGTCCCTTACACATATTTATTAGGATGGTTTGTTTGTAGCAGCTACACACATGCAGTGTTTTCCGTTTCACCTACTTAATATTATTTTTATTATTAGTCTGGTTAGATTGTTTTTTCCTTCATATATGCGTATACATTTCTACTTCTATGTACGCCAACACTATTATTAATTATCTTTACTGTTTATTTACTCAATGTTTACTTATTTCATATTCCTCATCATTTGTTTCCTTCCTTCCTTCTTTCATTCTGTTTCATTTGTCTTCCTTTTCCTTTTCTGGAAAAGTTATGCAGTTTTATTAAGGAGTCCGCTGTTTCAGACGTCTGGCGTCATCTTTATCCCTCTCAAAGAGCATACTCTTTTTTCTCGAGTGTTCATAGGACCTATACACACATTCAAAAACATTCTTTCTTCTCAAATCTCTCAAATACGCTCCCCTTCAGGTATAACTTCCAATCCCCATGACATCAATGACGTTTTTAAGGAATTCTACATGTCTCTTTATACTTCAGATTCAGTATCTATACCAGCTAACTTTGACAGATTTTTTTGATGGACTTGATACGGCATCTCTAGGTCCTGCTATTTCGGAGATATTATCACAACCAATAACTGATACAGAAATTGGTTTGGCAATCAAGTCATTACAGGCTGGTAAGAGTCCTGGCCCTGATGGCTATCCAGCAGAATTTTACAAAACATTTCAACATGATCTAGTTCCTCTGTTAATGGACATGTTTAATGAATCATTTCAGCACTCCCACCTCCCCCAAACTCTCACTCAAGCCTCAATTTCTCTTCTTTTAAAGAAAGGTAAAGATCCTCTTGACTGCACCTCATATCGCCCAATTAGCTTGCTTAATGTAGATTTTAAAATCCTGTCTAATTTGCTGTTTTATGTCTGGAACTAGCTCTTCCATCTTTGATTTCACTGGACCAAACTGGATTCCTTCAAAACAGACGCTCCTTTTCCAATCTTAGACAAGTTTTTAATGTTATATATAATCTGTCCAATTCAGGTGTCCCAGAAGCTTTAATCTCTCTTGACGCATGAAAAAGCCTTTGATCGAGTGGAATGGGATTACCTATTTACACTATTTATACACTTAAAAAATTTGGCCTCCCGTCTGTCATTATAATGTGGGCCAAACTAATCTATTCTTCACCAGTGGTCTCAGTCTGCACTTACAACGTTTACTCAGATTTTTCCCCCATCTTTAGATCTACCAGGCAGAGCTGCCCCTAGAGCCCACTTCTTTTTGCTATGGCCTTCAAACCCTTATCCATAGCATTACGTTCCAGTTCTTCCCTATGTGGCATTCGAAGGTTTGGCATCGATATCAAGGTTTCCCTTTATGCGAATGACCTTTTGCTATTTGTTTCTGATCTATCTATCTCTGTTCCTGCTGCACTCTCTACTCTCCAGACTTTTGGTCATATTTCATGCTATAAATTGAATTTAGATAAGATGAGGTCTTTCCTATTATCTTATCAGCTTTACACTATCCCTTGCATAAATTCCCCTTCAAAGTTGTGAGAAATCACTTGACATATCTCAGTATTCATGTTACTCATAACCATTCCAGACTTTACAATACAAATTTCTTGGCCTTATGTAACCGTACTCGAGATGACCTTGAGAGCTGGTCTGTTCTCAACCTTTCCTAAGCCACTCGTATCAACCGCATCAAACTGCTCCTCTTATCTTTTCCAATGTATTCTCATTCCTCTCCCCTTATCCTTTTTTCATAAACTAGATAGTCTTAGCTCAAGTTACTTTGGAATAAGAAGGTGCCTAGGATACGTAAAGCACTATTACAGAGCCCAAAGTAATTAGGGGGGATGGCTTTACTGATCTTTAAGTTTTACTACTGGCCTGCCAATATTCAGTTGTTAAAATATTGGCTCGATGCTGAAGACCTACAGCACCCATCTGCTTGGCTTATCATAGAGGCTAATTCTTTTGCACCTGTATCACTGAAGGCTCTGGTTCGTGCACCCATCCACTCCTCTATATCTCCATATCCAAAAAATTTGGTTGTTAAGAATACTTAAAAAATGGTTCCAGTTTAAACGGTAAACTGTTTAAAACCCTCATCTAGAATTAAAGGCATGATTTCTATTATTTACAACCAAATTTACTCTTTGCAACCAGAGTTCTTAAACTCTGTTAAAGCTCTTTGGGCCAATGATTTGGGGATCGACATCACTGATCAGGTTTGGAGTGATATTCTTAAGAACGTTCACAAATCTTCAATTTGTGGTAAACACAGCATCATCCAATGTAAAATTGTCCATCACACTTATTTTAAAAAAGCCCGGTTAGCTAAAATTTATCCTAATGTTTCCCTGGCCTGTGACAGATGTAGTCATTCCCCAGCAAACTTGGTCCACTCTCTTTGGTCCTGCCCTTCTTTATCCCATTTTTGGACCTCAATCTTTGACACTCTCGCTGATCTAATTGGACAGCCAATTGCACCTAATCCTCTCACTGCTCTGTTTGGTGTCTCTTATTCGCTACACTGTCTTCTTAAAAGCCACAAACATATAATTTATTTTCCAACCATTCAGGTATCTTACACTTCCTGAATCTTGAGAAAATTCACCTTTCATTAGCGGGTGACTCCAACACCTTTAGTGCGATTTGGGGCCCCTTTTTCCTGTATGTAAAAAGGGAAAAAATGAACCTCTCCTAGGCAACCTACTTATTCATTCATTTATTTTTTATTCATTTTGTATTTACCCCTCTAAATTTTCATAACTCTGTTAATATCTCTGTAGCATTTCTTTCTTTATTGGTTTGTTGTACGTGAGTTTGCAGGTAGTGATTTTTTCATATCCATTTAACTGGTGTGGGTGTTGGTACCTTTTTTGGTGTTTAGTCTTCTGTACCCTTATCTATTATCTTTGATAGTCCGTTTAGTTTTGGGTTTTACTTATTTACTTGGCCTTTGACACTGTTGTATTAACAATATGTTTGTTTTGTTGTATGGCCTGGAAAACCTTAATAAAAAAAGTTTGAACAAAAAAAAAAAGAAATGGAACAACGATCAGCCACCTCCTCTACATGTTGACATCAAGCTGTATGCGAAGAGTGAGTGAGAAATCAAGTCACTGACCCACATCACCAGGATGTACAGCACTGACATCGACATGTCATTTGGGCTGAACAAGTGTAGCCGAATAATATCAAAGAGAGGCAAGATGATCACAACTGAAGGGGTTTAACTACCAGAAGGCGACATAGCCAATGTTCAGGACAGCTACAAATACCTTGGGATCCCGCAGGCAAATGGGAATCCTGAAGAGGCTTCAAGGAAGTCAGCCACAGCCAAATACCTGCGTAGAGTAAGGCAGGTCCTGAGAAGTCAGCTGAATGGTCAGAACAAGATCCCAGCCATCAACACCTATGCCCTGCCCGTCATCAGATACCCTGCTGGTATAATAACCTGGCCAAAGGAGGAGACTGAAGCCAAAGATATCAAGACAAGGACGCTCCTCACCATGCATGGAGGGTTTCACCCAAAGTCCAGCACCCTGAGGCTGTACACGAAGCGGAAAGAGGGAAGCCAAGGATTAGTGAACTTCAGAACCACTATCCAAGATGAAACAACAAAGATCCAGGAATACATCAGGAAGATGGCCCCGAATGATGACCTGCTAAGTGAATGCCTCAGGCAGCAGAAACCCAGTGAGGAGAAGGAAGAAGAAGAGACCATCATGGAGGGACAAGCCCCTGCTGATATCAAGAAAACATACCAGTGCCTCGAGAAGTTTGGTCTCAGAGACAGCACAGAGGCACTGATAATGGCAGCACAATGATCATGAGCACAAATTCGATAGAGGCCGGGGTCTACAACACCAGACAGGAACCAAGGTGCAGACTGTGCAAAGATGCCCCTGAGACAGTGCAGCACATAACAGCAGGGTGCAAGATGCAGGCAGGTAAGGCATACTTGGAGTGTCTCAACCAAGTGGCCGGCATAGTATACAGAAACATCTGCGCTGAGTATGGGCTAGACCAGGGGTCGGCAACCAGCGGCTCCGGAGTCGCATGCGACTCTTTCGTCCCTCTGCTGTGGCTCCCTGTGGCGAGCTATGTGGAGTAAGGACGCTGAGCAAAGGCCTTCATATTACACGCTCACTGCTTCAGAATAGCGGCAACTATTCACTTAACAGTGAATAAGCAAGAGCTACACAACAACTGAATAACATTGAATGCCACACCACTCACACTCATGGTTCTAACATCAACCAAAAACACTGAACTCCCACAGTGCATTGCAGCACATACTCCTTGCTATCGAGTATTTAATTAAAATGTATTTTATATTAGTTCGTTGTTTTTTTTTAATATAATTCTAAATTTGAAGATTATGGTGATCTTGTAACATTAAAATAAAACGTGTTTAATTTTTTGTCGCTCAAAATATGCGTCACAACTGCCGAAGTGCGACACCCGCCGGCAGGCCCAGCCCGCGATTTACTGAACTTTTTGACACCAGGTAAGCCAACCATGGATAAATCGAAGAAAAGGAAAGTTTTTGAAGAAAACAGTACGTTCAATGCTTCGTGGGCAGATTCATATGCGTTCACCCCTGACGAGACTGGTTTACCAGTATGCTTAATATGTGGTGAGAAATTGGCAAACAACAAAAAGTCAAATGTTGCAAGACATTTTCAGAATAAGCACACAGCCTTTGCTGAAAAATATCCGGATGGAGATGAGAGAAAAAAAAGCCATTTCAGAACTGATGCGGAAGGTTGAACTGAGCAGAAATAATTTCAAAAAGTGGATGAAGTCTGCAAATTCAACTACATATGCTAGTTTTGTGGCTGCTCAGGAAATAGTCAGGCACGGGAACCCGTTCACAGATGGAGAATATATAAAAGAATCATTTATTAAGATTTCAGAACATCTATTCACGGACTTTAAAAACAAGAGTGAAATTGTGCAGAAAATCAGAGATATGCCTTTTTCTGCGAAGACTGTCAAAGACAGAACCATTAAAATGGCTGAAAACATCACCAGTCAGCAAATAAAAGACATCAATTCAGCTGTGGCGTACTCAATCGCCTGTGATGGGTCTAAAGACAAAAGTGATATTGAACAAATAGCATTGTTCTGCCGATATGTGAACTCTGCTGGACCACAGGAAGAAATGATTGAGTTGATTCCACTAAAAGGCCAAACACGGGGGAGGACATCTGTGAGGTTGTCTTGGATTATTTAAGAGCCAAAGAAATAAACACCACCCACCTGGTGTCAGTGGCTACTGATGGGGCACTGAGTATGACAGGAGCGCAGAAGGGCTTTGTGGCTTTAGTGCAGAAGTCGCTGGGTAGAATGCTGGTGATATTTCACTGCATCCTGCACTAAGAGGCATTGTGTGCTCAACCATTTCCTCCAGAATGCACAGAAGTAATGAATGTTGTCATTCAGATTGTCAACAAAATAATGGCAAAAGGTTTAAATCACCGTCAGTTCTGTTTGTTACTGGACGAGGTGGAAGCACGCATTCTGATCTCCTGCTGCACAAGAGAGTCCGGTGGCTGTCCAGAGGGGAGGTGATGAAACGCTTCGCCGCATGTCTGGAAGAGGTGAAAACTTTCCTGGGCAGCAAAGGGCTCAACTTTCCTGAGCTGAAACAGCCAGATTGGCCGGAAAAGCTACACTTCATGGTAGATATGACAGCGCACCTGAACACGCTGAACACGATTCTTCAAAGGAAAGGAGGCACAGCCCTGCACATGCTGGAGGAGGTTTTGGCATTCGTGTGCAAGTTGACAGTGTTTGCCAGAGATTTACAGAGAGGTACACTGTCTCACTTCCCCTCTTTGAGAGAGTTCAAACAAGCTCACAATATGATAAATTTGGAGTATTTGCAGTCTGCAATCACTGCAATGCAAACATCGTTTCGGAAACGATTCTGTGACTTCAGAGATGAAAAAAACACATTATCCTTCCCTGTCACTCCCCTGACCGTCGATCCATCCCTACTGGATATGACTGCATTTGCAAGTGAAAGTCAACCTGATCTGGAGATGGAACTGGCCAACATAGCTGACAAAGATATGTGGGTGTCCAAGTTCCAGCGATTGACAGCTGATCTTGAAGATGTTGCCCATCAGAAGGCCATGCTTGTTCACAATCACAAATGGAGTGAGATTGAAAACCTTCCCAAACCGGACCAACTTGTTTTTGAAACATGGAATGCCATCCCCGACACTTACACCAACATGAAAAAATATGCATTTGGAGTCCTGTTGATATTCGGATCCACATATGTATGTGAGCAGGTCTTCTCCACCATGAACTATATAAAAAACAAACATCGCTCACGCCTCACAGACGACAGCTTGCAGTCTTGCGTGAAGATAAGGGTGACGACTTACAGCCCTGATGTGCAGACGCTGTGTGCTGAGGTTCAAGAGCAAAAGTCACATTAACCATGTAAAGTAAATATTTTGATTGGCTATTATTTTGCAAATATAGGCTATATTCTACATTGTTCAGTAAAATAATCCTTTTTTTTATTCAGGTTGACAGCTGACTGCACGCTTCAGTAAGGAAGAGACACAGAAGCAGACGGCAGTTGAATCATTTAAGTTCGGCTTTTTATTTCGTGAATACGAGGAGGACTCAAAATGACTGAGCATTTTATTTGTAAGGAACGTTCAACCTGCTTTTTCTTTCAGAGTTCAAAATGTTTTTGTATGTGACATAAACTGAATCTTTTGTCATTATATGTTTTTCTTTCGTAATGATCAAAAAATGTAACAATACGTCATTTTTCATATAAAAGCAAAGTTGCCCTTAGTACCAATTACTAGCAAGAGTAAATGGTAAAGAAAGAAAGAACTACAAAAACAAAGATCATGGAAACAAACAATATAATACATTTAATAGTTCAACAGGATTTGTCATATGCATAAATCAAATTTCGTTTTCTCTGTAGCAGTGTTTCATTTCATAAATGCAACACAACATAGTTTTTTATACATAGCATAGAGGTAAAAAACGATATATGCAGTGTTATCTTCATTTTAGATGTCAAAGGGGTTTGTGGCTCCCAGTGTGTTCTTTTCTGTGGGAAACAGGTCCAAATGGCTCTTTGAGTGTTGAAGATTGCCGACCCCTGGGCTAGAGGTTCCAGGATCAAAGACACCTCCGAAGGTGATTGAGAACGACCGAGCTAAGATCCTGTGGGACTTCCAAATCCAGACAGATAAGATGGTCCTGGCTAATCAACCGGATATCATGGTGGTCAAGCAGGAGAAGAAGGCGGTAGAAGTAGATGTCTTAATCCCAAGTGATAGCAACATCAGGAAGAAGGAACACGAGAAGCTCAAGAAATACCAAGGGTTAAAAGAGAAGCTGGAAAGGATGTGGGGAGTAAAGGCATCAGTGTTGCCAGTGGTGATAGGAGCACTCAGGGCTGTAACCCCCAAGATGGGAGAGTGGCTCCAACAAATCCCAGGAATAACATCTGAGATCTCTGTCCAAAAGAGCACAATCCCAGGAACAGCTAAGATACTGCGCAGGACCGTCAGGATCCCAGGCCTCTGGTAGTGGACCCAAGCTTGAAAGGAGACAAATTCCCCACTCAAAAAAAAAAAAAGTTTTTTTTTTTTACACATATTTATATGTGTGTATATGTTGCAGCTGAGTTGATGATATGCTATGCAGTTTATATAGCCTTCAGTACTGGTTTTGCTATGATAATCATAGCATTACAATAGATTAGACAAATATTAAGAGATTGGTGGGCTTTCTTTAACCCACTTGATTAGTAAAGATGTTCCTGTACCAGAGAGAAGTATTCAGGACCATGTAGGTGAGATCCTCTCTGAGTCCACTGTTTTACAGTAGATACATAATAAGAGAATGAGAAAGAGAATAAGGGATGACCTCAGCTACTTAGCATTTTTATACATTTTCTATTGTTGCTATAATGAGCACAATCTGAGAAACCTGTATGCAGTACATCCTATATGTCTGAGGCAGGTAAATGAGTAGCTAATCATAGCTCTGAGCAAGCTGAATGGATATTCAACATTTCTTCCATCTTGAGAAGTATAGTTTCCAGCAGGCCAGCATACGTCTCCATTAGAATTAAATGATTAATCTTGGGTTGTATACATGATATACCAAAGGATATACCAAAACTGTCCTCCCCTGTCAGTTGGCTGCTGAGAGCCCCAGCGACTGCAGAGGGAGGGGTGGGGGGTTGGGTTGAGCAATCTAATCAGGAGACAAGTGATGGGAGACAAGTGCATGCTCTGAATGAACAATGTCTAAAGCAAGAATTCATTGGAAAACAGAAAGGGGAGTTGAACGATTAATAAATATGGCTAATGGACAGAAAGAGACAGAGAAAGAATGTGTGTATGTGTCCGTGAAGGTTCTCAGTCATCCAGGTCATCTTGATCTCGGAGTGTTTAGTAGGAAGCAACTGGACTTCTTATCTTGTTTGAAGACGTTTCGCCTCTCATCCAAAAGGCTTCTTCAGTTCTGAGGTTCAGTGTGGGAAACCCAAGTATTTAACCCCGAGTGGGTAGAGACAATCACCAATCACCAACAACGAGGACGTGTTTTGAAACCAACAGCCTCCTTTGTTGGTGAGACAATCACAATCACACCTGGGGCCATGTGAGCCCAAGGTGTCACATGGAACCAAGGGTGAGGGGCAAACACTCTCGAGTGATTCACACCTGGGCTCTTGTGATCTTAACGACTCACACGATGCCTAGCCAGAGGATCGCAGACGAGGCTGTTGTTTTCTAAACACGTCCTCCTTGTTGGTGATTGTCTCACCAACAAAGGAGGCTGTTGGTTTCAAAACACGTCCTCGTTGTTGGTGATTGGTGATTGTCTCTACCCACTCGGGGTTAAATACCTGGGTTTCCCACACTGAACCTCAGAACTGAAGAAGCCTTTTGGATGAGAGGCGAAACGTCTTCAAACAAGATAAGACGTCCAGTTGCTTCCTACTAAACACTCCGAGATAATGTGTGTATGTTGAGGGAAAAATCAGTTGTAGTGGACTTGTGCGGATTTATCTGTTGGTGTTAGATTGTGTATATGAATAAAAACTTGAAAGGTCAGCTGGTGGTTTATAATCAGGTGTTAGTAACAAAATTTTGTAAGCACCCAGCCTGGGGCGCGATCCTCTGGCTAGACATCATGTGAGTTGTTAAGGTCACATGAGCCCAGGTGTGAATCACTCGAGAGTGTTTGCCCCTCACCCCTGGTTTCATGTGAACCCCTGGGAACACATAGCCCCAGGTGTGTATGAGTGTTAAACCGCCTGGGGAGGGCTCCCAGGACAGCATTGTAGGTTGCGGACAAGTGGTGTCTTAGTCCACCACCTCTGTTTAGAGAAAGTTTCTCCAAGTGGACATAGATGGCCTTTTTTATTCCTCTTGCAAAGCATCTGTCTTCTCTGTCCAGAACGTGGACATTGGAGTCCTCAAAGGAGTGACCTTTCTCCTTAAGATGCAGATGTACAGCTGAGTCCTGTCCCAATGATGTGGCTCATTAACCATTCACACACTCATACACTGATAATGCAGCATAAGGAGCAATTTGGGGTTCACTGACTTGCTTACATGTTAACTGCAAGGTGTAGGTAAACCAGAAACCTTCCAATCACTGGACGACGGCTCTACCATCCGAGCCACAGCCACTCCAAAGACGTGAAAATGTTACACAGATGTAACCCCAACCCTAACTTGAACACTGTCACAAAACCATGTCATAAAACACAAGTTCTACTCTGTATATACATTCTTCTATCTCTACATATCATTGCTAGGTTTGAACAGAGAGCAATTTTATAACGATAAACTCATCACGATAAACTCATTAACTCCTCATTCAGTGTTTCCTGTCTTAGTCTGAAATTCTGTTGTGTCTTACTCCCCATACGACACAATACATTTGTATTGTGTGGACAAGTCAGAAGGCTGAATGGCTGTTCGGCTGTGCAGTCTGAATGACATGGAGCTGAACAAGCTCCAAAGTGTGATGATGACAGTAGACTTCTGTTAGGTGTAGCTTGACACAGACAGACACAGACCAACATGGTTTTCAGTAAACAAGGTTTTATTCCACGAAATGTGCGAGGGCTGGCAGGCGGGAGCAGGCAGCAGTGGGTAGAGGGGCCGGCAGGCAAGCAGTAGTGGTCCAGGTATACTGGTGAGAGAGAGAAAAACCACTTAGAACTGAGCTGACTAGGAAAGAACACAAGTTATAGCCTGAGCGAAAGCTACCACATGGTGGGTACAACGATCTGGTGAAGAGCTGGGGTTGATATACTGCTGGTTGAGTCGTTGATGAGCCAGGTGAGCAGACTGGGACAGGTGAGTTGATTGCAGATGGGCGTGTAGAGTTGGGAGCCAGGAAAGCCACGCCCAGGCCAACCCACACACCATGACAACTTCAGGATAAGAACCCCAACACAGCCTACTATCCCCATCACCAACAACTTTGTTCCCTCTAAAGAAGGTGCAAAAGAGGATCTACTTTCTATGCCAATTTCTACACTGCAATTATATCGTTTGTTCTACGTACACCCATCATCATTTGGTTTTGGTCAGCCAACAAACAGAAAACGAATAGTCTGAAACAGACAATAAGGACTGCTGAACAAAAGAATTGGTGCTAACCTACCCTTCATCCTGGACACATACACCTCCAGACTGAGAACACTGACAGGAAGCATCACTACTTCTACACTCAGATCACTTGGATCACGGAGTGCCAAAACAACCAGACACAGAACCAATTTCTTCCCACAATCATCATGATAATGAACAATTAGTATCCATACAGTGTCACATTTTTCATATATTTACCACACATTTGTAATTTGAAAATGCATGGCTTTTTTCATGCTGTAAAAAACAGGTATTTAAAGTATTTATGAAGAAAGATTTACACACCTGATCTATTTTTTTTTTAAATTTTTGTACTTACTGCCCATTTTTTTTGTCACTGGTATATCCAACAGTATACAGTTCTATGTAAATACATTTCTGATTCAGATGTTGCCAGTATATACTTTTGTTTGCAAATATAATGACAAAAAATTGAATTAAAAATAATGCACCTCCTTAACTTCGTTTCCTTTTTCTTTAACCTCCTCTTTCCTCTCCATATGTCCACACCTTCCCACTCCCTTGATACCCCCTTTCATTCTCCCGTCCTCCTCCATCACATACTTCTCACCTATTCCTCACATGCAAGCACCCTTTTATCCCCAAGGAGACGCTCTACGCACTGACAACAAGAATCAACTTTCCATCAGCAGCAGCCAGCTAACAGTCCGCAGTATTTACATACATTTCTCTGCCCCCCTTTCTCCATCCCGTATTTCCTGTGCCACTCTTTTTTTTTTCTGCTGCTTGCTCTGACCCCATTGGAAAGAAGGTGTTATGGAGATGAATGACACTGCTCAGCTTCATTACCCTATTCCCATCTGTTTTCTTTGCAGTTAAGGCAGTGAATTTCCTTGGAATTCTTCCATCCCTGGGAGGGATTAGCTTTTTTGTACACAAGGAACTAGTGAAAAAAAAGTTAATCATAATTCAGTTATTGAGGAAATTAAATGGAAATCTGAATAGGCTATTTAATAATCAATTTTATGTAATAACTTTCTAGCTAGAGAGACAATGATATTCAAATCAGATACAACATATAACTGTCTACAAAAAACTTTAGGGTGCAGTTAAGCATTTTGCAAAATAAGCTTATTCAGTTTTATTTGATAGAGAATTAATTGCTACCACCTCATGTCTACCAGATCTCTAAAGTGTTGTTCTTATTGTTGTTATATGAGGAACTTTGATAAAGAACTTCAAGAGAGTGTGATTTAGTTTCAAGAGGCGTTTGATGCTTGGATGGAGGGATAAGACACAACATTTTTAATTTGATTCTCCTTTCCACATTTTGAGTAGAAGGACAAATATAAATTGAAGAATGAGCAAACTCCCAATCAAATTTGTATAGCCCAGAACCATGTATTACAATTTTTCCTCTAAGTCTTCTTTTACAAACAGTATAGAGACAGCCTACAGTGTAGACACCCTCTGCCCTTTGAGCTTTGTCCCCTATAACTGGGTGAACAAAATATAAGAAACTTTAGGAAGAACGCCAAAGGAGGTCCCTCTTCCAAGAACAGAGGTGCTACTGATGTCACATGTACAGAACACAATAACATCACATTGGCAATTCTGGTAATACATTTTAAATATTTGATGAGTCTAAGAGTATGTGAAATCTGTAAATCCAGAGGTTTGTGTAATCTGTTACATCTACAATCTGTACAGGGAACATGTATAATAAAATTATGACACAGCTGAATGAGTGAACTAGGTTTGATAGGCTTGTTGAAGGTAGATGCAAAAATAGAAGTGTAAATGGTTTACCATTAGGTTTGACCAACAACAACTTATAATTGTCCATGCCTTAAAAAAACAAATGAGAATAAACAACAACACAGCTTTCCAAATATAAACCTGTAAGATGATTCCTGCTTCTCACAGGAAGCAATTGGCACCATCATTTGAATCTAAATATACATGTTGCATATCAGAGATTTTGACATATAATCAATCCCACTCATAATGATTTGACTGGATTAACTGTCATATTTGGGCAAGGACAATTTGGTGGTGAATATTCACTTAGTAGTTATTTCCTGCATATGTGTCATGTGGGTTTCAACCACTGCCTGGTCCCTATAGGAGACTAGCCATAGGTCCAGTCATTCTTATGGGAGAAGTGAAGGTTAGCACAGACACAAAATAAGGCATTTTTCAGACAAATCAGGAGAAAGTTGAAAATTTGACAAAATGTCAAAATCTCTAGTAAGCATCGTAACAAGAAGATAAAAATGAGTGAATAAAAAGTGTGATAAAATGAAAATGGACTGGTTGGCAGTCTGAAAATTATCAAATGAAAATGATCAAAGAAAATTATTAGTGATAATTATTTAAAATTATCAATGGCACAATCAGTAAATGATTAATTGACTTGTCAGTTAGCTTATATTTCTTCACCACAAAGCTATGGCTTGTCAGGGTCTGCTAGTGTCAATTACTGTCTTTTAGGGTCATTCAGTGTTTCCTGTCTTAGTTTGAAATTCTGTTGTGTCTTACTCCCCATATCGTGTCAAGTCTTGTCCCTCAGGTGTGTGTGATTACTTCTCCTCCCTAATGTGTCTCTACCTTGTCTACCTCTCCCTTGTGTATGTAACCCCCGTGTTCCCTTCCTCCTGTGCCAGATTGTCTTGTCTTCCGAGTGAGCATTCCAGCGTATCTCCTTTGTGAGTTCCTTGTGTTTTGATAATTGTTCCGTATCCCTATTACTGAGTTTGCCTATTCCTTAACTGTACCTTTGCTGTCTACTTTGATTTCCCAGTTTAGACTTCTTTTAAGTAAAATGACGTTGATTCAGAAAGCTCCCTGTGTGTCTCTGCATTATTGGATCCTCCAGACCCCGTACCTGATAATATAATCTGGCCAGAAATGGATTCAGCAGAGTCAGACCCAGTTCGCTCAGCCTTGAAGGCTCAAGAAGCATGCCTTCACTGGCAAGAGGAGCAACTAGGATTAGTTTGTCAGGAAATTTTAGAAACAGCTAAACACAATGAATTGGCGTGTGTGACATTGTCGGATAAATTAAATTTCATTATTGATCGACTGCAGATATCAGAGCAACTGTCTGCTTCTCCAATAGCTCCTAAGGGTTCGGAAGCTGCGGCTGAGCCTCCTGTTTCTATTGTGAGTTCGCACTCTCTCCACCTTTCCAGCCCTGAACATTTTTTTCTGGAGAGTCTGGGGATTGTCGTCCCTTTATTTCTCAGTGCGAACTACATTTTGAGTTTAATGTGTCCGCCTTTTCTTCAGACCGAACCAAGATTGCATTTATTATGTCTTATTTGACTGGTCGAGCCAGATCTTGGGCCAAAGCGGAGTGGACCCATGGCCCAAGTGTGTTATTCCTTGCCAGAATTTATGAAAATAATCACGCAAATATTCCAGTCGACATCTCCGGGCAGAGAAGCAGCCAAAGCGTTGGTACCTTTTGAGCAAAGGGAAACGCTCAGTAATCGATTACGCTGTTGAATTCCGCACCATAGCTGCTGACAGCGGTTGGAATCAACCTGCGCTAATAGATGCATTCCTGAACGGCTTGTCAGAGACTCTCAAGGACCATTTGGCTCCAATTGATCTACCAGCTGATGTTGAGGCATTGATTAATTTGGCCTCTAAGATAGATAAGAGACTCAGTGAACATCAGAAGCCTTGGCTTCTGCAGGATCACTTCTGGTTTGCTCCCGTTTCCCAGCAGCGAGTTTATCCTCCAGTTTCCCAGCGGCAAGTTTTTTCTCCTGCTCCGTCTAACAAATTTTTGACAGACCTGAACAAACCAGTGAACTACCAGAACCGATGCAAATCGGCTGGACCCGCCTCACTCCACTGGAACAGCAGCGGAGAATGAATGAAGGAAGGAAGGTGCTTTAACTATGCACATTTGGGACACTTCATCGCCTCCTGCCTGGTTAGGTCTCTAACACCTAACGCTACCTCTTCGTCTTTGGTGAGTCAAATCAAACTACCTGGCACTTCCAAGAGACCTCTAACTACAGTAATCGAATCAAATTGAATCGAATCGCTCCAATCGAATTCTGAATCCCTAGATCACCAAGCATTAGTAGACAGTCAGGCAAAGACTGCTTCTGATACTGCTGATATTCTTGAGTTCTAATAAGCTATTTGATGCATCATTTTGCAGGCTGTCCCAGATATTCTATTTATGTATTTTGTTTTAATTGAATCGTTTAATTTTATTTCTAAATAATACTGTCAATGCACTTTATTTGAAGTTCCCAATATACACAAAGAAGTGCCTACGTAACACATGTCTTATTGAGTCTTGGCTTGGAAATGCGCACTAGTACAGTTACCACCATGTTCATTAGAAATACAATAAAGGAATTTACTGGTTACAGGTGGTGATTAGAGTGGGTCCTTGGGAAAAAATTATAAAATATGAATAAATTGTTTTGAGAAATATTTGCCTTTTTTGGAGAAAGAGAGGGTGGAGGCTCTTCTTTTGCATTGGTTCAGTAGAGGATAAGGCAGAAGTAGGTGCAAGTAATTGTTGAGTTACCCTCGGTAGGCTGATCAGTCATTGCAGGTAGAAGCAGAAAATGCAGCTACAATACTCTGCTGACCAGCAATAAGTTTTAATCTTTTTCTTCAGCTGAATTTTTGTTTTTCCTTTTGTTTTTCTGCTGGTGAAAAGGAAGCTTGACGTCTTCGAGATGATCCTCTTCAGGACTCAAATTTCTATTCCTGATCCATATATTTCAGCCGCTTGTGTGAACCGTTTACTTTAAAATTTCAATTTCTTTTTCAAGCTCAACTTCCTAAGAGGGGAGGAATTCTGACCAATCAGCATGCCTCCTGAGTAAACAGAGGTGGAGTTGCACTGTGGCAAAGAGAATAAAAGTGCTCAAGGAAACCCTGGGGAAAAAAAGAGAGGAACAATGGCAAACACAACACCTGCAATGACCTATCAGTATCCAACAACAGGTGACGCTCCTAAGAAATGGGGATTGTCTTTATAGACACCCTCTAACGCTCCTCTTCAGGCCGAATGGGCTTTACCCAGCGGAGGTGCCTGGGGCTACGTCTTCAAATTTAGCACCGGTGAACTTCCCTTCTACAGTCTGGAGGAAGGGGATAGTTTCGGAAAAAACACTATCAAAGCTGTGCTAACGTCGAATGACTGGGTGGTGTTATCCCTGGCAGCTTTAATCCACCTCAAAGCATCATATGTAAGAGAAGCACAAGAGGAGACCGCCATGCCAGCATCCCCAGACAAAGCGACACAGATTGTCCCCACGGTGAAAGAGGAGACAGCTATCAACCATCAGTTAGTGAAAAGTACTATTGTGTTCAGGATTATTTGTGAGATTAATGGCTCCGCTACCTGCCGTTGTTTTTTGCAAGCCAGCCTTCAGGCTGTGAGGCATGGGGAAAGTAATGACAAAGTGTTTATGCTGGAGCACTTTAATTCTGACTGTGGGGTATTTCAGATATGTGTCTCTGTGCATCTCACTGTGTGGCTGCAAATTATGGAAGAGAAAGTGGTCATGTTTACAGAGCTGTTCATGAGATGTCGCATCTCCAGGCACATTCTGATGCTGTAAAAAATTGTGTTTGCCTGAAGCCACGCCTCCTGGACATCATCCTTTTCCTCCTCTTCCTCCTATTAATCAAACTGAAAATACCGGTTTTCCCCTCCACACCCGACTCCGGCGTGGACGCACCGACCTCCTCTCCGTGGGACTCATCGCCCACCTCCCAACCCTTACGTCCTACCCCATTCGGCTATCCAGAAACTCTGTTCAACCGCTCTCCTTCACCATCACTCAGGACCCCTAGAGAAAGAAGATCTGTGTCTCAATCTAGACAATCGTTTTCTGTGACAATGTTCTGCGGTTTTCCACGTTCTCTGTCACCTCTAGGCGACTCACCCCCAAGGCCTCCTTCACCCACGTCATCCTCCGTTTTGTGTTACCCTTGGTGAAGACAGGTTTTTCCATCGCTAAACATCACCTGAAAACAGTGGCAAAAACATCACCTCCAACGTCTTCGGTCAGGCTGTCACAAAAATGACAAAGACCCCCGAGCAGGAAGGATCGGGATGTATAATGGTTTTATCGCAAAGAGCTCAGAAGCGCCCTCCCGGGCGTTGCGTTTTCTCAGCTTCTAATAAATGCAGATGCTCCGGTCAGAGGATGACAGATAGCAGAAAGCGGTCCAAGGAAAAGAAGTCTGGCGGGAAAACCTCAGTAGACCTCTTTTAAAAATACATAAATAAATAAACAATACAGCATGGCTCTATTGCATCACCATTTGCAGTAGTGCAGCATGACGGAGCTGGATTTGTTTTCAGCTTTCGGTGGAAGAAAAAATCTACAAAGTGTTGACTCTGTCAGCCATTACCGAGCGTCTCCCCCGCTGTGCGCGCGGGTCACAAGGCGGCTTTAAGGAGGGGCAACACTCTACCCCTTAGCGCGGGTGAATTTGAAAACCTACTCCATCCCTCAGAATTCCAGGATATGTAACCAAGAAAATCTTTTCCTGGGAACCATACCGAATTATGTGGTCATGGGCATGGTGAACCATGAGGCCTTTACGGGGAGAGGAAACCTGTCGCTCTTTAATTTCATCCACAGTGACGTGGAATACCTGGCCCTCTGTCAGAAGGGCGGAAAGGTTCCCTGACAGCTAAAGCTTTCCAACCTCAATTTAACCACGGGCTTTCCGTTAGAGTTTTACAACATGTTTACCTCCACTGCGAGACACTTGAAAGATTTACCTCTGAGCACCAATAGAGAGACTCAGCACCATCCTGTACCACAACCTCCAGCTTCAACACCCCCTGTCCTCGGCATGCGGTCAATATTGCGTGTATTATTTTGTCATAGGGCCTGCGGTTTATCGTATGAAAATGTACTGCCTTTATATCAGGAGGATGTGCTAAAAAATTATGTTATGGTATCTCAGTTTGTTCAAAAATATCAACGATGTACAAGAAATCATGTCGGCTCTTGTAACCAGTCTGCATGTTCCTTACAACTACTTAGTGTTTCAGGAGGTGAAATTAAGTCTGGAGACAGTTTTGACAAAGAAAAAAAATCTTTACAATTACAATTTAACATTACAATTTGTTTACTTTTATCGAAAAAATAAACTTCAACAACAACATGGGTTCAGCTAAGCCAACGCGGGGGCTATTTTCATGTTGTATTCTTTCTTCTCTGTCCCGGGGCTAGCTTCTTCGAGATTAAACCAAAGTGGGCCCATTTTTCTGGCAGATCTTCCGGTTTTCTCTGTCCAGGGGGTGATGACGGGCCCTCCTCCTCCAACTGGAGACGACGTTATTGAGCACGAGCTTTAGGGTTCCTCACCGAGGATAATGGGATTTTGAATTTTTTCAGCGTATTTAAAAAACGAGTCCAACCTCTGGGTGGTATGGAGCGAAATTTTTTGAGGTGAGACACAGACAAGTTTTTTAACAAGTCAATCATGTGAAAGCCTTTGAAAATATGTCCTTTGTATACAAATGCGCCTTTAGTTGTCCAGCCTCCTTGAGCCTGGGCTAAGTTTCGGAGGATGTATTCTGCATTTTTTTCTGTCTCAGGGGCTTTTCAACACCTCCTTAACTATTCTCCCAGCCTCTGTTTGAGGACCATGGCCTGCTAGAAGGAGCGCGCTTTCTTGATGAAGCGTTAAAGTCATGCGTTTGTCTTCCTTTTCACCTTGTTTGAGCAAAGAGAGGTATCTTTGCAACAAATCGTTACATTTTTAAAAAGTTTTTCATAAGCCTTTAATCCTGGATTGTTTGATACGGCTCTCATTTTGGTGACACATCACTGGAAAAACATTTTTTAAGCCATCATTAAAATTACCTTCGAATGAGTCCTCCGATCAGATTCACGATGACAGGGACGGCGGCTGAGAGCTTTGGTAATAGAAACCCTTCGGACTGCTTTTTCAATGCGCGTCATTTGCTTTCGAGACCGATTCTTTTATTGGCCAGCACTCGGATCATTGTCTTTCTTGTTAGTGATTTCTTATATTGACAGGCGGTCACTGTAGAAGGATCGAGTGTAGACTTCTCTCCATTTAACTCTGCTTTATTGGTCAGCATGAATATACAGCTTCTTCCATCAACATACAGCATGGAACGGGTTTTCCTATATATGCCGCATCACTGTCGCAAACCTTACCATTACCTCTGCCTTATATAAAACATACATGACATCTCCCCCCTTTTTTTTTATTATTTCCAATAACACAAAGTGCATATAGCAGCATTCAATGAACCACAGTAAACAACATATCAGCCTGGAAAATATTTCAAGTAGGTTTTCTTCACAAACATAAAGTGTAGCCTTAACATGTTGGTAATGTTGCAGCTCTAGTAAACACATTTACCCTGTAAACATTTCTCCCATGACTGAGATAATCCTGTAAACAAAATCAAAGTGAAATT
This sequence comes from Mola mola, assembly GCA_001698575.1. Taxonomy (NCBI): domain Eukaryota; kingdom Metazoa; phylum Chordata; class Actinopteri; order Tetraodontiformes; family Molidae; genus Mola; species Mola mola. The sequence goes on along the minus strand of KV751317.1, from coordinate 24,460,003 downwards.
AGTTGTAATCATGTCATCTCTAAACTCAAAATGCAATTTCCTTGACTTAAACTTGTACATTTGTAACATTATGTTACTTTCAAACTTAACCAATGTCTTGCTATATGGGTGTTACAGTTTTACAATAAAACAATTTGAATAGTACAGTCGGCATTCATCTTTTTTTTTTTTCTTCCCCAGTCCCCTCCAAAGGCCATATGATTGACACGTCAGTGTCTGTCTACAGGTCTAGCCTACCGACTGGTTTGCACACACGTCCAGCTCTGGTGCGAAACTGTCCTGGTGCCTGTGTAGGTGTGTGTGTGTGCACACCTACACTCGGGCTGGATGAAACAGTCTCTGGGGTGATGACACTCGCAGATTGGAAAACGACTCCAGCACCATCAGCTGATGCAGGAGGTTGTGTCTTGGGCAGATTGTAGGGACAAATCTGCTCGGAGATGACGACGGAGATGACAGCACTCCTCCTTGGAGTGTTGACATATGACCTTGGAGTCACACATTCCTTTGAAATGACTGCCGGTGTCGTCCAGGCCTTCTCCTGATCCAACTTGGTGAATATTCTATCTCCTGGTCGAAGTGGCAGAAGAGGTTGGCGGCGGCGGTTGTAATAGAAGGCCTGTTTTGCCTTCTCACCAGTATCTTATTTAACAGTCTCTCTGTTGGGCCATTTGGGTCGACGATTCTTTTCCAGAGTATTGTCCTTATTTTTCTCCCCATTAAGAGTTCCGCCGGACTGACTCCCGTTGTGGTGCAGGGGGTTGATCTATAGCTCATGAGGGCTGTTAGTGGATCTTCTTGTCGGAGGATTCTCTTTGAAGTCTGTACTGCTCTCTCTGCATGACCGTTCCCCTGAGGATGGTGAGGACTAGACGTGATATGCCAGAAGTCCAGCTGTCTTGCCAGCTCCTGAAATTCAGTGCTGGAGAATTGAGGGCCGTTGTCACTCACCACCTCATTTGGGATCCCAAACCTTGCGAAGGTTGCTTTGAGTCTCTGAATAACTTGAGTGCTCGTGGTGGACGGTAGGTGTAGCACCTCGAGGAACCGTGAGTAGTAATCTGAGATGACAAGGTAGTTGCTTTTGTTGTGTTCACAGAGGTCGAGAGCTATTCTTTTACATGGACGCTAAGGCAAAGGTGTGGAGATGAGCAGCTCCTTTTGTTGAACCTGTTTGTGTTCTTGGCTAGTGTGGCATGAGATCACTGTGCGTTTGAGTTCTGCAGAGAGTCCCGGCCACCAAACTGATGATTTTGCCCTCTCTCTACACTTCGTTAGCCCCTGATGTCCATCGTGTATTCTGTTTAAGATGTCGGCTCTCAGTGACTGTGGGATGATGATCCTGCTCCCCTGTATGAACAAGCATCAGCCTCTGATAGCTCATTCTTCACCTTCATGTATGCTCTGACAGTCAGTGGGACGTTCCCACTGTGTTCTGGCCATCCGTTTCTAATGAGTTTGACTACAGTTCACTGTCAGCAGCGGTGGCCATCTTGATGCTCTCCATTCTGCATGGAGATGCTGGGATGCCCTGTATCACTGTAGCTACATAGCATTCCACCTCACTATGTGTGTCAGTCACTTCCTTTGTGTACGTTTTTGGGCTTCGGGACAGGGTATCAGTGATGATGAGGGTTTTTCCAGGCACATACTCAGCCACTGGTTTGTACCTCATAAGTCGCATTAGGAGACGTTGGCATCTCAAGGGAACGTTGTCGAAACTGCGGTTGTTAAGTGGCACTAACGGCTTGTGATCCTTCTCAAGCCTGAACTCATCCAAGCTGCATAGATACTTGTCAAACTTTTCACAGGCCCACATGCCAGCCAGACACTGTCGATCTGCGCATAGCGTGTTTTGGCCTCTGACAGACGCCTGGAGCAGGAAGCTATCGGCTTCCACTCTTCTCCTTGGAGCTGGAGCAGCACCGCTCCAAGTCCAAAGCTGCTGGCATCGGCAGACACGGCTGTGGGTCTCTTGATATCATGAAAGGCAAGAACTGGTGCCTTTGTCAGCATCCTTTTAATGTCCTCAAAAGCTGACTGCTGTGAATAGCCCCAGGTCCAGATATTCTTGCTCTTTAGAAGCTCGTACAAAGGCTGCCCCACTGTTGCAAGGCCTAGAACAAACCTCCCCAGGTAGTTTACCATGCCCAGGACTCTTTTGAGCTCCTGAACACTCCCAAGCGGTGGCAGCTGGTGGATGGCCTCAACTTTGTCGGGGTCCAACCTGACCCCTGATTGGTTGATAAGATGACCCAGGAAATGAAGTTTGCTCTGCCTGAGTGAACATTTCTCCTTATTGAGTTTCAAGCCTGCTGACCTGACGCGCTGCAGAACCTGTTCGAGTCGGGCATCATGTTGCTCCATCGAGGTCCCATAGACTAGAATGTCGTCCATGAAGACTTCTACGCCTTCCAGTCCCTCCAGAGTCTCCAGCATCTTCCGCTGGAAGATCTCCTGTGCGCGTTATACCGAAAGGTAACCTCTTAAAACAGTATATGCTGAACGGTGTTGTAAATGTGGTCAGATGGTGGCTATCTGGGTGTAGTGGAATCTGCCAGAATCCACTTGCAGCATCTATGGAGGAAAACACTGTTGCACCGCTTAGCTTAGCTGTTATCTCATCAGGGGTTGGCAAGATGTAGTGTTCTCTTTTAACTGATTTGTTCAGTTTTGTCAGATCAACACAGATCCTGGCCTTGGCTGTGTTCTTTTTCAAGACCGGAACCATAGCCCTGCACCACTCAGTTGGTTGGATCACTTGTTGGATGATGCTGTTGTTCTCCATCCTCTTCAGTTCCTCCTTTACTTTCTGTAGCATGGGAAAAGGCACAGGACGTGCGGTGTGCACGGCATGTGGCACAGCATTGTCTTTTAACACGATTTTAACTGGTTCAGTTTTAAGCGTGCCGTGTTCACCATAGGTTTCCAGATGACAGGTGTTGGGTTTTACTTCATCTATTCGCTTCACCAGATTCATCCTTACTGATAGGGTCCGACTGAGTAAATTGTTGACTCTGTATCCACGGACTACATAAGCTGTGAATGGGTAATCTTTCCCTTTGTGACTGACTGTTGCACTGAAACGGTCCAGACACAACAGCTCTCCCCCAGGGCTGTCCAGAGGGATGTTAGGGGGCTCCAGTGTCCTCTCTGGGGTGAGTGTGTGAAATGTGTCTTCATTTATGATGGTGACATCAGCTCCTGTGTCAATTTTGGAGTCCATTGGAGTGGAATCCACACGAAGCTGCACAGTCCACTGTTCCCTTTTTTCATTTGCATCACACACTGAACCAAGAAAACAAGCTCGGCCCTCTCAGTCTCTGTGACCTCATTCACTGACCTGCTGTTACGACATAATCTGGCTCAATGTCCCATTTTATGACAGTTATAGCATTTAGCTTTCTCAGCTGGACACTTTTCATCTCTGTTATACTGTGTTTTCCCACATTTCTTATCACCCCCCCCCCTTTTACTGTCCTTTAACTTGCCTTGTTGTCGCTGTTGTGGTTTCCAGTTTGTGTGTTTCGGTTTCTGCTGTACCTCCTGTACCAAGCCCACTGAGTCTCCCTGCAGACTCACTTGCTGCGACCTCCTCCGATTGTCTGACAGTGTGTATCGTCTGCGCCAGCGTCAGGTCCGCCATTAGCTGCAGCTTGCGGGAGAGCTCCTATCCAGTATCCCGACAACAATCCGGTCGCTGATATTCTTCTCCAGAGATGAACCAAACTCACAGTGCTCTGATAGGTCGTATAGGGCACTGATAAAACACTCGGCTCTCTCCCCTAGCCGCTGGACTCCCTGGTGAAAGCATGCCCATTCTTGGATAATATTCCTCCGCAGAAAAAAGTACTCGTCAAACTCCCTCACCACTACGGTAAAGTCGTTGCGGTCCTCGTCCTGGGTAAACGTGAATGACTTGTAGATGTTCTCTGCCTCATTTCCCATTGCATAAATCAGGCAGCTCACCTGCACTTCTCCATTGTCCTTGTTGAGTTTAGTAGCGAGTCTGTAGCTGGAAACAGCGTTTGACGCTGTTTCCAGTCGGGCCACTCTGTCGGCTTATCAAAAACAAAGTTTGCAGGGGGATTGAACTTCACCATCCGCTCTTTGTCTCCTGACTTTGTCTCTTTGCGTGTCAAAACACTTCTGACACCATGTAGAAGGATCGATTGTAGGCTTCTCTCCGTTTAACTTAACAGCATGGAGCGGGTTTTTCTATATGTGCCGCTTCACTGTCGCAAAACTTACCATTACCTCTGCCTTATATAAACCATACATGACAGTCACTGGGATGTTACCTTTTAAAAGATTAAAAGCGATCTCACAGAGAATCTGAAGAAAGCTGATGAACACATGTGCAGAATATTTTTATGTTTCCGAGAGGAGGCACGGTAAAGAGCTTTCAGTAAAAGCGCATTTCTTTTCATTCGCTCTGACTTGATCGCTTATTTTTTTTAGGTAGGTAAACCGCCAACCACTGATAGGGTAGTATTCCTGATCTGAGTCCTGTAGACTTCTGGACAGCCCAGTGTTCGCTCGACGATTAAATACTGGTGAGGCTTTTTGTAACATCTTCAAAACTTTCCATAAAGAGAGCTTTCTGTTGCGGGAACATCTGATGAGCTAATGCGCTCATTTGCAATCTTTCGTGCGGGTTTTTAAACAACACTAGGTAATTACAATTTAGACTGATGGTATGACTGTGTTTACCTTGATGAAAATCATTTTGCATCAGCATCATGATGCTCGTGTTTCTCTTCAGGATGATCGTTCACTTATATAATGACATTGTCCAGGATAATCAAATCATGTCGATCGGGGGAAACAGGTTTTCATCTTCAAAAGATTTAGGCAGTCCCTTGACAAAGTACATTTTTTAATTTTTCTTTCGCAGTTGTGTGTATAAAGGTTGTTCAGAAGTATAAATCCATACAATATTATCCGGTTCTTTACTCATCACATGTTCACAGTTTTCCAAAACATGTTTAACAAAATAAGTTTTTCCACACATGCTGGGTCCTACGATGAGACACAAAAAAGGCAGTTGTAGTTTCGGATCAAACTCAATATCCTCCATTAAATGTGTCATGCTTTTTTTTTAATCACCAAAGAAAAAAAGGCATACAGCACTATAAAGGTTTTTTTTTTTTTTTTTTCTCTAAACTGAGAGATTTTAAGAGTAAACTCTTTTTTTTAATCAGACTTTTCTGGTGTTTTCAATCACACCCTGCAACGTCCCCCCTCCTCCTCCTCCACCTTCTTTGGCAGACAACTAAACGGAGGTAGTTACATTTCTCACATAGGGGTAGGTTGGTAAAAAGTACATTGATCAATAAAATAATACAAAAAACGTATACTAAACAATAAAGTAATCCAGAAGACGTACATTCATCACATATTCACAGTTTTTTTTCTTTTCTGGTTTCAGTAACCAAAAGGCAAAGTGCGACCCTCCGGCAAGAGGCATCTCTTGTCGTACACCACTCTAAACTTTTTCTGAACAGAGCCGGAATCACCTCCTTTCTTTTGAATATTGCCCTTCACCAACTGTTTGACGCTGTCAAAGTTAACCCTCTCACAACATTTCTGCATCAGAGTGAAGGATTTTCGCCGTTCATGTAGTTGGTGCGGAGCTTGCCTTGTTGCAACCCACCCTGTGACAGTTAGCGGGGGCTCTGGAAAAAAAAATAGATTGTTATAATACTGTAAAAACATTAAACTCACCAAGAAAATCTTGAGACAGCCATTCGAGCTCTGTGAAGAGTTCTCCCGCTGCAAAATCCCCCTCTGCCAGACATTTTTAGTAGCGCTCGGTTATTGTGAAATATTTTTTTTATCCCTTCATAACTTTGGCTCATACACATTTTATGATTTGCTATACAAAACTTACCCGTGGACACCGATGATGATGGTGGTGATGGTGATGCTGTTTTGGTGCTACTGAAGGTTGTGCTTGACAAAAAATTTAAATTTTAAATTATATGGTTCACAAGCGGCAGAAATATATGGATGAGGAATAGAACGGCTCTCTACCCTTGTCCATGCTTTTTGTTGTGAGCTGGTGAAGTTGAAATGCTCTCAGGGGTCAACGGTTAAATGTTACAGAGGGACGTGTTACTCTTCATTTTTTAAGGGGGGTGAGGTGTAACACACAGGAATTTGGGAATGGGACCCATTTGCGACAGTCATATATCCAACCCCAGGACATTATCACTGCATGTTTCGGAATGTTTTACTGCCTCTTTGCTTCATCAGATGTCTTTTTGTTTCTTCAACACAGCTCCGGTGGTGGTAGTGGCGGGACAAGATGTTTTGAGTGCAGAAGTATACTATGGGTTAAGGTTCCCTCATCATGTCCTGCACTTCATCGCTGGCGTTACAGTAACGCTCAAGGTGTTTCTTTATTTATACAGAATGTACACAGAGGTCACGCGTACAAAGGCACAACTCTATTGGATTTGCTTTGGCCTTTTCGGGATCCATCTGTTCCCTATGACTGTCTTGATATGGGATTATGTCTGTGTTGAGAGGGCTGAAATGGTGCTTGAATTGTCTCCTGATCATAGTATTGGTGATCAGGAGACATTATTGTGCTGGTTACTTTGATTTTTAATATTTGTACAGAATGTGTCGTTTTATATATGAAAAATATGGTCCGTGGGATGCATGGATAATGAGTTTACTGCAGGCTTTTCAATTTCAATTCATCAGGGATGCAGGACGCATACCTAGCAGTATCACTGCAATGGAAGGGATTAGTTGATGCACACTGTGAGGTGAAATTAATCTCAACAAGCCAATGGTCAAGTGGGCAAATGGACATGTGCAACTAATCCTCATAAGTTAGAATGAAATTTTAGGACATCGGAGGTAGGTATCACAACACAGGTTGATTTTTCTAAAAACAAAAGGCCACAAACTTTTTACTTTCGGGAGGTTTTATGTGAAGTTCAAAGGACCTTGACAGATATTTTGCTGAAATCCTGCAATTTATTTCATGAAAGAATATTTTGTGGTTCATCAGTGTTGCTTACTATTTAGTAAAAGAACTACTATGAAAATGTGACAAGCTTCACACTTAGCAGAGCAGTTTCTATTTTTTTCTTGAGAAAGAAAGTTTAGCTTCATCCTATTTGCAGACCCAGAAATATACCCTTAGTTTAAATAGTGTTTGTGTTATGGAGCAAATTCTACACTGGATTCATATGCCTCGTCTTACTTTACTTCTTACCGTATGTATTTTTAAATACAGGCTCTATGGTTGAAGAGTTATTGATAATTTTTTTTTCAGTAATGTTATGTAGGCATTTTTCCTAAACTAACTCATTGTTCTTAATAAAGCTAAAACTCTTTTTAAAAAAATGATGGGTGAAATGATGGCTCGATGACTGATTTAGAGGATCTTATTATGCTTGCATGTTATATAGCAATTAACTTCAAATCCAATACATCGAACCTCAAAATCTCATAAAATATTCTAATGAGGATGACAAAGTCACCAAAAATGACTCAATGGAGATGATGCTTTTTAATATTTTTTATATATTTTAAATATATATCATAGGCCACTACAGTTACTGGTTGTACTACCTATGTTAATAATGGTACTGCAGTGTAAAAAAAAAAAATGCTTTATCTTTTTGTTTTCTTTCTTACTTCTCATGTTAGTTCTTGTACTTGTACCTCTTTATATTATCAATTTATTTCTCTCCACTTTGAGTATCATTTCCCATCTTGCTTATATCTTTCGCCCTCATTTTTTTCAGATTTTTTTCTTTTTTCAATAGGCTTCTTTTCTTCCATCCTTTTGTCATTGGGTGCGTTTCAGAAAGCAAAAGTAGCGAAAACCCTAAGTTTGTTAACCCTGAAAATTACATAAATTCTGAGTTTCTTGTTTCAGAAAGATAGGAAGTTAAACCCAAATTAAACTTGGGCAGTAATTTTCTCCCACACCAATTTTCTCTCCTTTGCAGCTTCAACCGTGCTGCTTTTTTCCCCCTAAATATATGTTTATGTTTATCTACTGTAAGTTTGCATGAGGTTTCCTACTAAAGACAAATAGAGTGCAAAAATCTTTTTAACTGTTCCCATGGTTAATTGTGGCATCGTGGCAACATAAATAATGTCTTTTTAGAGTGTGGTGCACACCGTAACCTCAGAATTACGGTGATGTAATTGAACTTTCCCCTCCTAGCCGGAGTGCAGCAGGCAAGAGAAGTAAAAAAAAAAAAAAACATGGTATGGAGTATAATTTATATGGTCTGAAAAAGTGGGTGTGTGGGACCCACCGACAGGCAATGGTTCTGTTGCCCATGTTGTGTATTGTAGATTTTTCACTGAAAAGATCTGCCTGCTGCTGTTGGATATGACACAACCAGAAACACTTGTTGGGTGTTGTATATAGATCTCTGGAGCCTGGGATCCTTGCCCAATCCATGGCCGTTCATTCTCATATGTTTGTGGAACCTCCTTGCATAAGAGTCTTATACGCAGTTGCCTTTTCCGTGTCTGACACACTTACATACAGAACGTAAAAATCCAATCAATGACATGAAATATGCTTTAACAGTCTATACAGCTGAAGGAAACTACAAAGTCAGGTCATAACTCTTGAACTTCATACGAGTCATCCATTAAAATTACAACCAATAATGTGATCAATTGTTAATATAATAATAACCATTGGTATTGGCGACCATTAGTGCAACATCAGCCTATATCTTTTGTACATCCAGTTGACACCATATTGGACTGTCATTGCTATTAATTTGTAAATATAGTTATTATTCTAATCGTAAACTCATAATTCTGAGGTTTAAATCATTATTGTGAGATGAAAGTTAGGATTAATTTATCACATACAGTTTCCAATATAGATGGGAAACTTCGATGTTGTTTCAGGCAAAACTCCTTGTTCTCACTTTGCTGAGTAGCTTCAGGGGCTTAATGGCATACCTGTATGTAATGTAGCCCAACATTGTAACATTAAGTTTGGGTACAGAATTATCAAAGACCTGCTTTCTCCCCTATGACTGGGGTCATGGAGATTCCTGTAGCTTTAGATAGATACATACATGTGGATGGATGGCTGGCCGGATGGATAGAAGGATAGATAGAGTAGATTACAACTCAGGAGTCAAAAACACAAACATAATAATACATATTTTACAATTTGTTACTTATATGGCTGAATTTATGTTCAATTTATGTTTCATATATATTTGTTTTATAGGTGAAAGATGTTTATTTCTTCACATTAAGTCTATATCAGTCAGAAATATGAGTGGAAGTGTGGTGCAGGAGATGTCAAAGGTCAAGTCTGGTTCTACAGTAAAACATCTCAAACAACACAATAAATATAACGTAGAAAAATCAAATAATAGAGCAACAAGGTGTATGAGTGTGTGAGCATTCTTGTGCATGCATACACTTAATGTAAAATGCAACTACAAAGCTCGTTGTGTATAGGAGGCAGCGATGGATATAAAGGACCAAAATTATTCCAAAGTTAAACATCCACAAAGCGTGAGCATGCTATATCTAATGACTAAAAACTCAAGATCGTGCAGTAATCTCTGTGCCAGCTGCAGATAGTGCAGCATCCTGGTATAAATTGTTCACTGGTAATAAAAAAAATAATGAAAAAAAAAAAATTAAAAAAAAAGAAAAGATTGTTCACTGGTGAAACTGAAACTTGAGCAGAAAGATTTTTTTGTTTGTGAAAAATTACAGCTGTGTGGAGTCTTTCAATGTCTTCATCCTTTCCTAGTCTGTTGTCAACTTTCTTAAACATGTGCACACCACAAAGGCTTTGTATTGTCATCGCTGGAACCCTATTGTTTTTGTTTTTCCATCAACCTGCACTCTTTTAATTTTCCACCTTCCTTTTGATTTGCTTTCATATGCTCCTTCTCTAAGACTTTGTTTGCCTTATCCCAAAATTGTCTGCCCATGATTCACTTTCTTGTTTTACTCATTCTACTTTTTGTGCTCGTACACGTGGACACTCATTCCTCCTCCATTCTGTTCAATGTGCATCCCCCAGTGGGTTGATCTCCAGGTAAGGTCACCTTGGTGACATGATGGAAAGCTCGACTGAAAACATTTAGCCAGCCTCATTAATCTCTTCCTGGACCCATGTGTACGTTTGGCTCTGTGTGTCTACTTTATGTGTCTCCTCTGTGAAGTTATTAAGAGAAGCAGGGCTATCAGGGCAGGACAGGATACAAGAGGGGGTAGGCTTGCATGAAAGGAATGAGTATAGAGAAAATATGTACTTGCTCTGCCTGTGTTTTGGTGATCAAGAGTCATATCAAAAGATAGCAACAAAAAGAGAGCTAAGAAACAATGACACCTTGAGAAAAGTCCTGGAATAACTTAAGGATTCTTATATAACAGAGGTGCATTTGCAGGGATAGCATGAGATTGAATAAAGAAAATTGGAAATATGCTTGTCTGTTGCTTCACTACTGGTCTGGAGGATTGAAAGCTGTGGTGGTGGTTTTGATTTCATCATAGGTGCTGCCATAATGTTGCCAAAACCCCTATTTAGTATTGGGGTTTTCTGGTATAGTACATAACAAAAGAAATATACACGTGCAATAATTTTACATACAGATATACGGTTTTTGTTCCAAGCAATGATATAAAGATGTCCTCTGCCTGTGTACAAGATGAGTTTAAGATGTTAGATGGAGGTTAATAGTGATCTGAGGAAATGGTGAAGGTTTTGATGAATTTCATCTTTCGGAAAGCAACCTGTGAATCTCTGAATAAGAAAACCATAATTCCTCTTCGGTATAACAGAATATGAGTGCCTCTTCATCACAAATATTGTATAACTAGCATTATTAGTTCTGTTTTTATTAGATTTGAGTTTCTTTATGATATTGTTCAAACTCTCCAGCAAAGGCCATGATGCCATAAAGACTTCTGTTTGAGTCACTATTACAGGCTTGCTTTTGGGGAATAAGCTTACTGTTAACTCATCCTATTTCCAACTAGCCTAAACAGCCGCATAGTCAATTAGTCAGTCAAAATCAGGCATGGTTTTAGGTGGGAAATTAGATTTTTAAGTTAAGATAAGATGACTCTTGAGGGGAGTAATATTTCCAACATGTTGTTATGTAATGTGATTTATAGCCATACAGCACATACTGACTAGTTTTGTGGTGAACTATTCATGCATCCCATTATATTGCATATGATATGTCATAGTACTGATATAGTCTAACACATGCAGTATTGAGTAATTTATTAAGAATAAAAAAATATAAAGCATTTTAAAGCCTGAAACAAGACAAAACACCCATGTGAGAAATGTTTTACTTGTGTACATAGAAGGGCATGAGTGCTTTTTTTTTTTTTCATGCTGAAGATGGAGAGTGGCCATTATATGCAGGCTCGTAAGGAGATTATTGAAGAGCCCAAATGAAAGCCACCAGCTGCTTTGACAGGGAAAAGACCATGAGTGAGTGATTTCCAAGCAGTGCTTCCATTAAATCGACAAGATTGTTAATGCACAGCCCTGCCTCCTAGAAGTGAACTAATTTAAAACAGTAAATACATTTAAATACGATCATAAAGCCAGACATTTACAATGCTCTCTCTGTTAATATAATGAGTAAATATTACATTTTTGTATATGTTAACTGCTGGTCAAATATTTACTGACAGTATTGGTATGGTTTCCTGAAACATTAATCAAAAACATGATCCTTCCATAAAATCAGCCAAAGTGCTTGTTTCCTAAATGTAACCAAAGAACAAGTTTTGACTAGTTCATGCCAGAGTCCTGCATGCCACTGGCATATTCACCCCATGTCTTACTGATACAGCACATCAATACTGTGTTTCATTCATACGAGACACGTTTTTCTGAACAAAATCCAGAGAGCAATTATGTTTCCCTTCTAAATGTATTTGCTGTCCCAAAGCAATGTAACTTCAAGGAGACAGGGCAGAGAGAGATTTTTTTTTTTTTTTTTTTGTTTTTGAGTCATTCTGGAAGAAAACCCAAACCTGAGAAGGAAGGTTTGGTGTATTGAGGGGGAAACCAAGCTCATAACAAAGAGATTAATGTTGTGATATAAAAACATAAAAATACCTCTACACAGTAAAATTCACATACAGACTGTTTGAAGTATGCAGATTAAAAAACAGATATTGTTTGTCTTTTCTTGATTTTTTTTATATTGTTTTATGGAAATATTTTGGTTTCTCTGGTCAATTCCAATTAAATTCATATTATCAGGTGTATAATTAGCTTTACTATCTCACAGGGCTGTGGCTGTGATGTAGGTTTTTTTTCTTGTGCCCACAGTAACAACAGAACGGTTAATGATCAATGTTTTAATTTTAGCTATAAAGAGACAAGACAAAACAGGATGCATCAGATAACTTGGCAAGATTGATACAATATGGCAGAAATATTCAGTGAATGCATAAAGAGAGCAAATAAAAGTAAAGATTTAAATATGAACTGAAACCAAGGAGACAAAGGTACTGTAGTTCTTTTAAATAGTGTGTGTACATAAACTATGCAAGTGTAATGCCAGTGTGGAGATCAAAATGGTGCAGACTATTACTGTTTTTCTTAGATACTTGGGTACATTTGTTGTATCATCTTTAACATTCTCAAAAGTAAGTATTTATATTAATTAAGATTACATTGCCATCAGAAGTTCTTGTGTCATTGTGTATGAACAAGGTAGTCAAAAGTTTTTGTCATGTTTCATTTTAACAGTGTACTTTGAAAATGTGTCATAAATTATGACTTTAATGACAGTAATCGAAAAATACGAAAGGCTGCACGTGCTGTTTACTTATCTTGCAGATTGACATTCATATTTTTATCATTGGCCTGTCAGCAAATTAAAGAGCAACTTAATATATATGGTACTGTAACATTTTCTAAAGATATAGACTTTCCTGCTAAGGCTAAAGTAATACACTATTGGTTCTTAATAATATCGTTATCATACTGACCTTTGGTTATCCTGTTAAGGGCAGAGTAATGGTTATTCCTAAAATGTTATATGGTGCAGAGTGTATAAAGTAAGAAGAAGAGTGAGACACAAAGATGCGTATGTGTATGTTTCTGCCATGCTGAAATCAATAAAGAGTGGAAAATAAAAAGACAAACACACAAACACATACACAGATTTTTTCAGTAAAGAACAGTGCACATAGTTGAGTTATATACCTGTTCTCTCTAAAGGCGCACGCACACCCAGCCATCTGTACCTCTGACAAGTGGAGTCTGGAGTCGGTAAAGTTGTGGTCATGTTCTCTTAACGTGATGACATAATTAGAAGTAGTAAATGTGCTCAGGCACAGTTGCGCTTAGAGCAGCGCATAAACAACTGGAACAACTATGAGTGAAGGGTATCTGTTTGGATAATTTAGGACATGGTGGTTTTCCTAATATTTGGCTCACCCTTAGACAAGCCTCAGCCATTGTTAGGCCATGTTGAGCATGTGATCCACAATTGTGACCCTCAGTTCTTTGGAGCCAACCTTTGTCCTTGTCTCTTTCCCCCTTCTCCTGATTTGCCTCCTATCCCTGCCATCCACGAAGCCTTGCTCATCTTTTTCCATTCAGCCGCTGATCATTGAGTCATTTATTTTTTCTTCCATTTTCATAAATTGTAACACTGTTTTGTGCTCTGTCTTTATGTGCTGGCCAACTGAAGGTTGATTAGAGCCAGTAGAAAAATAAATTGATCATTGGTTGATCTCATGCATCCTTTTCAATCCTTTCCATTAGTGAAAGTCAAGATTGAGGACACATTTACAAAAAAAAAATGTAGAAAATATGCTTGACAGATTATCACAACTAGTTCACCCTTTTTGTATGTAATGACGTATCCAATTAACTAATACGCACACTAGAAAATTTTGGGTGGATAGACTATCCCCCAGAGAACCACTATGATACATTTTTCCAACATGACATGAAGAATTGATAAAGTAGGAAGCAGCAGACAATTGCACATAATCATTTGCTTCAAACCAGTTGCAAACATAAACAAACTCACCCACGTCACACATCACACCTTGAAGATCATTAGACTGCACAACCAAAAGCTGCTGGACCTCATCAACCGAGCCCTGACACACAATGCACTGACCACTACTAATGACCCCACTCACCCACTTGACCTCTATTACCATTAGGCTGAAGATACAGGTCTGTGACCTGGAAATGGGCATGAAGACAAATTTCCCCTTGGGGACAATAAAGTATTGTATTGTAAGTGACAAATTGCGTTTATGATGCACAAGTTACTAGATAATGTGGAGGCTATCAGGTACCAGATCTGGGGGATCCAATAATGCATTGACACACAGAGAGCTCTCTGAGTTGGTAGTCGTTTTAATAATAAAGGTCAAACCAAGAATTCAAATTATGCAGAGGTACTGATAAGGATAAGGCAAACTCGGTAATCGGAACACGGAATACAGATCGGACACAGGGAGACTTACACAGAATGTACGCTGGACTGCTCGCTAGGTAGACAAGACAATCTGGCAGAAGAGGAAGGGAACAGGGGGGTAAATACATGAGGGAGAGGTAGACATTTGGACACAGGTGAGACACATTAGGGAGAGGAACTAATCATACCTGGGGACAAGACTAGACAGGAAGTGGGGAATAAGACACAAACAGAACTTCAAAGTAAAACAGGAAACACCGAATGACCCTAACAAACAGACACTTGACACTAGCAGACCCTGACAGAGGCTAAACAAGTAGTTTTGTTTGTTTTCTTGTTATTGTTATTGCTTTTGTAAGAATAACTGCAAGAAGATGAAAGATTGCCTTCTGGCTAATCCTGGCACATTTACAGAGTTAATGTGAATTGTCCCTGTAAAGTAAACCAATACAAAACAACAACAAAAAAATGTGAGTGAGATGAGAGACTCCAGACCACACTGGCTATTGTATTCATTTTTACCTCCACCAAGGAAGGGAGGTTATGCTTTTGCCTGCATATGTTGCCTCCCTAACTCGAAGGTCAGAGGGGCGGCAGGTCCTCAGTCTAGCCTGCACTGTGGTAGGAAAATAGGAAGACACACGTTGTGCTGGTGTTATCTTAACGGCAGCAGGATTTATTCTTCCTATTTGCGTGAACGTCCTATTTTCTACCACAAAGCGCCATGCGCCCTCTAGCGGCCCGGATGCGCCACAACAGCGCCACGAAGTGCAATGACCCCCGATGACCAAGCCAAAGCAACGAAACTAAAAAAAACAATAGGGGTGTCCATTTCTCCAATCCAATCTACACTGCTACATTTTCAACCCTTCACACTCTCCTCCACTTAAAAGAATGTCTCCTGACATTTGCTATCTTTTTGTGTCTGTGTCTTAGTGTGCGAGAGCAAAGTAATTGTAGTAGTATGGCTGTGACTGGATGGAGTAGGGGAAAGGGACAAAACTCTGGTTTACAGCAAGAGGGTGGTTGGGTAAGAGTACGTTCACACCTGCACTCCAAGGGCTGTACGATGGATGACCAAGAGTGTCATATGTGAGCCTTTCTGTTGGTCTCCCTCTCCAGTGTGATCTTCTCAGTTCTTGTTCTCCTATATCTCCATCATCCATCTCTTCCACTTGATCAGGCCTTTCCTCGACAAACTCTGGCACATCGTGTACCTCCTCCCTGTCCTGAGTTCTCTCAGCTTCCTGTCTGACAGGAGGAAAGAATTCTCTGGCTGTTGCACGAAGCTTAGGCTGGTTTTGAGGATTCTGCAGTGTCACTGCAGGTCCTTGCTGCTGAGGCCTTACCAGTCTGTAGCATGGGATTCTGCTCCGGAGGTCATGAGTATAGGTATACTCGTCTTCCTCATCAGAGCTATCTGTCACCTGTCTTTCAATGTTTTTTTTAGGTTGTCTTTGTGTTTTCTGTCTTTTTCCACCACGCGATGCACTACTTTCTCCCAGTAGGCACGCAATTTTCCTGGACCCCCTCTCTCTGAGAGATTTTTTACAAGCACCCTGTCACCTGGCTGAAGAGTAACACCTCTCACTCCCCTATCGTACTGTTTCTTGCCTTTAGCTGAGGACTTCTGGGTGTTATCAGCGGCGATTTGGTAAGCTGCTCGCATCCGATCCGCCCACTGCTGTGCAAAGGTCTGATGGTTGCGTGTTTCAGTCTCTTTCCTGGAGCCAAAGAGCAAGTCAATCGGTAACCGTGGAGCCCTGCTGTACAAGAGGAAGAACGGCGAGTATCCTGTCGCTTCATGTCTTGTGCAATTGTAGGTGTGCGCGATATGAGGCAGATGCTCTTTCCACTCACTTTTCTTCTCCTCTTGTAGAGTGCTCAGCATTTGGAGAAGTGTGCGATTTAGTCGCTCCATCGGGTTGCACTGTGGTTGATAAGGCGTAGTTCGAGAATGAGCAATTCCTGCCAGTTGCTGCAATCTTTGGAAAAGGCTGTTCACAAACTCATGTCCTTGATCATGATGGAGCTTCTCTGGGTACCCGAAATGAGGGATAAAATCTTGAAATATTATTTCAGCTGCAGTCTTTCCAGATTTATTCTTCGTTGGGTACGCCTGCGCGAATCGCGTGAAGTGGTCGATGAGGACCAGGATATATTCTTATCCTCCCTTGCTTGGCTCCAGATGTAATTAGTCAATAGAGACCATGATCCCTGGAGTAAACAGTGCGGCCATGAAGTCGCAGCGCGGCGGTGCTGAGTAATTCCGTAAAAGTTAAGGAAAAGACCAGAACTCTCACGACCAACATGTTCGGAGAGGGCACAGCTTCAAAAAGTAGAGCAACAAGTATGAAAAAAGACAGCGAAAACTAAGACAAAGAAAAACTATGAAAACTTAAGAACACAAGCAGGAGCAACTGCAACAGGCTGCACACGCGGTCAGCGCATGCACACTTCAATCGGTAGTTACGGTAGAGTAGTCCATTTTCGACTTCCAGCTTGTTCCATTCAAAAAGTAGTCTCCTCGTCTGTCTTCCCATGGATCTTTTCTCTTTTGCATTGGGATTCCATGCGTTGAGTTTCAACGAGACAACTTCTTTGATTGCTGGATCTTCTTGTTGCGCATCACGGATGTTTTCGTGCGTGACACTAAAATGCTATCCGGTGGCATAGCATTTTCTTCTTGGTGGCCAAGTTGCAACGCAGCCACCCAGGGAACATCGCTGTCGTGGACTGCTTTACTTCCTTGCCACACTGCTGACACCACCTCTGGTGACACTGACTCTGTATGCTCATCCATTTGGTGATGAAGGTCCAATGGGTACCTGGACAACATATCAGCATCTGCATTCATTTTTCCGGTCTATAATTTATAGCAAAGTGGAAGTCCTCTAACTCCCCGACCCACCTGTGTCCCACAGCGTTTAACATTGCAGTACTCAGGACATATGTCAAAGGGTTATTATCTGTATAGACCGTGAAGGTGGGAGCGTAATACAGATAGTCACGGAATTTGTCGCAGATAGCCCATTTGAGTGCCAGGAACTCGAGTTTGCCGGAGTGTAGGTGATAATTCCTCTCGGCAGGCGTCAATGTTCTGGACCCATACGCGATGACACGCAGTTTGTTGTCCTGCTGTTGGTATAATACTGCACCTAGGCCATCATTTGACGCATCTGTGTGCAATATGAATGGAAGATCAAAGTTTGGATAGGCTAGGATGGGAGGGTTAGTTAGCATCTCTACAAACTTTGATACCACATTCTGATGTTCAGTCGTCCAAGTAATAGGCGTGCGGGATGGGAGCTGACCTTTGTCTCCCTTCTTTACTCGACCTTTACCCTTGCTGGTCTGGGGTTTTGTACCATCACTCACCTCAGCTGGGCTCTGAAGGAGTTCGAACAGGGGCCTTGCCAGTCGGGAGAAGTCTTGGATAAAGGACCGGCAGTAACTCAGGAATCCAAGCAGTGTCCGGACCTCCCCGATTGTGCGAGGTTTCCTCTCCTTCAGGGCAAACACCACTTCCAAATCTTTTGGGTCGATGTGGATCCCTTCTCCTGACACCATTCGCCCGATGTACCGAATTTTCCTCTTAAAGAGTTCACATTTTGCTGGACGGAGCTTAATGCCATGTCGTCTCATCCGGCAGAGCACTTGTCTGAGGTGGTCCACATGTTTATCAAAGGTTTTGGAGTAACAGAGGACATCGTCTAAATATGGCACACAGCACTCATCTCTAATGCCCTCTAACACTCCCTCCATGCATCTCTGACATGCAGCGGGTGCATTTGTCAGTCCAAATGGAATGCGCACCCATTCGTACAGCCCCCAGGGGGTGCTAAAGGCTGTTAGATGTCTCGATTCCTCGCTCACAAAACCCTGATGATATGTGCTGCCCTGGTCCAATATGGAAAACCATGAGTGGCCTCCCAAGCTGTCCAACAGATCCTGAATCCGTGGCAAGGGATGACGGTCGGGTATGGTCCTACTATTCACTCCACGAAAGTCTACACACATGCGCAAGCTTTGGTCTTTCTTGCGCACACAAACCACGGGGGAGGAATTAGCTGACACTGATTTCCTGACCCAACCTCGATCCAAAAAGTTTTGCACATACTCTTTTACCTCTTTATATAAGGGCTTTGGAATAGAATTGTAGCATTTCTGGACAGGATTGTCATCCAC
>KV751317.1:24393749-24429068 GCA_001698575.1 Mola mola | reverse complement strand
CATAAATTAGTCATTTTTTAAAATAAAGGTATTGGTCTGATGAACAAAACTGGTCTGATGGGAACAATTGATGAACCCTAACCCTGACCATTAGTGTGCCTGCCACTGCGTGTATATATGAACTGCCTTCAGTAGCTATGTTCACGTCGCAAAATTTCTTAATCAGATTAAAAATTTGAGGGATTGGAAATTCTGAATCCACTGTTTATATGGATGCAAAATCAAGTAATCCGATCATGACGTGCATATACATGCACCAGGCTTTAATCAGGATAGCAGCATTTTGACATGCGCAGATATGTCTAATTTCCCTAAAATAACCGCAGAAGCGATTTTCCCTGTAATTTAAATTCCTCAATCTTAAAGAATGGACCTGCACAGGTTCTGAAAGCCCTACTTTTGTTTCTACTGTTCTCAGTGATCAAGCTACAGGCTCAGCAATGCATAATGCTCCTGTGTTACAGGAGGAGAGAGTGGGAGGACGAGCGGCACACATGCACAGTGAGTGTTATTTTACCCCAAACAAGTGTGCGCGTGGACTCAGAATAAGGGTTAGCATAAACCACCCCTGTCGATCGGAATATAATTTAATTCCGAATGAGTCGAATCGGATCAGAATCTTCCAATTGACGTGTTTACATGAAGCATTTTTATTCTGATCAGCCCTTTATTCCGAATATTTGTGTCCATGTAAACATAGCTACTGGTAATATGCCAAAAAGCACATATAACCACTAAATAAAACAAGAAGTATGTGTATGACATTGAGGTGTAACTGTGTGCCACTGTGCCATTAATTACATTATGTGTTTATAAAAGTTGACTACTGTAGAAAGGTATTTTTATAGAGATCATATCGACATTGATAAATATCAGCTATCAGCCATAACAGCAACTTTGATATTTGTAATCACTATTGGCCAAAATTTTCATATTAGTGCATCCCTCAAACTTAACCATTATATACTACAAAATTAAAGTTCCCAGCAAATTGTGTCCCCTCCAGTCCACAAAATATCAGTGGAGATGTACCTCTTTGATAAATGGTAAATGTATTTAATGTTGCCCAACAAATACTCTTAGTATCAGTTTTACTGGCTGCATCTACTAGCTACAGCAAACACAGCTAAAATGAACATATCCATTTTCATGTTTATCTCGCATTCAATGCAAATAAATTACTTTTCTTTTAAAAACAGTATGTTAGTGGTCGGTGTCAGTAGAATTAATTCTTTAGTGCCCCAGGCACCGACATAACAAAAGTGGAGACGACGGAAACACCAATAAAGCAGTATCTCAAAGCTGTTTTACTTGCAAGGAGAGCAATACAGTGAGTACAAAGGTAGGTCAAAGTATTCTCTGGAGATCTATTTCTCCGGAGCGTCTCTTTATACACGCTTATCATGCGAAAACTGGGAGGACCGAAATTCTTAGTATTTGGCCTTGGCTATCTGTGTCTAGTTTTCACAGTAGCCCTTTCTTCCCTTCAGAAGTAAATCACAGCGTCACATAGAGATTTACAATCGGATGGGTTCATGGTCAAAAAACAGCTTATCAAGGCACGTAGCTGCTATTGCTCATTTTTAATTGAGTGCATGTTCCGGCTTCTATCTCCTTATCTGACCAGGTATTCAGGGGAGTCAACCTTTTTGCACAAAACAGTAAATCTTCTGCCTTGTGGGATTATTATGATAACTTCTATAAAGCTCATGCATTTTTAGCTTCCAGTTTCAGCTGCCTAAGTACAATTATTCTAACAGTCGGAAAGGGATAATTTTGATCTTCCAGATAAAAAAAGTATTTGTTACAATACAATGCAAATACTACAAATGGGGTGAAACAGCAGCTGCAGCGCACTGGTTGTGTTAGGGTAGGTGGGTGTTTGGGCATAAACTCCACACCACGGTTCTGGATCCCAGTAACTACTGCACGCACTCTGCTCCAAATGATGTCACCAGTGCAGGATGGCAGGTCTCGTATCCTGGATAAAATGGAAGGAGTGGCGACGTGTTGTCCATCTTGATTTATGACAATAGTTACACATCACACCACTTTTGCTTCCACTGGCATGCTCTTGGCATGTTTACTGTAGAAAAAAGGATGGAGAGAAGGATCTTTGTTGCAACAATGGTGCACGATCACTGAATTAAAGCAACTAGAATGAACAAACAGTAAAAATTTGGGGTCATGATACAATCCCAACTGTGCAGCTTAAAAGATGGTGAAGAATACATAGGATAAACAATGGGAAAACAGAGACACATTTTAAATCAACAACCTGTACAGACAAAAAATGCAAGCAACACAATCAAAAACAGCAAAATTGTATGTCTTAAAGAAAATGGAAGTTCAGTATGATATTTTGGTCTCATCATATCATCAGTTACGCTTTCTTACTGTGTTCTGTCAGTCTCCTGTAAGATCATTTTTCTGACTGCAGGATTAGCACTAAGCTTCTAGAGGAAAGCATCTGCAGGCTGAATCCCAGCAGATTCTTCTGTCCTTGATGCAATGTTATTTTGCCTTTGAAGGTTACAGGTCAGCTATCTGATGACCACTGTAGAGGTTGATTGAAAATATTTCTATGTGTAAGTGTAGTTTGTCTGTGAATGTGTCTGTGGGTTTACTGTATAACCCTGCTGAGATTAAGCAGCATCATAAAGCTCCAGAGCGTGGAGCCGCTTAATTCTATTCTGAATAATGCGATTAACCCAAGAGCCAGAGAACGGCCGGACCTCCTCAAACATGTACACGCACACACACATTCAGGGTATATACTCAAATAAGAATAATGTATGTACTCAGAGTAGAGCCGCTGCTCCTCCACGTTCAGAGGAGCCAGTTGAGGTGGTTCGGGCATTTGGTCAGGATGCCTCCTGGACGTCTCCCTGGGGAGGTGTTTCGGTCATGCCCATCCGGGAGGAGACCCCGGGGCAGACCAAGGACACGCTGGAGAGATTATATCTCTCGGCTGGCTTGGGAACGTCTTGGTGTCCCCCCGGAGGAGTTGGTGGAAGTGGCTGGGGAGAGGAGCGTCTGGATGTCCCTGCTCAGGCTGTTACCCCCGCGACCCGGACCCGGATAAGTGGCAGAAAACGAAACGAAACGAAACGAAAGTATGTACTCACATGCCTCACAGTTGATTGTCTATTCTGAGCATCACCTGGGAGGAGGCAGAGAAGAAAGAGACGCAGACCAAGACCGTCTATCAAGAGCACCACACAAGTTCCTGAAGGTTTGGCAAGTTGAACTTGGCCTGCAGTGTCAGGTTAGTGTTACAGTGCTAAATGAAATGTTTAAGTCAAAGAGAAAACAACACCACACAGCTACACTTCCCTCAATTTTTACACCATCAGCCATCCCAGCTGTTTTCAGCTTTATGATGTGATCACACATGCTTGGTCACACATGTGTACACCTAAACACCATGTCCAGTCAAGGCAAGGAGTTTGCTGTATGTGATTGAGCAGCATAGCAACAAAAGGGACAGCAGAGAAAACAGATGACAATATAATGCCATGAAATGCCATAAAATTTTCATATGCTATGGCTGTGAATGATAAATACGTAAATAAAGTCTTATATTCATAGAGACATATTAAATCAGGACTTATATAGCAGCGTTAGTGTCAATTTTACCGAGGCCATTTAATTAAGAGATTAGATTTAGAACACGAGGCACTGATTTTATTATGTCTGAAAAGTACAGGAAAACATCAGCAGCAAAAAGAGAACAATGATGTGATGTTTTCCCTCACTGTGTGGGCTCGTAGTTCCAGTGAAACGACAAACAAAGATGTCATTTACTCCATTTATTCATATTACATTTACAGAAGTGATTAACGACAAAACTTAATGTCATACAATGGCATGTTGTAACACACCACTGTTGTCCGTCCATGTTTTAATATCTTTGTTATTTTCTGTCTACCTTTCCCCGTAATATGCTCATCACATCTTTTGGATCACAAATATTCATCTTATATTTGCTTCATCATTGATAATTGTTCATCATAGCATTGCATGTCTTAATTTTTACGGCCTCCTGCTTTGGAGAATATTCAACGTGATGTCACATGTCCGTCTGTGACTACAGGTTTTCCAATTTATATTTTTATTTTTCTCTATTGTGCTTGTTGCTGGCTGCCTTTACTCCTGCGCCCTCTTTTTCCTCAAACTTGGCTCTCCAACCTTCCACGTCTCCATCTTTAAAGTAAACTATTTAAAACCAACTCTACTTCCTGCCTCCACATCTGTGTTCTCCAATTATAAAACCCTTGACTCAACACATGACTCATTGTTAATAATCATTTTCCAGTCAGCACAAAAGAATTTCTGGCAAAGACTGAAACAGAGAATGAGCCACTCACATGCTTTAGTATAATTTCCATTTTATATGAACAAACCTGTGAGCCCTTGAGCAATGTTTTTGTTCTTATTGTATGCTATATTTATGACTGCGTAGTTGGTAGCTATCTAACCCCTTACTGCCCTAATTTTTTTACAATTATATAAAAAGATAAATAATTTGTGTTTTTCCATTCAAGCTAATGTGGAATTAAGTGGAGATTGTTAATTTGAAAGTAGCACACTCAACAGACACTGTATACATTAAGCTATGATACAAATTAGCCACATTAGACATAATTGGGCATAATAGTAATTAAACAAATTTGATTGATGCTGCTCTTGCTGAAACTGGGCTTTGAAACTGAATTAAAAAATATGTTTCTGTACAATCATTGCTGTTAAATCATCACATTATTTCAAATATCAAATCAGATCAAATATTATTTCTATAGCCCAAAAATCACAAATTACACATTGTCATACTGGGCTTTCACAAACTGTACAGATGTGACACCCTCTGCCCTTATGCAGTTTAATACTGTAAAACCACTTTGCTGCACAGTCCCAAGGGCTGGTATCCCCTTGTTCGCAAATAGAAAACCAGTTGTCAAAATAAAATGAGTGATTGACAGTACCACGAATAACTCGTGCAAGCTTTAGGACAATGTTTCCACTTTTTTCAATTCTGACCGATAGATGACAGCAAAGTGGTTCCAATACGATCCTTAATACGTGTAGAACATGCATCAACCGGTATTAGTGGGATACATACGCCTCTTCGGCTGAATTCAAACTCACCTTGTACAGTGCACAGTGTAAAGGCAGTTTAAGAAAATTTAAAGCAGTATTTGTTAATTATATTTAATGATAACTTTTGATTTTTTTTATATTATTTATGGCAAAATAATTTCCCTCCAGTTAGTTGGAGGGTTAGTTAGCTAGTACGGTCTATGTTTTTATAATTCAACAAGTTCTGCTATAAAATTAGCATGCCATATGAGCAGCAACAGAAAACCATAGTGGGAACATCCATAGTGTGTGATGTATTCTATTTAAAAAATCAATGTCTCTGATATGCATGTTGAATTTAAACTGACATGTGACTGTGTAACCAACACAGCTGATTGGTTAATTTGTAGGCTATCAGATAATGTGAGTTTCACTCAGTCTTTTTATGTAGTCGATTTGTCTCTAAACTGTGTTGCTATGAAACAAGTAAGTTATCATAGTGTTGGTAGTTTCAGGTGCACAGTCTTTATTGTGCCATACTGAACATCCAACATGTCACGTTCTGTAAAAGACAGTACCAGTTTTGTCTGTGTGTTAGGATGCAAAATGGAGACAAATGTTTCTTTTCTAAATAGAGTCAACCTATCTGTATAATGATCCAGTTAATGCAGACTTGGCAAATTACATTTAATTGATGGACTTGTAGTGTCCTGTCCAAAGACATGGATAACCATGCCCTAAGCGAGGACTATACACTCAATGATTACATTATTGTGTGTACACAGTCAACATACTGCCACACGTTTCAACCTTCCACTGGCCTTATATACAGTATGGCTTTTTTTCACAACTGATAATGAAATAATAAAACGTATTACATTCATAATATAAACCAAATAGGCCAGTATTTGATCTAGTGCTTTCCATTTCCAAAAGGATTATATGTCCTTCAGCTGAAGCAGGCAGAGGAAGCTGCCTGTGAATAAAATTACTCCTGGGCAGTTGCTCAGATAGTAAAATTTGTGTGTGTGTTTATGACACTGCAGTTAGTAAATAAAAGCTTGTATTTGGAGCCACGTGTTTTCATTTGTAGAGATGGTTAAAGTGTACCAAGTGACCTGAGTCATACCAGCCAATTGTTTCTATGCGTTCATGAGAGTGTTGTAACTGATACATGCTAAATCACTGACAAGTAATCTAACTGCATGACACAACAATATGGTATCTGTCTGTGTGCTGATTAAATAAAACGTACAGGAGGAGGACACCTACTGGAGGAAACTGGAGAGGTTGGGGAGGAACAAGGCCAAAGCTGTTTGGAGTGGTATGAGAGAGATCACCGGCTTCCAGGGGAAAGGTGGAGGAGTAGCAGTTGAGGGTAAAACACACAGAGGGCAAATGAGTTGAACCAGTTTTTCAACAGGTTTGATTCCAGCCCCTCCTCCTCCACCAGCCCTCACACTCCAGCCCTGACCCCTGTCACCCTCCCCCAACCCCCAGAGCCCCACATAAACCTCCACTTCAGACACTACTCCCCCCATCACAGCCAGCCTCCACCTCCACCCCCTAGGAGGGACTACACATCACAGCCCGACAGGTGAAGAGAGAATTGTAGAGGCTCAACCAGGGAAAAGCTGCTGGACCAGACGACATCAACCCTCCAGTGCTGAGGGCGTGTTCCAGCACCTCTTCTACCTGAAGAGGTAGAAGAGGTGCCTCCAAAGAGTCCCAGTGCTCAAGACGAATCGTCCGACTGTGCTGAATGACTACAGGCCCATAGCACTGACCTCCCACGTTATGAAGGTCATGGAGAGGCTCCTCATGGCACGTCTCATACCACTGATGTGTCCATCACAGGACCCGCTGCAGTTGTCAGGTGTATGTAGAATGGACAAGAAGATGAGTACAGGAATCCTGGTGGTTCGTACGTTGGTGGCATGAGAACCAACTGCAGCTGAACGTGATGAAGACAAAGGAGATGGTGGCGGACTTCAGGAGGAACAAGCCCCGACGCTCTCCTGTCTGCATTAATGGGACTGATTGGGAAATTGTCCAGCAATTCAGGTACCTGGGAGTACATCTGGACAATGAGCTGGATTGGTCCAATAACATGGAGGTTGCGTACAAGAAAGGCCTAAGCCGGCTCTACTTCATCAGGAGGCTCTGGTCCTTCAATGTATGCAACCGGATGTTCCTGATGTTTTATCAGTCTGTTGTGGCGAGCGCCATCTTCTTTGCTGTGGCAGGCATCAAGGCAAAGGACGTCAGCAGACTGAATAAACTGATCAGGAAAGCAGGTTCTGTTGTCGGCTCTCAGTTGGCCACCTTGGAGGAGGTGGTGGAGCAGAGGATGCTGACCAAACTGCTGGCCATCATGGACAACACCTTCCACCTAGAGGATTGCATTTTTTCGGGATTCCCACGGATCACGGGATTCCCGTGGGAATCCCATGGGATGGGAGTCGTTTTACTCTTAATCACATAATTCCGACGGGACGGGAATGAAAAGTCAAAGGGAGCGAGCGGGAGCGGGAATGACATCAATTGACCAGTTTTAAATATACAAATATATACGTACAGTTATTTTATTTGGTTTTTCTTTTAATGATTTTTCAAGCGTTGCACGTTGACTGGAATTGGCAGCCATTTTTGAATTTTCCTTTTAGTGAGAAAAACACCTTAACGCAAATCCAAAGAACTACACACCCCAGAACCCCGCAGTGATTCCGGTCGCTGTCTGCCCTGCCCGGTGCTTCAAAGAAGGCAAACAATACAACAGCAATAGAGCAAAGCAGTTAGGCAGAAAAAACTGAATTACATTTACAATGTGAAAAACAAAGATCCCTCTATTAAATAAACAGACTTTTTTGGGAAGTGTCACATTTTAAAAAAACTTGATGAGTCGAGCACGACGGTGCTAAGATGCCGCATTCTTGGGAAATCTTAGTCAAGTACACAAGTGAGTCAGGGACAAGTGGTCTCAAGAGGCACACCTGCAAGGCAAATGTCGCAGAGAATCAGCCAAGGGTCACTTCATTTGTTAACGAAAATTAGCAGCAGATATCAAGTCAAACAATCACATCAGACAAGCTTAAACCTATATGCACTTTTCTTTTTTCTTTTCTTTTTTTTTACACCAAATTCTAGGGTATGTGAATTATTATGAAAATTGTTATTGGAAAAATTCTCAATAAATTCAAAAAATGCAACATTAGATGTCGTGTTTGGATTTATTCAACTAAAGAAGGGTCGGTGTGACTTATGTACTATATATTTATTTATTTATTTACTACTGTAAATAACCTCTAAAAGAGCTAGAAACAAGGATCTGGCAGCTGGACCTCCTTAGAAAACAAAGAGACCAGAGGCAATGTGTTATTTATGTTTTGTGCCCTTTAGTGAAGGTTTTTTGTTGTTGTTTGGATTAAGGAAATATATGCCTCCTTATATTACCACAGATAAACTGATCCTGGTGCCATTTCTTTTGAATTACAACTGCAGAACACAAAGTAATCTAAAAGGGATGGGGAGAACATCAAATCAAATTAATTTCATATCCTAAAGTCTAACATCCAAAAAAAGAAAAAAAGAACGGGAGCGGGAGTAATTCTACCAGGAGTGGGACGGGACAGGATTTATATTTTTACTCTGGCCCAGGATTGGGATGCGACAGGATTTTTTTCTGTCGGAGTGGGATGAGACAGGATTGAAAATCCACTCCTGTGTCGTCCTCTACTCCCACCCCCTCCATAAAACTGTGAAAATTCTGAGGAGCAGCTTCAGCAACAGACTGATCCAGCCCCGCCGCTACAAGGAACGATACAGGAAGGCGTTCCTCCCCAGTGCAATCAGACTTTTCAACACCTCTGTTATTAGAAACTAAACACTTTACCTGTTAAAATCATTCACCTCCTCCTACCTGCGCTAAACTCTGCACAATTTCTGCATATATTGTTAGATTTTTACAACCCCCTATACTGTCTATATTTTTATTTCTATACTTAATAGTGTTACATGTCCCATTGGTCCTGTACCTGAACATCCTTGGTGCTGTGACAAATTCATTTTCCTACGGGGATTAATAAAGTCATCTCTATCTATCTATCTATCTATCTATGAGAGCGATGTAACGTTATTGATCCCCTTTGGGAATAATTCAGGTTGACACAGCAGTACAGAAGTGAAAGTAGCAGTGCAAAACGATAAATAAAAACTAAAATACTAGAAGTTAAAAAGAGACTAGGTATTATGTAGAATCTGGCCTCTGTGTACAAGGTGTGCAAAGTGCAATGTTCCTGAGTTTTTACAAACTGATAAATAGAGTGTATTATGAAGTTTACATACCAAATAGTGAGGAATTCTACATGTATAAACAGTTGGACAAGTGCAGCATCAGGGTTTTTTTTTTTTTTATCGTAGGGCGGTGTACGACTTGAGTCCTTAATGTGTGCAGTGGGTGGTGCTGGGAGGGGTGGGAGTTGTGGTGTTGTGCAGTCTGATGGCAGATGGAATGAAGGAGCCCCCCAAGCACTTTGAGGCCCGTGGCTGGATGAGTCTGTAGCCAAAGGTGCTCCTGAGTTTCCACAGCTCGGGGTCTAGTGGATGAGAGGGATCATCCATGATAGCCTTCAGCTTTCCTCTCATCCGCCTCTCAGTCACTACCTCCACACTGTCCAGTTCCATCCCCACCACGGAGCTGGCTTTCCTCACAGGCCTAGATCTATATATCCATCCATCCAGCCATCCATCCATATGTATGTATCTATCTAAAGCTACAGGAATCTCCATGACCCCAGTCATAGAGGAGAAAGCAGGTCTTTGATAATTCTGTACCCAAACTTAATGTTACAAGGTATAACTTAATGTTATACCAGTATGTAATGTAGCCCACATTACATACAGGTATGCCATTAAGGCCCTGAAGCTACTCAGCAAAGTGAGAACAAGGAGTTTTGCCTGAAACAACATCCAAGTTTCCCATCCATATTGGAAACTGTATGTGATAAATTAATCCTGACTTTCATCTCACAATAATGATTTAAACCCCAGAATTATGAGTTTAAGTTTAGAATAATAACTATATTTACAAATTAATTAATATCAATGACAGTCCAATATGTCAACTGGATGTACAAAAGATATAGGCTGATGTTGCACTAATGGTCGCCAATACCAATGGTTATTATTATATTAACAATTGATCACATTATTGGTTGTAATTTTAATGGATGACTCGTATGAAGTTCAAGAGTTATGACCTGACTTTGTAGTTTCCTTCAGCTGTATAGACTGTTAAAGCATATTTCATGTCATTGATTGGATTTTTACGTTCTATATGTAAGTGTGTCAGACACGGAAAAGGCAACTGCGTATAAGACTCTTATGCAAGGAGGTTCCACAAACATATGAGAATGAACGACCATGGATTGGGCAAGGATCCCAGGCTCCAGAGATCTATATACTACATCCAACAAGTGTTTCTGGTTGTGTCATATCCAACAGCAGCAGGCAGATCTTTTCAGTGAAAAATCTACAATACACAACATGGGCAACAGAACCATTGCCTGTCGGTGGGTCCCACACACCCACTTTTTCAGACCATATAAATTATACTCCATACCATGTTTTTTTTTTTTTTTTTACTTCTCTTGCCTGCTGCACTCCGGCTAGGAGGGGAAAGTTCAATTACGTCACCGTAATTCTGAGGTTACGGTGTGCACCACACTCTAAAAAGACATTATTTATGTTGCCACGATGCCACAATTAACCATGGGAACAGTTAAAAAGATTTTTGCACTCTATTTGTCTTTAGTAGGAAACCTCATGCAAACTTACAGTAGACAAACATAAACATATATTTAGGGGGAAAAAGCAGTTGAAGTGATTCAAGCTGCAAGGAGAAAAAAAATTGGCATGGGAGAAAATGACTGCCCAAGTTTAATTCAGGTTTAACTTTTTAACTTTCTATAACAAGAAACTCAGAATTTATCCATCCCAGGACAAAAGGATGGAAGAAAAGAAGCCTATTGAAATAAGGAATAAAAAAAAAATCTGAAAAACATGAGGGTGAAAGATATAAGCAAGATGGTAAAATGAGATTCAAAGTGGAGAGAAGTAAATTGATGATATAAAGAGGTACATGTACAAGAACTAAAAGTCAAATTTCAATTTATCTTTAGCCCTATACTGTGGGTAATTGCGTGCTTGGCTGAGTGAGTAAAAGAGAGTGGCACTGAATGCAGAAAATAGGTTAAAGACCTTCCCAGCCAATGATTAAACCCTTAAAAACTAATTTCTGTTTTGTAAAATTACATATTTTGAGTTTTTTTTGTGTGTGTGTGAATATGCTACTTCTAATCTATCCCACCTCCACTCACCACTCTGCCATTCACCTGCAGCTGGAGTGAGCTGGAGCTTACCTGCTATGTCATCTTTATAAATAGTATAGAAAAGAATACCTTTATTGTCAATGCACATGTAGTACAACAAGATTTGCTGTGCAGTACCTAAATTTGATACTTTCAAACTAGTCCACTATATGCTGCACAGTGGCAAGTTCTAACTTTGGCATAATTCAACCATACATGTTTGATCCATACACCGATCCCCTGGAAGAAGAGAAAGAGCTATTTGTAAAAGATTGTCTACAAGTTGATGCATCAGAATGAAGATTTTCATCGGAGGTGGTCTTCAAAGCTAATCTGTTAAAAATGCTACATTTGCCAAGACTGAAAATGGATTTGCCTGTCATTTCCTCAATTGCTGGAACACTATACTTAAGCAATATTGGACAAACAAAGAAAAATGTCTGTCCTTCTTGACTATGTCGAGGTTATCGAACATTAATAGTTATTTTCATTAATCTTTTTTCAGCCTTAACTGGTTAAAATCATGACAATGACTCTTTACAAATTAGTCAGTAAACTGAATTCCCATGGGCAAGTAATTTGATGTATAAAATTCAAAATCAAAAACTGGGACAAAGTGGGAGTAAAAGACACTGATGTAATGCTTGCTTTTGGTCTAGGCATTATTGTATCTTACATACTAAAGTGCTTCTGGAATGTGGGTGCATATCAAAAGAACAAGGACAACAACTTGAACAAATAATGTCGCTTTTAGCAGTTAAGAAGTCAAAAAGCCAGAGTGGGTCGTAATATACCGCTTTTCCTCTTATTACTCTGCCAAGCAAACATTACAACACCAAAATGCTTGGAAGATGTGCCAATGTTTTGATATAACAAAAATATAAAGCATATAACTATAAATAAAATTACGACCCAATAAACTTATTACTCAACTAACAGGTGACAAATATGTAGTTTCTAAATTAACCAAATCACTGATGGAGGCATGTTGCTTAAATTCAGCAGGCACTGGCTGATTTTGTATAGTAAAACATTCTGTAATTTATGCTCACTTCCATCTTTTGGATTTTATGCGTATACAGGCTAAATTATAATGTATTTTGTTTAATTTCCAATATTTGTTGTTCCATAAACTATCTGAATACAGCTTTCACTTCATTTATATTGAAGTGACAAACCAAAGCCCAGTTCTTAATCTATTAATGTGAGTAGGGTCTTCTAGTATATGATGGAATTCAAATGTAGTCATTTTAGGAGATACATTTTCAATTGTGTTTTAGAGTGTAATTGTAATTGCGTCATTGTAAAACATCCATTTCTGAATTTTAACATTACAGTCCTTTGTAATACTGGTTTTGCAAACTTTTCCATACAAATTGTTGCAAAATTGTATGAAATTCCATTATAATCAGTTCTAAGTCAGGAAATTCCACTAAGACTGAACAATCCATTAAGAATTTCTAGGTTTATTATTCTTTTAATGGGAGAATGAAAATCTAAATTCAAAATGGAATGTTACAATATTTTAGAACAGAGAGTCTTTTAAGAAATTGTGAATCTTTTACAAAAGGGATGGAATGTCCTTCTCTGGAAATACTAGATTGAATCCTGTTTTAATCTTGAATACAATGCAATGACAAATGGAATTAAAAATTCAAAATGAATCTAATATCACTTTAATGTAATTTCATTCCAGAATTCAATCATGTTCTAACCCCTTCCTATCAGGTTTGGGAAACCGAGGACCCAATTGTACAGAGTCACACAGGGGGTTTTCTAAATCAGTAGTTGTTTTAATAATAAAGGTCAAACCAGGAATTCAAATTAATCAGAGGTACTGATAAGGATAGGGCAAACTCGGTAATCGGAACACGGAATACAGATCTGATACAAGGAGACTTAACGGAATATACACTGGACTGCTCGCTAGGAAGACAAGACTGTCAGGGTCTGCTAGTGTCAAGAGTCTGTCTGTTAGGGTCATTCGGTGTTTCCTGTTTTACTTTGAAGTTCTGTTTATGTCTTATTCCCCATGTCCTGTCAAGTGTTGTCCTCAGGTGTGTTTGATTATTCCCTCTCCCTAATGTGTCTCGCCCGTGTACAATTGTCTACTTCTCCCTCGTGTATTTAACCCGTCTTCCCTTCCTCCTGTGCCAGATTGTCTTCTCTTCCTAGCGAGCAGTCCAGCGTGTTTTCTTTTTAAGTCTCCTTGTGTCCGATCTGTATTCCAATTACTGAGTTTGCCTTATCCTTATCTATACCTTCGCATGATTTAAATTCCTGGTTTTGACCTTTATTATTAAAACGTCTGCCGATTTAGAACGCTCCCTGTGTGTCTCTGCATTATTGGATCCCCCAGACCTGGTACCTGATAAAGACAATCTGGCACAGGAGGAAGGAACACGGGAGTTAAATACATGAGGGAGAGGTAGACAATCGGACACAGGTGTGACACATTAGGGAGAGGGAATAATCAACCACACCTGGGGGACAAGACTAGACAGAAAGTGGGGAATAGACACATAGGGATTTCAAAACAAGAGGGGAAACACTAACTGACTCTAACAGAGAGACACTTTACACTAGCGGACCCTGACACTCCCAATATCAAATGATGTTCAATTCCAGTGAAAACAGAATATAAACAGCATTTTTAATGTTGTGTCTCATCAAATTCATTGATATTTGTAAATATATATATGCTCTCTCTGAATACTGGGAGAATGTTTCAAAAAAATTTGGGATGGGGGCCACAAAAGTCTGGGAAAATTGTGAAAAACTCCAAACACACTCATCCAAATGGTTTTAATAATGGGCATAGGGTAAAAGAAATTAAAAGGACTAACCAGACAATCCATTGAAAAGATGAAAAAGTAACATCTGTGATAGTATGGAGGTGTTTTTGTACCAAAGGCATAGGTAATATGCAAATATCTGAAAGCACTATTAACACTGAGCAAAAATACAGGTTGGAGAACAACATATGCTTGCCAGTAAGACGATGTCTTTAGGGACGTCCCAGTCCTGCAGGACAATACTAAGCAACATTCTGTGCACCTCACAACAGCTTGGCTTGCTTGCAGTTCAGACTAGTCCCTCACTGAAAATGAATGGTGTTTTATGAAGCACCAAATATGATAACGTAGACCTTGGCATTTTCACATATCAAGCAAGAAATGGACAGACCTCCACTCTCAAAAATTGATCCTCTCCACCTCTCTTCACGAACACTGACAGTGGGTTGTTAAAATTAAAGGTGATGGTACATGATGGTAAACAGGCTTCCAATATTTTTGAGACTTGTTGTTGGCATCAAATTCATTATGAGGGCGTATTAATAAACAGCAAGAACGTTTGAATGTGTTCTTTCCCTGATATTTTTCCTTTGTACCCTTTATATCTTAGTTTATTTAGTTAGACCAAGAGTAGTTTAAGGTACTGTATGCCATTTGGTGTAAAACTAGAAAGACAGTTTCCCTATTGAGCAGCCACCCTCCCTCCAAACACCAATTCAGCACCATGGACAAGGCCAGCAGTCTGAACTAATAACTGCAGGGAAAAAGTGTATTTTTTGAACAGTGGGTCTACACAAGGACACCCAAGACACACTATGATAAATGAAGTTTACAGTTTCTATTAGGTATTTCCATTGTCATGCTAATGTCATAACTACCTGGCTTGGACAAGTGTGAAAGTGCAATCAATCTTCTCATTGAATTTACTTGAAACTAAGTTAATAAATGTATTGTAGATATGTGCTAGATAAATACAGAGCATGAAGACAAAGGGTCAAGCAATGACCAAACTGAACTCATCTGCGAGTTCAGGCTGGCCGCTTGGGAAATGATAGGTCTTTATAATTTCTCCAGTTGGCTACACCGAAATTGAAAACAAGATGCCAGACTTCGAAGAGATGCGATATATATTCCATGCAGTTTAAACAAACATTTAGATGTTGAAAAGCTATTCAAACATCCAACAAGCCGTTCATAAAGAGCAAAGTGGTAGCTTGGTATGCTTTTTGTTATATTGTATACTTTTCCACAATACAAGAATATAATGCTGTTCAGTGCATTACAGTATGTAAAATAAGAAAACGGTACCCGCAGAATTATTTCTTTAATGCAAATAAGATTTTTGGCCTACCCCTTAGAAAGAAAAATGTGGAGGTAAAATGGAGAAATATAGACAGACAATACAGAGAGAGAAGGATGGATCAGAGTTTTTGATTTGATTGATTTTGAGAGAGAGAGGTTGTTAGGAGTTTATCAGCCAAAATGTAGGTGGTGATAGACTGGTGTTTCATTACACTTGAATAGGTTATTGATCAGCTTGTTACAAAGCTTTGTGTATTTCTACAAAAGACAATACGCGTACTGTGCATGCATCCGGCTGTCTGTCAGTAATAATTGACTGACATGATTTATTTCTCTCCATCTCACTCTGAGGCACAATGATGCCCACATGGGAGTACAAGATTCCTCCCATGCCAACAATTAGCTTTTCTCCCTCAAATACACCTACACACACACCAACCTACAATACTGTCAGTCTCTCTCATATGCAGACTCCCCTCACAATGTTATCTCTGCTCATTATGTCTCTTTTGTGTCCTTGCCCTACTGCCAAGAGTGTTGAGGCCAAGGCTTTATTGTTCCAAGCCCTGTCTATCAAGCTGCAGTGCCGGCTTATCAAAATGAACATTACCGTTACACCGTACTCGCTGGCATCTCAGATACCAATAAAAGAAATACCCAAAGTGAGCTGAGCAAAGACCACAATACAGCTCCACATAATGATGTCTTAACATTTCCAGTGGGACAGGTAATAGAGGAGTAATAGCTTTTGTGGTCTGGAAATTTGTGTAGTTTTCTGTAATTGTATATTTTTTCATTGATTTATGAGTGCCCTTGTGGGCATGCAGAAAAGTTTGTAAATGCATATATATTTGCATACATCAGATGGTTTCTAAACTTAGTAGGGCCATTGTATTCGGTACTTGCTGAAGTGATAACTCTCATTTTTGGTAAGACAAAAGTATTCTAACACTTCATTTTCACAGTAGGTAATTCTGTACAGTAACACGTTACTTTCAAAAGTAATGGTACCTAACACTGTGACTATTTCCTCACGGTACTTGCCAAAATACCTCTGTATCTCTGCTTGCAGCTCATGAAGTTGACTTTGCCCATTAAGATGAAGAAATGGGTAGACATGACTTGGAATGTCTGGGATGAGCTGCACACAGACATTCAAGTAGAAGACAAACACTTGTACACAGTTGAAGTGAATAAATGACCACCTCGCTACATTTTACAAGCAAATTCTTGAAACTGACACTCTGGATGCCACTTGACACAAACCATCCACCATTGAAGACAGCCCAACCCAGTGATAATGGTCCACCAGCAGGACAATGTATGCTATCATACCAAAAAAACTGCTCCAGAACTGTCTAAGGAACATGAGACAATGAGCTTTGCCTGGCATCAAATGCTCAACATCCAAGTTTGATTGAACATCAATGGGATGTTCTTGAAAAATATGGATCCATGGAAGACCTATTGGGGAACAGACTTACCTACCTTTCAAGACATGTACAATTAGGTAGTGAGGTATTTGGACAATGACAGTTTTTATTATTATAAAGCCTCCCAAGTTTCTGTAACCAAACACAAGATAAACTTGTATTAGAAAGATGGGAAGAGAAAAGTATGCAGAAGGAAAGGAACAGGTCATGATCCAAAGCGTATGTGTTATGGCATGGGCATGTATGGCTCTCAATGGAAAGGGTTCACAGGTGTTTATTGATAATGTGACTGCTGACAAAAGAAGCAGGATGAATTCTGAGGTGTATAGGGCTATACTCTCTGCTCACATTCAGCCAGATACATCAAAACCTATAGGATGGCACTTCACAGCACAGATGGACACTGACCCTCTATTGCAAAAGTAACTCAAAATTTTTTTGAGGGCAAAGAAATTGAATATTCTTCAATGGCCAAGTCAGTCACCTTATCTCAACACATTAGAACAGCTTTTCCAAAGGCAAAAGAGGACTGGACTGGTTGGGCAAACTCCCATGGCCCCTCCAGTACCCTCGCGAGAGTATAGAGCTGGTCCAGTGTTCCACGGCCAGGACGAAAACCACATTGCCACATTGCTTTATCATAGTGTGTCTTGGGTGTCCTTGTGTAGACCCACTGTTCAAAAAATACACTTTTTCCCTGCAGTTATTAGTTCAGACTAAACACCAATTCAGCACCATGGCCTTGTCCATTGGTGTTTGGAGGGAGGGTGGCTGCTCAATAGGGAAACTGTCTTTCTAGTTTCACACCAAAAGCACCAAAGGCAAAAAGGTACATAAAGAAGCAGCAACTGAAGGTGGCTGCAGTGAAACTCGGAATTGGGTAATATCCATTGGCTCCAGACTTCAGGCACTAATTGACTACAGTAGATCCAAGTATTAAAAACTAAGGTGATTTTTACAACTATGTTAGTTTGTCCAAATACTTTTGAGTCCCTGAAAAGAGAGGTACGCTGTATAAAAGGGTTGTAATTCCTAAACAGTAAATGCCATATTTTTGTGAAACCTCTTACATTAAAGCTGAATGTTTGCACTTCTATTACATCTTGACTGTTATATTTCAGAACCACTATGGTGGGGTATATTAGGCAAAAAGAGAAAAAATTGTGTCATTGTTCAAATACTTCTGGACCTGACTGTAGCAATGGTCTCAAGTAACAGGGTGTTGGCAGCGGGTCCATTGAGTCCTTTGTGTTGCAAGGTGGGGCCTTGATAGACTGGACTTGTTCTAGCATGTCACACTGCCAACAAGGGGTGCTCTTGCCATGAGAAGGTTTATTTTGTCTGAGACAATATTTGGTTCGCTTTTATTGGTCAAATTACACTAACACGAATGCCAGGATCCAGGGTTTTCCACTTGTGCAGAAAGTGCGCAGGTTGTTTTATACAACCCCAAAGACATCTGCCCTTAAAATGTTGACAGTAAAGTTTCTTGCATAATTTTTCATCACACTGTGCACATAGTTATGACTGGCTATGACACCAAAATAAAGTCACATGGATGGGCATGTGGTTTGAACATATACTGAAACATATGGATGCAGAGGTGCATAAAGGTAAACATATGCACAGACTGACGGAAGCCAAATAGCATACGCATACAGGTAGAAACTCAAACAATTTCATACCTGTGTGCTAGCACAAATATATTCGCACACTGTGTATACAAACAAACAGAGAAACTTACCCATCTATGTGATTTGGCTTACACGTAGTTCAATAATACTTAGGCAAATTCACAAGTCAAAACGCTGGCAGGGATCAAAAAACAGCTCAGTCCAAATCAGAAAACAATTCCACAAAACACACAGGCAGGAATTCAGAATCTAAAATCCAAAATCCAAAATCCAAAAAACAGTCCAAACTCCAAACAAACATTAGGGAAAAACATCATCGGGACATGAGAAATGAACAGATCGGTAACATGTGATCTGATCAGACTGAGGACAAAGGGAGCACATTGACTTAAATACACAGGAAGGGTGGAGATAATTGACACACCAGGGTGGGGCAGACAATGGTAATCACAGGGGGGAAGCTTAAATTAGGACAAGACACAAAGAGTGAACCTTCAAAATAAAACAGGAAACACTAGAACTCAGGTAACAAACACAGACAAAACAGCCCTAACTTGACATGAAAGTCAAGTCAAAAACTAGAAAAACAGGTAAATTTAAAATACAAGTAATTCAGAATCAAACCAAAATAACTTAGAACTGCGATACAATAAATAATACATTTAAACACAAATGCTTAAGAATGAACTTAGAAACTCAAAAATAACAGAACACTATAACAAAGAAACCATGCCCATTACAGTAATTGGAATGTGGGACACTATGGGATAATATCATGCTCTTATTAAAGAATTAAAAAACAAACAAAAAAACCCCAAAACACTTGGTTTTCAAGGCAGTAGTACTGTGTTTGATTTACCTGGGATTTTCGATGTGACAAAATTGAAAATGTCATTTTTCTGTGTGTGTTCATATTTTTGTGAATATACAGTATTTGTAAGCCTACCTAAAAGCAGAAAGGAAAAAATGTGGAGGTCACAAACAGTCAAGGACCAAGGGACATAAAGAAGGCTGTATTATTTAAAAAAAAAGATAAGGAAGACTAAGAATAGATATTTACAAAATTGCAAACCAACCTAAACTAGGAAACTATGACTCAAATTAAAAAACCCACAGACCCATCCATCTTATTTTAAAATAACTTTTATTTCACTGTCTTGTAAACCCTTGGTAGTATGTGCTGACAGTGAAACTCCTTGTTTTTAGAACTTCTAATCAGCCTCAAAGAGTTCAGTTACAATGAACGATGAGTAAACTATTGTTTGGATTAATAATCACATTAATATTCCTGATTAGCAATGATATGTTTTCTCTATCCATTTATCACACAAGAGGGATGTGTCAGGGTCTGCTAGTGTCATGTGTCTGTCTGTTAGGGTCAGTTAGTGTTTCCCCTCTTGTTTTGAAATCCCTGTCTCTATTCCCCACTTCTAGTCTTGTCCCTCAGGTGTGTTGATTACTCCTTCTCCCTAATGTGTCCCACCTGTGTCCGATTGTCTACCTCTCCCTCGTGTATTTAACCACCATGTTCCCTTCCTCCTGTGCCAGATTGTCTTCTCTTCCTAGTGAGCAGTCCAGCGTATAGTCCATGTAAGTCTCCTTGTGTTCGATCTTTATTCCGCGAATCCGATTACTGAGTTTGCCTAATCCTTGTCTGTACCTTTGCATAGTTTGAATTCCTGGTTTGACCTTGTTATTAAAACGACTACTGATGTAGAAAGCCCCCCGTGTGACTGTACAATTGGGTCCTCGGTTTCCCGAACCTGATAGAATGGGACTGTTTTTGAGAGTTTCCACACATAAATTATCACAAGAATTTAAAAGCTTGCATTTAGGACTGTGTCACTGTACTTAAATTCGAGTAATGCAAAACAACAAATTCCAATTTGTTGTCCATCATCTTTATCCTCCAGCCTTGTATTCACTGTCAATGTCATTCATGCTATAGTATCCAAAATATCCCAGCCAGCAATAATCACAACTCACTGTGTACTGTTCTCATAACTAAGTTTAAAATCCATACCCCCATTTATCGTTATAGTCATTATCTAAACTGAAGGCTCACTCTTCCATGCAAAACTCCAGTCTGTGCAAGTGCCACCCTGTCCAGATGACCGTTGCCAGTCTCATCCATCACGTGGCCGACTTGGATTCATTGAGACGGAGTGGATCATTTCGCCTTCCTACTCTGCATCCATGCAAGGCAAACACATGCCTCCAATCTTTATACACTGAATAATGCTACAACATTTTCAGTGATGCAACAGCGTCCATGATAATGATGAAAATGACAATCATAGATGTGTTGGCTACAACATTTGAAAATATTTCAAGCAATTTATACTATGGAATGTAAATATGTAATGATTTAAAGTACTTTTACTAATCTAAGGTAATTATTTCAGTTACTATTTTTCTTTTTTGCTACTCTGTAATTCTCTTATGAGGAAATATTGTGTTTTTAACATAACTGCATTTATTTGATTGCTACAATTAATAGATACTATGCAGTTCAACAGAATTTATTATCTCTCTGTAATCGGAGTCAGAATTGCTTTTATTGGCCAAGTATGTTTGCACATACAGGGAATTTTACTACAGTTTAGTGTAGCATATATTGACATAGAAAAAAGACATCTTGTAGGTTTGGATTAGGACAATAACACTCAGTAAATTAGAGGAACAAAAGTTGAACAAAAATAAACTGAATATACAATAAATTAGGGCATTGTTGCTGATGCTACAAGCCAATGAGAATTTCAATTTGTCAGGTATTTAATTCACGGGGTCAACCAAAGAACATACATGTACTTGTACAGTAGATGGTTTTTATTTTCAAAAAAATTCACAAGACGAACCAAAACACAGAAGAATCACACAAACCTCAAGAATAACCCTCTAGTTGGACAATATTAATGCAGTTGTCTACGATGTTCTACCAGTAAATTACAACCGCCAATTCACATGGCAAAGACTTGTATTTCATCATATATATTAGACTGCATATGTGCCCGCGCATGTGTTTGTGTATATGGACCTAATTAGGATTCAGGCAGTTAATGGGTAGAGACCTGATGATGTGTGATCTAATGTGCATTAGACTCTTGGGGAGCATCAGCTCTAATGCAAATGAGCACTTTGGAAAAAAACTGCAGTTTCAGAGGAACATTAACTTTTACTTAAATTTTTCTCATTTTTTCTTTTTACACTTCATGTCTATCTGTCCTCTTTTTAAACTTCCGTTCTAACACACAGTGGCAGTCTAATGAATGATGACAGAAGTAAGGGGTGTAGAGGTTATTTACAAAGCACTTTTGCTGCTTTCATCTCCCCCTAGGCACATCACTCTCACATTGAATGAATGTCAAGACGGACTAAAAGGTAGACACGGTGACTTTAATAACCAAGTCCAGTCAACGTGTTAGATTTATTTGTCATTCTGGGCGGTGGGTGCATGTTTATGTGATGCACGCTGCTAAATTCCTCTTGATATTACACACAGTATCTTTAATATTTTGTATAATTAATGTTGATTGTGAGTTTTGAGAATATGTGTGTGGTCTGCTGGTCTAAAGAGGATGGTTAGTTTCATAAAAACCCTGACTAATGCTAAATAACCTCAACTTAAATGTGCAACCAAAAAACCTAATAACGAATTACTAAGGTGGTGATAACACTATATTTCAACAGTCAAAAACTGAATCAGTAGGCTGAAACATGTTAAGCAGTCATATGCTTAGTTTTGCCTACGAGACCCAGCTCAATTCTACCAGTCTTTGGGAAAGAGATGCTCTCACGTCTGGAAATTCCATCTCTTAGGGATGAGCCGGGATGAAAAGGTTTAACTCCAAGTGACGAATGCTGTGTTTACTGTGCAGCTGTGAGGAAACTGGTCACTCCTTTTTCCTGGTCTTGAAAGGTTATAAAGATAAAAGACATGCAACTGTATCCATGCAACAGCATAATCATTATCAGAATTTATTTATTTTGCGACCTGTCCAGCCCAGCTCATTGGCATGCCAGAATCGGGTCCTGGGCCCTCCCGCTGTGGGGGGGGGCTGGAGG
This sequence comes from Mola mola, assembly GCA_001698575.1. NCBI lineage: Eukaryota > Metazoa > Chordata > Actinopteri > Tetraodontiformes > Molidae > Mola > Mola mola. The sequence goes on along the minus strand of KV751317.1, from coordinate 24,406,392 downwards.
CGCCTGCCGTCCTGCCCAGCCAGAGGCAAGTCCTTCAAGCCCAGACCCCAAGGCCCCACACGCCTGAAACCCGCCCAAACCCCCGACAGGGGGGCCACCCCACAAGCAGGCCCGAGCCCCCCACCCCCAGAAGCACACCGCGGCAACACCAGAGAGGTCGCAACCCCGGAGCACCTGATGCGCAACCCACAGGGGTCCGCCAGCCCAGGGCCAGCAGCACTCAAGGGGATCTCAAAGATCAGCGCCCATCCCCGAGCCACTGGGAGGAGACAAGGGTGCGTGGATCTGCCCCGTGCCACCCAACACCCCCTGTGTATATGAAGTTGCGTTGTGTTGGATGCGTGTAGTGAAATGTGAGTGATTATGGTAAGGTTGATTTGAGGTGTATGTTGAACTCAGGTGCAATTAAAACTGGGGGTCAGTTGTGGACACCCCGCTGCTGGTAGACAGCGAAGATCCTCCATGTGCCCCCCCCACAAGCCATCAATGTCTAATATGTGATTACAATCTGGGGACAGTCAGCCGAGCAGGCCCTAATGCTGTTTTTGGTGAGGCATGGGGTGGGCGGGAAATCCCAGAGCCAGCTTCTTGACTGATACCAGTATTCACCCCAGTCTCCCTTTCCCCGCCCCCAGGCAGAGAGGTGCAAGGCCCACTTGGCCAACAATGCCCCAGGGCACAGGGTCCATGTGGACCCAAGTCCCATAGCCACAGAATGCATCTAGGGCCTGGGTCCACGCAGACCATGGACAGACACACACATACATACATGTGGGTTTGGACTCTGCACTCAGAAAGCGGCCTGAACCCCCCCTAAACCCCCTCCCACCTCACACACATACCCCACCTGCACGGCAGCAGCTATCCACACCCACTTAATAACGGAATTGATCAGAGGGGACCAAAGAGACCAAAATTCTGCCAATTGGTTTTCAGAGGAAGCAAATACTTTCTCTATGCTAATGTGGTCTGACAGGGCATTCCTACACTGGGTAATACATAATTTATTCTTCAGTTCATGAGGATAGTTTTCTGAGTGATACATAGGGCGGTGAGAACCAAGTAAGCTGTATTTAATTCCATGTCAATGTCGCTTAAGTCAACTGGAGCAGCACGCAAAGTGTTGGGTTGTGAGGCTGATTCGTGTTCATTTATATTTCAATAGGAATTTAGAGATTTTTGAGTCTAGTGACTTAAACAAAGCTGAAGGGGGCTGATTGAGGATCATTGAGAAAAGATAGTTGATTTTGGGCAGGATCATCATTTTTATTGTGGCGATTCTACCCATGAGCACAGTCTTTGTATCTGAAACTGAGTGTTTTTGCCGATTATTTCCTTTAGTTCAATTTTTAACTTTCTCAGATTGCTCAATATGTATTCCTGTGGAGAGGCAGTGTAAGCAGCCTCTAGGGATTTGATCGTCTCCTCTAATTGTAATTCGAGTGATCTCTCTCTCTTTTTGTCTTATGCGACCAATAGGAAATTATTCTACTTCGCATGACTTCTTTTGCTGTTTCCCAAAGAATACATGCTGTGGTTCCTGGCAGGTCATAGGTTTCCAAAAACATTGCCAGATTCCTTCTGAAATAATTAATAAAAATTTGGTCTTTAATTAATGATGTATTAGAGAGATAGACACCGGTGAATGATCACTGACAGTGATAAGGTAGATATTTGTGTTTGAGATGTCCGTCATAGTAGAGCTGCTGACTAAAAAGTAGTCTAGGCAGGAATATGAGTGGTGGACTGGTGAGAAAAAGGTGTTATTCCCTGAGTGTAGGACGCTGAGATCGCCATGATTAGTGAACTCAAAATCATTCATGTATTGTTTTAGAATATCTGTGGATTGTAAATTGCGATGGCTCCCTGTACCAGCACCTGACTTAGGGGAAATCTGGACCAGCAACAAGGGTTACACAGGCTAGGGAGCACTGTGTAGCCAAGATATACATATGCTAGCGCTCTCTCTCTCTCTCTCTCTCTCTCACTCTCTCTCTCTCTCTCACATGTTCTCATGTTACCGAAGGCTACTATTGCTTATACTCGTGCTAACAATACTACAGTGAAACTAAGTTAATGAAAACAATTCGGCGACACATTCGCCGACACATCGGGACAATTAATTAAAAAACAAGCTTACTACACAAACTACCGGTCTCAAAATCATAACATTACCGAATAAATTATTAGAAATTATATAGAAATATGAATTTTTACCAAACCTGTGGATCAACAAGGAGAGGACGAGGGTTAGCGTGTTGCTCATGCTCATTTATTTCTGAGCTGCGCATTAGCTGAGCCAGGTAGCTACAGTCTCCCTAGTGGATCCACTAGGGTAGTTTATTTGCTGCGTTGGAGGCGAGGCTTAGTGATTTGGAGGCTACGATTCGCACCCTGCAAACCAAACCAGTAGCTTCGCTAGCTAGCCAGCCCCCATTAGCTGGTGTGGGTCGACTGAGAGTAGCACCCCCGAGGCCCCCCAGCAACTCCCGAGCAGTCAGGAAACCAGGGAAGGTGGGTGACTGTTCACCACCCACCCGTTCACGTTTCCAACACATTGTCCCCACTCTGTGACGCACCCACTGAGAAACCAACTCTCGTAATTGGCAGCTCTATTTTGCGAAACGTGAAATTTTTCACACCAGCGGCCACAGTCAAATGTATTCCTGGGGCCAGAGCGGGCGACGTGGAATCAAATTTAAAGCTGCTGGCAAAGAGTAAACGTAAATACAGTAAGATTATAATTCATGTCGACGGTAATGACATTCGGCTACGCCAGTCGGAAGTCACTCAAGTTAATTTTGAGTCGGTGTGTGCTTTTGCTAAGTAAGCTAAGAATATAAGTTGCTAAGAATATTTACACTGTGCACCGAATTCCCTTCCATCTAGTTCCTAATCAGAACTTGCAGATATAAGCATCAAGTTTAACTTTGTAATTATTTACAATTCTTTAATGAAGAAGCAGGAAGAGTATATAACAGTAAATAATCATCTGCACCACATTATGTAGTCCTGTAAAAATATCTAAAAGAAGATAGAAACCGAGGAAATTTACTGCTGTAACCAGCAGCTGTAACCAGCAGGTCATTTCCTGTTTTTCTTCACTTGAAAGAATAGATAATAGGAGTAGTTTCTGTAGATTATCTATAGTATACGTTAACCTCCAATTCTCTGCTTTAACTTTCACACTTAAGTGACTTTGTCCTTGTCCTCACAGGGCTTCACAGATAAAAGCGTTTCTCAAGACAAATGTCAAATGTGCATTTGTGAACGTGTCACTGTCATAGACAAAAGAGTAGCAGAACTTTTGTCAGATATCCTGGCTATAAATATCAGTATGTATCCAACTCTCTACAGACTCCAAAACACACAACACACAACGCTGACATATAAATGCGTTTCACTCCCCTCTGTTATTCCCTCTGAATCAGTTAGCTTCAAAGAGGTGATTTTACTTTATCTCTATTGGTCAGAGTGCTCTAAGTGCACATTCAGCCTTGGTAACAGCTGTGTTCGCATCCCTCTCTGAAAGTGGACTGACAGGCCTCTTTTCATCACAGAAACGTTTCTTCAGAGGAGGTGTAAGCAATCAATATGGAGCCCACTGCTAATGGTGTATCGGAAGCCGCATACATGCTGTGGTCAGAGTTTCTGACAAGGCAGCTTTTTCATTAATTATTTTCCTGATTATTACTCTGTTAGACATAGATCCTATTTGTAGGAAGTTTAGTAGTAGGTACAGTAATGCCATCAAAAGAAGGGACGTAACTACAAATGTGTTTTTTTTGCCACTGTAACACAGGCTATATGCATTCAGTTGGTGATCCAAAGCTAATTTTCCTATGTCTTAGAATGATATTGATGGTAAATTTTACACATTGTAGCATCTGTAAACTAAAAGAATGATTAAGATGAGAATGACAACTTTCTACCTTTCCATGTGCACATGCGCACCAGAGCATGCCCCAGTAGTCAAAATGAAATGATTTTCTTTGAGTGGACACTTTGGCCATGGTATTAGCTTACCAATCAAATCCTTGTATTTCACTTGTTGTTATGGCTTAAATGTTTTATGTGATGACATATTTCAAATCAAATCAAATTTTATTTGTATAGCCCGAAATCACAATTTACACATTATCTCACTGGGCTTTGACAAACTGTACAGATGTGACATCCTCTGCCCTTAGACCCTCGAACCGGGTGAGGAAAAACTTAAAAAACCCTAAACAGGGAAAATAAGAAACCTCAGGAAGAGCCACAGAGGAGGGATCCTTCTTCCTAGGACGGACAGACGTGCAATAAATGTCACTTGTACAGAACACAAAAACATGATAACAGTTCATTTAGAATGCATAAAACATCCATGAGTCCCAGAGTCTGTGGATTCTATGAGTCCGGATGTATGGAAAGTCTAGTGATCCAGACGCAGGTGGACTCTGTTGGTCCAGGAGTCATTGTACTCCATGTAGGAAGATCTGGGTGTTGCTGAGTCCAAGAGTATGTAGAATCTGTAAATCCAGGGATATGTGAAGTGTAGTGGTCCAGAAGCAGGTGTAGTCTATTGATCCAGAAGCCATTGTGATCTGTGGGTCCCGATTTGCACTTGGAAATCCAGCCTAGGAACCAAGTCACAGGATCTCCTTTCCTAATGTGGCCAGGAGGCATCAGGCAGGACCACAGCAGCACCTCCCACCGCGACCTAGAAAAACCTGCAGGATGGTAAAGCACAACGACTCCGGGGAAGAAGTAAAGTTAGTGTAAGGATATGGACATTTACAGGAGCAGAGAAGGAGTCGGAGTCAGAGGGGGGAGAGAAGAAAGCTCAGTGAATCATGGAGTGTTCCCCCAGCAACCTAAGCCTATAGCAGCATAACTAAGGGCTAGATAGGCCAGCCTTAACTATAAGCTTTATCAAAAAGGAAGGTTTTAAGCCTACTCTTAAAATCAGAGAGTGTGTCTGCCTCCCGTACCAAGACTGGAAGATAGTTCCACAGGAGAGGAGCTTGATAGCTGAAAGCTCTGCCTCCCATTCTACTTTTGGAAATTCTTGGGATCACCAATAACCCTGCATCCTGGGAGCGTAAGGTTCTGGATGGGCGATAGGGTACTATGAGCTGTTCAAGATAAGATGGTGACTGACCATGAATAGCTTTGTAGGTGAGAACAAGGATTTTAAATTCTATTCTGAATTTAACTGGGAGCCAGTGCAGAGAAGCCAGTATGGGGGAAATATGGTCTCTGATATTAGTTCTAGTCAGTACACGCGCTGCTGCATTTTGGATTAACTGAAGAGTTTTTAAAATTTTGTTAGGGCAACCTGAAAATAAAGAATTACAGTAGTCCAGCCTGGAAGTAACAAACGCATGAACTAGTTTTTCTGCATCTTGTTGAGACAGGATGTGCCGGATTTTAGCAATGTTACGGAGGTGAAAGAAGGCGGTCCTTGAAATCTGTTTAACATGTGATTTAAAAGACAGCTCCTGGTCAAAGATAACACCCAGGTTTCTGACAGTGGTGCTGGAGGCCAAGGCAATGCCATCCAGATTAACTATGTTGCTGGATAATGAGTCTCTAATGTGTTTGGGGCCCAGCACAATGACTTCAGTTTTGTCAGAGTTTAACATTAAAAAGTTATGAAACATCCAGTTTTTAATGTCCTTAAGACATGACTGTAGATTAGCTAACTGATGGGTTTCATCTGGCTTCATTGATAAGTATAGTTGTGTGTCATCTGCATAACAGTGAAAATGTATGGAGTGCTTTCTAATAATTTTACCTACAGGAAGCATATATAGAGTAAATAGTAATGGTCCAAGCACAGAACCTTGTGGGACTCCATGACTAACCTTGTCATATCTTGATGATTCATCATTAACATGAACAAAATTATATCTATCAGATAGGTAGGACTTAAACCATCTTAGAGCAGATCCTTTAATGCCAATTTGGTGTTCCATCCTCTGTAGTAAGATGTGATGATCGATAGTGTCAAAAGCTGCACTAAGATCTAATAAGACTAGTATAGAGATAAGTCCCTCATCAGATGCAGTGAGGAGGTCATTTGTAACTTTTACCAATGCCGTTTCTGTGCTGTGATGCTTTCTAAAACCTGACTGAAACTCTTCAAATAGACTATTATACTGAAGAAAGCCACATAGTTGTTTCGCTACTGCTTTCTCTAGAATCTTTGAAAGAAAGGGGAGGTTGGATATTGGTTTATAGTTGGCTAGAACTTCTGGGTCTAGGGTAGGTTTTTTTAGGAGCGGTTTAATTACAGCTACTTTAAATGACTGGGGCACATAACCTGTTACAAGGGATAGATTGATAATGTTTAGTAGTGGATTTCTAATTAAGGGTAAAACCTCTTTGAGCAACCTAGTAGGTATGGGGTCTAGTATACAGGTTGATGATTTAGATGAAGATAATGTTGTCGTTAGTTCCTTAAGGTCAATTGGATGGAAGCTTTCCAAACACACATCAGGACTAATAACAGCCTCTATAATTCCTGTTGCTGAACTGGAATCTGTGGAGTGTAGGATATTTTCTCTGATAAGTATAATTTTATTATTGGAGAAGTTCATAAAATCATTACAGGTGAGGGCTCTAGGAATGCATGGTTCAATAGAATGTTTTATGTGATGACATATTTCTTAACTTTTGCTGCTTTCTTATATTTCAAGTCATGCAAAATTGGAGACTCATCTCCTCTTGCTGCTCTGCTCGTGAATTCAGGTAGTGCTACACGTTGCACGTTGTTTAGCATTATTCAGTTTGCGTCAGATGTTTGTTATTAAGACCACCTATCTTGTTTGTTATGGATAATGATGAGGGAGACTCTGTTAGCATTTATCAGCAATTCCATTAACTCATTAAATATGCCTTTTTCTACTTTTATTCTACACAAAAATGTATGTTTTAAAGGTTTACAGCATTTATTGATTGGGCCATATATTGTATAAAGCTTTTACAAAATGTTCCAGTGGGTGCTTAGTCGAGTAGTCATTTAGTTACAGAATAGGATACATTATATTTAACTTGTATTTACAATTTTGTGAAGACGACATGAGGAGTCATCTGTTGTAATGTTAGAACATTAATAAATAATTTAGTCTTAAAGTAAAGGACTACGTGATTTGATGTAATCAAAAAAGAAAAATTCTCGAAATAACCTTACTAAGGGACAAGTTAACACGTCAACCAAAGTACCGAGTTCCAGCAGTAATATTACAAAGAATTTAAGAAGTTAAACTACATAGTCAAATAAAGCAAAAAGAACAAAAAAAGTTGAAAAGTTGAAGCAGTGACATTATGTGTGTACAGTATATCGTTTTGGAAATGTGAAGTTCAGTCGTCTACGCTAGCTTCACATCTGGCTGAAGGGATTCTGTATGACGAGCGGTATCCCTTTTTTTGGACAACTGTAGGTCATTCCTCAACCACCTTTAACTTTTAAAACATGACTGCCTCCACCAAAATCTCTCATGATCCCGTTTCAAAATCTTTGATAAATTTCAATCTGGCTTCCATATATAAATCACAGCACAGAAACAGCACTTCTTAAGGTCAAACCCATTAATCTATCCCACGCACTCACTTAAAATCTAGAGGCGATTGCGAGTTGCACGGAATCCCTGGAATAGCCTTCCACTTTCAATCAAAACTGCAGAAACTGTGTCTTGTTTTAAACGCCTACTTAAAACTCATTTCAGTAAACTAGCCTTCAGTAACTAATCTCCCCCCGAAATGTGAAGGTTTGTGTCCGTCTGTGTTTGCTCTGTTTTGTCACTCTTTGATAGTTGGAACAAATGATCACTATGTCCAAGGATCAGCTGTGACTGTTTTTGTCTGTGTTATGTATGTTTGTGTTTTTATGTCTTACTGTCCGTAGCGCTTTATGATTGTTTATATTTATATTCGTATGTCTGTTTATTTTCACTTTTTGTAAATGTGAAGCACTTGTAATTGTAAGTTTTAAAAAGTGCTAAAAGTGCTATATAAATAGTGCTATATAAAAATAACTATCATTATTATTATTATGTCCACGGGGATGCCCTCTTCTCCTCCTGTCTTGTCCTTGGCTCAGGGGGAGGTCTGATGTAGATTGTACATTTACCTACCCGTCATACTCTGAATGATCTTTTTATGTGGTCCAGGCTGACCTTCACGAAATCTTTCAGTCACTTTACAGCTGTCAGTTACCAAGACTGGCTTCTTACCACAGTTTGTTGTAGCTTCCAGTAGCACTCTTTTTAAGACAGATGTCACTCTTAACAAGGAGCAACGATCAAGAGACCACTACACTGGTTTTAAAACATCAAACCCTCAAAGCTGCAACTTGCAGGCAGAATGGAGCTGTCTTTTATGGAAAGACTGCGTTCAGAGGATCATTTGTGTAACTTGATTATAAGTGCTGAAAAATTAGTCAAAAATCAGCAAGGTAATTGACAAGTAAAAATTCTTGTTAATGTTTTAAATATTAACAATATACTTGTGTAACCATCTAGTTTATCTAATGCTGCTGCTCTACACTATTTTAATGTTATTGCAACTTAACTATTTGTTTTATTAGTGCCATTAAGATCATTTTTACTGCATCCTCACTAAAAGAATTAGAAGTCATATTACAATTTAAGAGTCTCAATATAATAGATATTCCATGAAAGGAATGAAAGGGAAACACTGTTTATGAGAGGGAGGGCTACAAAATTAATGTTCTTCATGGCTCTAAACAAATCAAAAATAAATATTTGTGTTATATTTATGTGAATAGGAATTTCTAACAGTAATTAAAAAATCTGATTATCCTAATAATGAAAACATACAAATATGAGCACATGGTTGGTACATAGAACAGCTACAATAAAATCAATTTAGATGTATTATTAATACTTGCATGCACATGTAGATGTACAATAAAAAGCGGCGGAATGTAAATGTGTGTTAAACAGTTTACAGGAAAATCCCATAAAATATGATTTATTTGAGCTCACGTGTTGAGATATTACTTTCTGCGTTTGCTCACATTTTTACAGGCATTTCTAATAGAGAAAATGCAAATTCAGAGAAGCTGGCTGTCCTGTTTCAGTGCAGTAGAGGGACTACAGGGAATATATAGTACAAATATATAGGTTCCAATACATAAACTCACTAATTGAATACTTAATATGTTATTATCAGCTACAGTGAATTTCAATAATGTTATGATCATAATGTGAATTATAACGATTCTGTGCCTGAAGCATTTATGAGTCACCTCAAACCAAAAAAAAAGTAAAATGTGGACTTGAATGAATTAGCTAGCAAAATTTTAGTTTTTTAGAAATTAAAAGCCGTTGGAGGTCTTTCTTCTGAGCACAAACTGAACAGGCTGCCACATACTCAGCAACCTCTTTTTGTATGTCCGGCCACCAAAAACATTCCTTTATGTGGAACATTGTTCTGCGAACGCCAGGGTGACAAGAAATTAAAGAGGTGTGAGCCCAATGAATCACTACACCCCTTAACGCCTTAGGTAAAAATAATCTATCAAACGGTGTACTAGGAAGAATCGTCCCCCCCTGTATAGACTACTTAACCTTCTTCTCAACCTCCCAGGTAATAGCCCCCACAAAACAGGTTGCAGGTAGAATGGGGGCAGGAGGCTCTGGGTCTGACTCTGGTGAGTGCAGATAAGATAGAATTTCTGGTTTTAAATTTTTTTGAACCAGGGCGATAGCACAATGTGAACTTAAATCTAGAGAAAAATGGCTTGTTCGCTCAGGGGAGAATTAGGACTGGAGTGGTAGTGAAGCACTTCTCTAACTGAAAGCTTCCTCAACCTTTGGAGACCAGGAAAACTGCATCATCTTGAAGGAGGTGAGCGCATAGAGAGGAGCAGCTACAGAACTAAAATTCCTTAATAAAGTTTCTGTAAAAGTTAGCCAAGAAGCATTGTATATCTTTATGAGAAGATGGAAGAACCTCTTGTACGGTGGAAACGTGATAATTAATGATTCAAGAGGTCTCTCAAAACACTGTTAACTAATGTTTGAAACACTGCTGGAGCATTTGTTAGACCAAAAGGCATCACTAAATACTCATAATGTCCCAGGGGAGTGTTGAAAGCGGTTTTCCATTCGTCACCTTCCCTAATTCGTACTAGGTGGTATGCGTTTCTCAAATCTAATTTAGTGAAAAACTTAGCCCTTTGTAAACAATCAAAAGCGGTGGAGATCAATGCAAGAGGATATCGAGGAGGATACTCCCCAGGGAGTAAATCAATAGAACAGTCATGAGGTCTATGAGGAGGAAGTGAAGTTGCCTGGGTTTTGTTGAATACCTATTTCAGGTCCCAATACCAATCAGAAACTCCAGTTAGGTCCTGTACACTTCCTTGTGATGTCCTTTCTAAAAAACAATGTTCTCCCCACACCCTATTACTCTCCCCATAGCCCAATTTATGTGAGGGCTATGTTTTAGCAGCCACGGAAAGCCTATGATTAGTAGGTGATGGACGGACTTATGAAGAAGAAAATTTATTTCCTCCTAATGACCATCATCAAAAATTAATGTTACTTGGGAGGTTTGGTTAGTAACCATGCACATTTACCTTCCATCCAGAGCTGAAGCAGTTAGTGGTTGAGGAAGCACTTCCTGAGATAATTGGAGCTTTTCAGCTATTTGGAAGTCCATCTGATTTTTATCCGCTCCGGAATCTACTAGAGCTTGGTAACTCAGGGAGCTGGAATCAGATCTCAGCCATATCTAAAAAAATTGTCTCTTGGATTTGCTAGATAATTGAGTTCAACTCGCCAGCCATGTGGAGGCGGCATTTGATGTTTATAATCTAACCAGGCAGGAGGCAATGAAGTGCCCCAGCTGAGAGCAGTAGATGCATCTACCCTCTTTAACTCTCCATTGGAGAAAGGTGAGTACTCCTGATCTGCATGGGCTCAGTTATGTCAGCAAACTGAATACCATCAGTTGAAATCCTAGGTGGAGCTGGAGGATATAAACGTCCCTGGGGAGCTGGAAAAATTCGGAGTTGACCTTGTTGAATCCATGTCTCTGACCTTTGGAAAATGTCTCATCAATCTTAGAGGCCGGAGTAATCAATGCCTCTAGTTCCACCAGCAAACCTAATGGAGCTAAATGAGCCATTACAGTCTCTGATAAGCCATTTAAGGATGCATCTACTAGTGCAGGTTGATTCCATCCACTGTCGGCCGCAATGGTTCGGAATTCTATTGCATAATCAATGGCTGATCTTTTGCCTTGTTTCAGAGTTATTAAGACCTTAGCTGCTTCTCTGCCTGGGGTAGTCGATTGAAAATTTTGCTTGAACGTGACAAGGAACAGAGGCAAGGAATTACATCTGGCTGACCTGTAGCCCATGATCAAGCGCGACCGATAAATAAGAAATCATATACGCTATTTTAGCTCTGTCTGAGGGAAAAGCAGAAATGTTAAATTCAAAATGTAATTCAGACTGAGAAATGAATGGACGACAGTGTTCAGAATCTCCAGAAAACATTATGGACTGGGCAGGCGGAGTGAAAGCGAACTGAGGGTGGATGCAGGAGGCTCAGCCGTGGTTGTTGTAATTGTCTGAACAATAAGTGAGGCGGTGGCTTGCTCTGACACGTGCAGGCAATTGATGATATAGTTTAATTGAGCCGACAGGGCACGCTGTTTCATTATGTCTGGACGCCTTTATCATCTCGTGGAGAACTAACACCAGCTGCTCTTCTTGCCGGTGAAGAAGAGTACCTTCAAGGCTTAGCGAACTGGGTCAGACTCTGCTGATTCAATTCTACCCAGATCGTACTATCAAGTACCGAAACTGGAGGATTCAATATGCTGAGGCACACAGGTGACTTTTCTTAATCAAACCCATTTAATCAGAAAGGCGTCGATAACCAGGAGATCAGAATAAAAAGGCAAAGCGACAAATCTGAAAAGGCAAAACTGTGATTAACCGATTAACAAACAAGATCATGAACAAGGATTCTCACAAATAATATGTTGCTGGAATGCTCACATGAAACTGAAAAGATGAGTCTTGGTAACAGCTAAAATGTATGCATAATACATTTCCAACAATAAAATCATGCTGTTTTTTTTCACTTTAATCTGGATTTTTCATCAAAACCTAATGTTACATTTCAATCATTTTGTGTGTGTGTATCTCTGTGTGTGTTAGCTTTAAAAAAATGAAAATGGGACTTGATTTTGAAACAATAAGCAACAGGGGTGGGAGTTTGGGGCATTCATCCTCAATGCAAGGAGCAGTGAAGAAGTGGAACAGCAAAATACAGCTCAGCTGTTTCAGTGTGAGCTCAGAACTCAGATATTCTGAAACTCAATAAAAAATAATATTCCACAGTATATAATAAAATGCTGTAGAGACTATAATGCGGTATAATAAGTATGTACATTGGCTTTTATTCCTATAGGTTTATTGTGTCTCAGTGGCAGTTTGCTGCCTACAAGCAGTCTCCTCATATCCATCTGTACTGTCATGTAGGGATGTATAGCTTGGCTATTTGTGTCCCTTCCTGTCAACACATTCTGCCACATCCATCACATATCTCTGGTGTTTGCTCGACACTTTTCATTTTAAAATTGAATATATAGTGTGTATGTGTTTGTGTGTTATTTT
>KV751317.1:24369226-24387736 GCA_001698575.1 Mola mola | reverse complement strand
GGAAAGAGAAAAATCTGGAGAAGGAAAGGAACAACTCATGATCTAAACCATACCACATCATGTGTCAATCATGGTGGGGCAGTGTTAAGGCATGGGCACGTATGGTTGCCAGAGGAATCTGGTAACTGCTGTTTATTGATGATGTGAGTTTTGGTGGAATATCAGCAGGTTCTGCGGTGAATATGGATATATTCTACTTCCTGTCACACACAGTGTGCATGATTCACAGTGCAGATTGATAATGACCCAAAACATCCATTAAAAATGGCAATTCAGTCACCTGATCTCAACCTCATACACTTCAGCTTTTCAGTAAACTAAGGATAACACTGAAGGCAGAAACTGACGGTGGCTGCAGTGAAGGTCGGGCAAAGCATCTCAAGGGAGGGAGCTCAGCATTTAGTGTGTCCCTGGGCTCTAGACTTCAGACAGTCATTGACTGCAAAGGATTTTGATCAGACTATTTAAAACAATCCTAATATTTGTCATTGTTAGTTTGTCCAGTCACTTTTGAGCCTATGACAATTGGGGACTAAAATAGACTGTAATTCCAAAATTATTAATGCAGTATTCTTGTGATATCCTTCAAATTAAAGCTGAAATCCTACACTTTAATGAGATTTTTGTTATTTCTTTTGTTTTTCAAATCCACTGTTGTTGTGTACAGAGGTAACATGACAAAAATATCATCACTGTCCAAATCAGACATCAGAATCAGTAATACTTTATCAATCCCTAGGGGAAAAATGGGTTCAATTACAACTATTATTTACAGGTACTAAGAATAGAAAAATAACACATAAAATAATAAAAGATACACAATTATAAAGAACTAGAACTACAAAATACACAATTATATATATATATACATATGTGCTCATGTGTAATCAGCAAAATTATTCATACCCCTTGTACATTTGACATTTTTTTGTATGTTTCTCAAGATTGAAAGGTGGAATAATGGAATTGGGGCCTTTCTTGAATACATTTAGGTGTCATCTGTAAATGAACAACAATCGTGGATTCACCTCATTGACATAACACTGGAAATGCTACAATATAAATTTCCTGGCATCTTCAGAAATAGTCATACCCATCTCTCGTCTTGGCTTTTTTATTATTTTCTTAAGAAAATACACATTCAGACATTACTAAGATTCTGTACATGTTTTAATACCCTGTGAATACATAAAATAAAATAAACTATTGAAATTGATGAGAGAAATGCCTTGGCTCAGGACTCTGCTGCTTGAGTACAAATGAAGTTGAGTCATTGCAGTCTTTCTCAGTTCATGTCAGTATGGGGAAGACTAAAGAACTCAATGAAGATCTCTGCATGTGCGTTGTAAATGATCACAATGATGGGAAGGGCTAAAAGGCCTTTTCCGATTTTTTTCAGAGTGCCTGTTGCCACAATACAAAGCATAATAAAGAAGTGCAAAACGTTCCATGCTGTGAAAAATGTTTGAAAATGTGGTCAGAAGCCCAAGATATCCCCCTTCTCTTGCTCAAAAAGTGTGCCATGAAGCCCTCAACAACCCTCTCCAGGACAACCTTGGTAAGATGGGGATGGAGGTTGCAGGTCAGACAATCCAGCGCACACTGCACAACGAAGGTCTTCTTGGACGTCGATGCAGAAAAGCCCCTCCCCTTACAAAAAGGCATCGAGAAGCTTGACTGGCATTTGCAAGAAGGCATCAGGACAATGAAACAAGCTTCCGGTCATCAGTCCTATGGTCAGATGAGATGAAAATGTAGCTATTTGGCCACAGGGATGTTTTGTTTGTTTGGCGCAAAAAGACTAAAGCTTTCAACCCAAAGAATACTGTTTGACTGTCAAGTTTGGAGGAGGAAGCATCACGCTGTGGGGTTGTTTCTCAACAAGTGGGCCTGGTAATTTGGTCAAAGTGGATGGCATCATGAGGAAAGAGCAGTACATCAAGATTCTTGAGGAAAATATCAAGTGGTCTGCAGAGAATCTTCAGCTCGGCTGGCGCTGGACATACCATTGAGACAATGACCCCAAACATGCTGCTAAGGCAGTGGTTTCTTCCTGTGCTGTCAAGTCTGAGCCATTTGAGATGTTTCATCAAGTTCAATTTTCTCAGGGGGGTGAGCGCTTTGAAGAAAAAGAACAGATAAAATTGTTTAATGTCCCCTTGCCTTCAAATTCTAGAGAAGAGTGTGTAGGAGAACCAGCTGCAGATCCTAACCTGGAAGTTTTGTTTGAGTTGATCTGTCCAGAAAGTGAGCTCAGGTGTGCTGCTAGTGGCTATTATTTGAATAATGGCTTGTTGTTAAGGAAATGGACTTATGTGGTAAATTATGTACAAATAGATAAGGTTGTCCAGGTTGCGTTTTAGAGACCTCGTGTTGAGTGTTTCACATGATGGCGTCACGGGGCATCTTGGTGTGAAAAAAAACTTATGACAGGATCCTTACTCATTTTTTTGGCCTTATCTGAAAAGTGATATGGCAAGGTACTATCGGACTTGTAACACCTGTCAGTTAACTGGAAAGACCAAACCAACATATTAGGCCAGCACCTTTGTACCCCATTCCAGTAGTTAAGAAGCCATTTGAGTATCTTCTGCTTGATTGTGTGGGTTCACTTCCAAAGAGTAAAGTTGATGGCATAGTACTTATTGATGGTTATTTGTAAAATAATCGCTAACCTGCTGCTTTTCCCCTGCGCTCCATTAAAACCAAGCCAGTACTGAAAGCACTGACCTCCTTTACGACTACCTTTGGTCCTCCTAAAGTTGTACAAACTGATCAGGGGACTAATTTCATGTGTTGTACGTTCTTCCAGGTGGGTAAACAAGCTAAGGTTAAACATCAAGTAGCCAGTGTGTACTATCCTGAGTCTCAAGGGGCTTTGGAGCGTTTTAATCAGACGTTGAAGTCTATGATGCGTTCCTATTGTATTGACCTATCTCAGGATTGGGAGGATGGTTTGCCTTGGTTGTTGATTGCCATACGGGAGGTGTCCCAAGAGAGCACGGGTTTCAGTCCCAATGACTTTGTGTTTGGGCACACAGTCTGGGGTCCATTCGCTGTATTGGTGAAGATTTGAAAAA
This sequence comes from Mola mola, assembly GCA_001698575.1. Taxonomy (NCBI): domain Eukaryota; kingdom Metazoa; phylum Chordata; class Actinopteri; order Tetraodontiformes; family Molidae; genus Mola; species Mola mola. The sequence goes on along the minus strand of KV751317.1, from coordinate 24,384,656 downwards.
TGCTGAGCCACCTCATAATGTTCTGAATTACATTAATGATTTTCATCGCCGACTTCATGTTGCTTGTGCTACTGCCTACAAACATCTTGGCAGTGCAAAAAAGGAAATGAAAACTTTTTCATCGCACAGCTAAATTCTGCTTGTTTGAGCCAGGGGATCAAGTTTTGGCTTTGTTGCCTGTGGTGGGTTCGCCATTTCAGGCAATGTTTAGTGGCCCTTACACAGTGAAAAAATGCATCTGAAACAGAGATTATTTAGTACATACAACAGACCGGAGGAAGAAAATGTACATTTGCTGAGGCTTTACTATTCTGTTCACTCTGGTTCCAACATGAATGGTGATGTACTTTCCACAAACAATAGTCCACTGAAATCTTAAAAGGATGTAGCCACAGTGGGATTTGTTCCCTCAGATGATTTTGGAGCTCCATCTGAGCCTTTTCTTATTGGGATACCTGAGATATGTAGACAGTCAGTTAGACTACCTCACTGAAACTCAGAACAGATTTGGCGAAGTTGCTCAATTCTAACTTGTCTCTCTTTTCAGATACAACTTCACGCACTAATTTAATTGAGCCTGACATAGATGTGGGGGATACGATACGACATGGAAAAGAATGTGGAGTATATGTTAAAACATGGGATAGCTGAACCAGCATGCATTAGTTGGGCCTCTCCATGTTTGTTGGCAGACAAGGCAGATATGTCACATAGATTTTGCACAGATTTCAGAAAAGTTAATGCTGTCACCAAATCTGACTGTTATCCAATGTCTTGCATAGAGGACTGCATTGTTCAGCTGGGAAGTGCCAAATTGGTGACCAAACTTAACCTTTTGAAAGGGTATTGACAACTGCCGCTAACAGCTAGAGCCAAGGAAATTTCCTCTTTCATGGGCTTTATTTTCATACTCTGTAATGCCTTTTGGGCTCAGAAATGCTCCTGCGACCTTCCAACGCCTAATGAATAAAGTGTTGGCCAGTCTGATGGGATGTGCAGCTTATTTGGAAGATGTTGTTGTGTTTAGTAATACATGGGATATACATGTTGAATGTCTGGGGGCAGTGTTTGACAGACTAGCGGAAGCAAATTTAACAGTTGGTTGCTGTTTCTACAACCATATGTACTAACTATAAGTTATATTAAAGGTAGGGCAAACATAGTCGGTGATGCGCTTTCTCAAGCTCCAATTTAATTTTGCGAGGACCTTACTGGTGGGGGTCTTTGTTTTATGGCGGGAGGGGCACTACATTGTGGATGTCCTAGAGTGGCCTAGCCAAAGGCCAGCTCTCAACCCCATTGAGAACCTCCAACCTCAAAGACCTGGAGGCCTATGCCAATGAGGAATGGGCCAAGATCCCTGTAGAGGTGTGCCAAGGCTTTGTGAGTAAGTACAAGAACTGATTGGAAACTGTGAAAACCAACAAAGTCTTTTCAATTGACTACTAACTGTGACTTTGAACTAAATCGAGAAAGGGTATGAATAATTTTACAAACCATCTTTTGTAAAACAGTGAATAAAATACCCCTTAGCCATAAAATTCCATGAATTGTCTTGTGGAATTATTTTTTACAAATGTTTGTCACATAGTCCAGTAACATACAGTAGGGCAAAACAATTTTTCACATAAAAAAATTAAAAAAAAAAATTGCTAAGGGCATGAATAATTTTGTTAACTGTATATATAATGAATGCAGTATAATTGCACACCAATGTATAAACATAATCGTATACTATTGTGTTATCCAAGGCTGAACGGGTACAGATCATTGTGCTGAGGCAAAAACCAACAGGAGAGGACATTAGAGTCACATAATGAACAATCAAAGTGTGCAAGTTAGCAAGACTGTTGGACCAAAGTTTTGGTAAGTAAATTGTAGCTCAGAGGACTCAAAAAACACAAACAACAGAAAAGGCAAAGTGGGAGGAAAACATTGGGAGTGTGGATTGAGGTATCCTCAGATACTTCAAATAAGAGTTTGTCCACCTGTGCAAGCCTCTGTATGACTTGTCAGTCAGGCTGAAAAAGAATAGGTTGTAACAAACATGTTTCCTGTGTGTTATATATTTACAATCTTCATTGGCTCAGTAAATATTCAGCTGTTTACATTAATTTGTTGCTGTACTTATTGGATGTAGCAATTATTCAAATTCCTTAACAACTGACACACCAAATAGGACTGGTAATAAGCTCATTATTGAGTAAATAAATTAATTAGAAGTCAATTTGTCATTCCAACTGAACCAAGTGATTTTTGTTTTTATTTGTGACTAAACATACTTGTCAATAACCTAATTATTAATTATCTTTTGATGCATTCATATGTGTAAACACAATATCACTGTTGAGAGATTGACAGACAGATAGCATATTGTTCCATAAATGTAAAGTCAGGCTCCTTCAGCTGATCAAATAACACTCTTTTGACTTTAACAAATTAAAATTAGTGTTGGAACGAAGAATCAGCTCTGCCAGTTTTTTTTTTTCCTTTTTAAGCCACACAGCAAATGCAAAGATTGCTGCTGTGCATGTGTGACATACTCATCACTGTGGAAGCTGATACACACAATTAAAATGATATATGAAAACTAGAGTGTTGGAGAACAAAAAGCAGCAGAATAATTATTTTGTGTGAGACACACAAATGTGAGCAGATTAACAGTTTCCGGTAAAAGGAGGCTTCATTAGGCATCACCCTCTGTGATTAGCTCATTTTCTGTTTCTGTTTCTGTTCTGTTTCCCACTGTGAATTCCTGTGCATAATTTTTCCGTCTTTATACTGATTGGTGAATATCACCATGATGAAAATGATTACTGAACCTGCAGCTGCTGCAAATTCGTTTGACTTAAAAGTCCTGATGGCATGATGATAATTGTTCTTGCGGAAGAAATGAGTTATCATTTTTGTTCAAGAAAGAGAATATGCATTAACCAATGAAGTGTCTCACAATGACATTTAAACTCATTTGCAAAATCCTGTTTGTGATTTTTTTTTTTTTTTTTTTTTTTTTTTTTTTTTTTTTTTTTTTTTTTTTTTTCCCCTTTTGCTTTACAAAGTGTTTTACTTAGGTCTTTATATCAAGATGGAGTCTTCAGTCACACTGGACAATGGAAACTCACACCTCAAGCATTGCGGGAATTTTAACTTGAAGACATTTTGTGGAATATTTAGGATCATGCTGTGCAATGAGTCTCACACTCAGAAGGTCTGTGTCCTTCAGAGGCAAGTCAAGAAAGTTTCTGATGCAGGATCTACAAATACAGGAAATGCGCCTGTTGGAAACAATTCCCAACCAGTTTGTGCGCAGCCATGTGTGAAGTTTCAAAGTCAGGTGAAGCTTTGTAGAGAGACAAAAATGGCATGAAGTTTATAGGCTCAAATTAATATCTGATGGTTGTAATAAAATGATGCTCAGGCCTCAGTGGCTCAGTTTGATGAGCCTGATATGACCTGCAGATATCAAAATTGAGACCATAAACCATAAACAGGGCCTGATTTAAGTTCATATTTAGAATCAGTGATTTCTGTTCATTACAAAGTAGGATAAAGTGTGAGGTTATATGCTCACTGCTTCACGCAGTTTAGTTAAAGGTCCACTTTGTGTAGATTTTTAGATTATGTATTCGCAAACATATAATATGAATTTCATGACTATGTTATAATAAGTGTATAATCACCTTGAATCAAAAAACAGTAGGGTATATGCAATCTTGAAATAATTAATTTATTGTTACATGGTTGCGGGTCTCCCTTCCACTGAGAGAGCCATCTTGCACCAACATGTTACTATGGTAGCCGAGAAAGGACATAAAGGCTTGAAAACCAGTTTTCTGTTTGTATACTGTAGTGACATTTAAATACAACCAAAAAAGAAGACTAACCTGTATGTAACCTATGTTACTCTAAATGAAGGATCATACATAAATGGCCAATAAACATTTAGGTTTAACTGCCAAACAATGTCCATACTCCTTCCTCCACTGTTAGGCGATACTTTAACGTTTTTGGAAATATGTTTGTTTACATTTTTGTAAAAACTTCCTAGAGTCTTCTGGGAGTCTCTCTGCAGTTGCTTATCAACTTAACACTAAAGCCCCCTTTACAGAGCCTTTTCAATGCAAGCCTGTTTAGCCTTGTCTTCTTTACAAGAATTATAAGGGCTAATGGAGGGTCAAAACTGTTCCACCTCTGAGACAGAATTAGGTAGTAACAGTACTGAATCAAACCATCTGTATAAACAGATGTTAGTTTATACTAAATGTTAGCAAGACAGAATGACAACACAAAGCTATGACAGCATATTGACGTAGTTTGATTCACAACTGGGAGACATAAAGGAGAACTCATTTTTCAACCTATGTCCCAAAAATGCCTCAAGTCTTTTCTTTCTTTTTTTTGGGGGGCGGTTAGATTTAAGTCAACAACTGAAAAATGTCCCCTTATCATTTCTCAGACAAAAGAACAAAATCTTTAATTTTTCTCATCTTTTCTTTTCTTTTTCAAATTATAGAATCCCTTTTCATCTGGGAAGGAGGTTTTAAACATTACAGACTGAAAAAAAATACACCTTCTCTTTGTAAATGAGACAATAAAAATATTGACTTGCAGTGAATTGTTACATCCTTAATGCTGTATAAAAAGGTTGCTGACAAAGCTCCCCAGACACAATTAATCAATTCTCAAAGGGGCACTGTTTTCTGCTGCTTTCCATTCTTTATAAATTCATTCATTCATTCATTTTCTACCGCTTATCCCGTTAGGGGTCGCGGGGGGGGCGGCTGGAGCCTATCTCAGCATCTTGGGGCGAAGGCGGGGTACACGCTGGATGAGTCGCCAGTTCATCGCAGGGCTTACATATAGAGACAAACAACCATCCACACTCACATTCACACCTACGGGCAATTTAGAGTGACCAATTAACCTACCCCCAGATTTGCATGTTTTTGGAATGTGGGAGGAAGCCGGAGTACCCGGAGAAAACCCATGACAAAGAAATTTGTGAAGTGAATTTATACCAATTTGAAATTCATTCAAAGCAACCACATTCCATGCTGGACTAATTTTCAAAAAGGATGTATATTTTTTGTATTTTTTTCTTTAAGTCTTTAGGATATAGGGCTTACGTTGAAAAATAAATATGGACATGAGTTGTTAGTTTAAAACGGCAAATATGAATATTGAAGAGCAAAAACAAATAGTAGACATTACAGAGGGTTCTGGAGCTACCTACCATCCAGGGGCAAGATCATCACATAGCAGGATGGTAAATTATGTTATGGTCATCATGGTTTACACCATGCTACCCTTCATACATGTAAAACTTTAAACTGGATCCCGTTGATACTGTTTCTCCTCATACCAGCTTGCTATTATATACTAAAAACACATATGCGTGAGCAAACGTTGCTGCTGGTGTGCAGAGTTGCAGCTTCCTGGATGCCCTATTTGATTTAATCTGTTGTTTAAGTGTATTTGCCAATATATTGACTGATTCCTTTGATCAACAGGTCTTAGTTTGGGTATGTATTTCCAGTACCAGAGTTTCTTTCTGTAAAACATTTTAATGTGGTAAAATAAGCACTCTTTTAATTCATGTGAGTGAATTTTGATGTGACAGCACAGTATCACATATGGCGTTTGTAGATTTAATATCGGAATTTTTCTGTTGGCTGATACCAGCTCTGTAAGAACTGATTCTCTGCATGAGGACTAACAACATTTTCTTGATAACTGTAAATGTTTCACTCAAGTATTTTGACATATTGTAGGGAAGTATTTACTGCAATCTGAATTGCCTCCAGTGTGAAACACTGCAGGTCATTAAGGATGTAATGAATCTACTTTAGCATTCACATTTTGGATTTATTATTCATTGAAGTCTGCTTTAGTCCCCGGTATTCAGATAGAGTGGCTCTGTTTTGTGGACACACACACGCACACACATTAGCATTTAATAGTTAATCAAAGAGCTGTGAATTGATTGCACAGATGACCCTCACTACAGTTGTGGTGTCTTTAAAATTAAACAAAAACAAAAAAGTAAACGAGTCAAAAACTACAAGTCTAAAAAAACTAGACGTTTTTTAAAATTAAACCACTCCTAATTGTAATTAAACATATGTATGTATATGTATATAGTACTTTAAATTGTTTTACAGTAATAAAAAACTGCATTTGTTAGTAGTGGCATTCATCTGGACTGACCTGGATAAACCAGGACAACACTCGGTTAAAGACCAGCAGGACAGGAAGAACCACAGCTGATCTGTCTGGAATATTTGTCATCACTCAGTCACAACAAAAAAAGGACTCTCAATCATTCTCACACAACGAGCAGTCACAGTTAAATAATTCCAAATAACTGCAGGTAAAGTAAAGCTGGTGTTGGGTTCATTGATGAATAACAGGTGAAGTTACAGCTGTGATTGGACTCCAAGTGCGTTTTCAGGGCAGTAAACTGTGTCAGTGTGAGGTAACCAGCACCCTACGATTGTTTCTGATGAAAAAGCTTGTATTATTTTTTCATTCAATGTGGAGGATTTGTTGCAGAAAATGCATTGTAATTTTCAAATAGTATAATGCTGATCACCAGTCTTCATCAAAAATGTTTTATAAACTATAATTTGATATTTTCAGCATTCTCGGATATGTTGCAGTTAAAACATTTGATAAATTTTTTAAGGAGGATTAGGTCCGCTTGTGAAAAAAACAAACAAAAAAATAACAATTGTGTTAAAGGATCATATGAAAAAAATCATTTTAATTTATCTTAAATTTTGTTGCTCAAAATGCTGACAAAAATTCCAAGGAAATATAACAACTTTCTTTTTTTTTTTGGCCCTGATCGTGAATCGTGAATACCGAATGCTACGTCACTTTGTTCCCTGACTATTTATCGACAGCTTCACTTTGACTTGGTTGTTAACTCCATATGAAAAAGAAATGATTCTGCCCACAGCTATGATTGTTGCCACAAATTACTGCAGGATCAAGAAAAGTAAAAGCTGACATGCTAACATAAAAATCACCTTCATAGTCTGATCAATTCAGATTTTTTTATTTAGTTTCCATCATAAAGCCCATAGGACTCTTTAAAAATCCAGTTAAGAGGTCTAAATGACTTTATTATTGAAAATTAATCTGGTATACTTTACTGTGCAACTGTAATGATTGCATTGACTGATGTCACAACAGTCTTGGAGTTTAGTCTGATAAATGACTCTCCCCATCATTGGAGGAAGGAGAAAAAAGTGAGGGAGATAACTTGGTTGTCCATCATCCTTTGTCCAAGTACAGAGAGGAGATTGGATTTTGATCCAAAATTGCCTTCTCCAAGACAAGAAATTTGAAGTCTCTGTCATGGAAATGAAACTGAGGTCTGAGTTTCTCAGCAGCCACATGCCTCTTGTATATACTTTCCAACATAAACCCCTTATTTTTGCTGACATACAGTTCTAAAAATGAAACGTTGTGCATCATGGTACTGGTCAATACCATATGTTCATTGGTTTAATATGAAACCTGGTAACAAAAGCCCTGGTTCTCATGACATTTGGTATTATTGAAGCCAGATTGAAGAAAAAAACTGTTACTTTTTATCCTCAGCAAGTGAATGCATGTTCTTTAGCATCCTACATTTACCATCCTTTTTGGGGGTGGGCGCTGCCTTTCTGCAGGTAATTTGCCACAGCTCCACAGCCATTCTAGCCTGTGGGTGGCCCCATTCCCCCAATCTCTGTCTAATTCTTCTGCGTCTGCCCTATCATTTAAAACAATCTCTGCATAGCGCCACCTGGCCACGGAGGAAGTCTCTGCAAGGGCAAAGACGTCTGTATTTGGGGGAGTATCCTGCACAGCTGAAGAGGAGGGGTTCACGCTGGAGACTGCATTCCCGCTGAACTACTGAGAAGGCTGGAAGGATGTGGTTGATTTCAGAGTCTACCACCTCGCACTGCACCTCCAACCTAGGGGGGATGAAACACAGGTTTCATCACTTGGAAAAATTCACTTGAAAAATTTTGGCCAAGCAGACTCTCTGTCACCCTAATGGACACCCACCCTAAGAGATGAGATGAAAATGAGATAAACCTTATTGATCCTTTTGGGAGGTCCCCTCCAGGAATTTAAAGATACATACAGTAATTTGAGGCAGATTACCCATGCAGAGCCTCCTTGTTGTTGATGAAGCGGAAGTGAGCTGGCTCACAAATGAAACCAACTGAATGGCATGCCTCCACGCAGGACTGGCCCTCTTGAGACATCAGTAGCCTGAGGGAGCTGAGAGGAGGCCAGGCAGGGGGAACTGTCACATTAGAGGACCAGCCAAGAGCTGTGGAATTGAGCAGAGGCACAAACAGCGGTCCCGTAATCCTACCACCACCACCAGAACCCGGACTGGAAATGTTGCTTGGGATGAAAAGAGTCTCTGGGGCACAGAAGTCCTGTTGGGGTGAAAGATAAGGTGGTGTTACCTTTGGTAATCACATTTTTGTGATAAAACGAATATGTCTTTTGAAAATGTTTAAAGGTGAAATTGTGGTGCAGCTCTGTTAAAGGCATATTGGAAAGTATGTCTTTAAAATTCATGCCAATTTTCAGACTGAAAGATTTTTTTTTTTCATCGCAGTAGCTCTTGTTCATACAAGAAAATCCATTTTGTAAGTTATAGTCTTTTTGTCTCTTTTTACTAAATTTATTGTATGGTTCGCTTAACTAACTAACTTTGAATTAGGATTCTTTAAGAACAGTTTATCGTTCTAATGTGTATGAACAGATAGAACTACTATTGCAAGGAAAGCCTTTTTCAGTTCATTGTTTAATCACAGAGTTGGAAAAAAATGAAAAAAGCTATATCTCACCACTGAAGTTTGTGTCGGACAGCCAGCTGCTACTTCTACCTCCAAGGCTGCTGGCTCTATCATACTAACGGCAGTATCATATGCTGAAGTATGTTGATGCCCACCTACTTTAATTTAACAGGAATGGATCTTGGGCTTAAAACTGAGAAAATAATATAAAATCAATACAGCACATTAAGGTAACTGATATCATAATGTGTCTATTGGACTTAATTAGTTGATTACAATTCAAACCTACTCCAAGGCAATTTTAGCAATTAAATTTTGTTCACCTCTGGTGTGGGAGTGTAATTTATCTGTTGCTGCCAACTGAAAGCATGCAAGGCAATCTGAGGGGCTGTTTTACATGAAAACAAAATCAAAAGAAAACGGTTAGTTATTTTAGTGTTTTGGCCATTCCGTTTCACTATAATGGCTTTTTGACGGCTTCAAAAAACAAACTTTAGAAACTGGTTCCCAGAGTGACCTCATTTTAAAACAAGCTCTCATGCCACTGTGTAAATTGACATTATGTGTAACTGTGGCATCACAGCCCCATTCACATCGGTGACATCAGTTGTGAACAGTGACTATCAGCGCTGGGAGTTTGCTCTGCCAATACTCAGCCATACACAACAAAATGCAGAAACTGTTCTAAGGATTTTGCACAGGGTGGGTACCAGTCTGCCCATGATGAGTAGTAGTAGCATGCTAACCCAAGTTGAGGACAGAAAACACCAAAGAGTGATGATAGAATAAGCAATGTTTTTTTCTGTATAAGACTACAAACTTTTAATATTAAATAATTGCTGTTTACTTTGTTCCTATTATTCATTTAAATAAGTTAATTAAAGCTAACCAAATCCAGCATTAGCCACATTTTAAGTCATTTTGCAGATAGATGTGTACAAGGATCGTTAGCAGAACACAGATTTTATGTAACTCAAATGAAAGACATTTCTGCTTTAATATGGTAGACTGCTAAACATGGCCTGATTTGTAGCACCTTTCAACATAAAGTGTAGTGTATTTTACACAAACAAATATATGCTTTAAAAATAAATGATAAACAAACAAAATGCAAAAACTAAAGGTGTGATGCTAATTAAATGAAGGTTTTACTGAACTGCCCTGACCCATGTATCATTGTCAATCAAAGTGTCCAGATTTAAGATAACATGCTTGTTTGGTGCATAAAGGTTTTATTTTTGAAAATAAAATGCACAAAATCCAATTGACCGTTAAATAATCTCTTACTGATGGCAAAATAATCTCATAATATCACGTTTTTGAATATAGCTCAATCTTACTTTGACATCTAGTATGGGATTATGAAAGAACATACTTCATTATCATCATGCTGCCCACACTTCTGCTGCTCTGCCTTACTGATGCCTTCCCATTAATGTGAGTTGAGGTTTTGGAAAGGTATGTTGTTTGTAATGACAGTTTGCATGTAGATTAAGTGAGTTTATATACATGGTGTAGAGACACTGACACACACACACACTGTTCTGAGTGTTGAATGATGATCAAATATTGAGAAGAACAGGGTTTGAAAGCTGGTCAAATTAGGGTACACTACTATGCATGAGTGAGAGAGAGGGCTCTGTCGTGTCCTCTTGTCTCGACATGGACTAATGCTCACCTGATGCTGTATGTAGGAATGGACTCTCTCCAGCATCCCCTCACACGTGTACTCATAAGGCAGATACGGATCAACCTGAAAAGCACAAACACAGATGCAATCCTCACCTCACTGTTATTTCCATTTAAATTTGCACATACTGATGCATCCCTTTGTTGCTGTCACTTCATTGTTCAAACTAATTGCAATAAATTGTTTTTTTTTCTTTTTGGTGTGAACAGATGAACATTTCTGAAAAGCCTAATCACACTGTGTCCCTGCTTGGAAAATCAATACGCTTTATTTACATATGAACAGATTGTCCACTGCTGTGATGTGCTCATCTTATTACTAAAGCACACTTTTGATTGGCCTAATTAGAGATATCAGGAAACACTACATACAGTATGTGTAGAAATATAAGTACAAATCTTTTGTTTTTTGTGCATTAATAACATGTTTAACACACTCAAAAACACAAAAACTGGATGAATGTAAAATATCTGCAACTGCAATATCAGGATACTAAATTAAATGAACAATTTTTAAAACCTACTTTATGTGACTGATATGTTATTTGGACATCAGCCACACACACTCACAAAAAGCTTAATTATTGGTTTAAAATACATTGTTTTAACAGTGTAACGAATGAGAAAACTAAAAATAATGGCAGAATCATAGAGATTGAAATGGCTTGTTGTTACACCTACTGCAAACCTACCTTTGAAAATGATATAACTTCAAATCTAACATTTGCTCAAACTGTTCCTCTTTATAGTAATCAAAATGGCAGTATGTTGGAGATTTTCCCTATGTACTGCTGTGAGAACATTGAGGTAAGATCTTAATGCTAATTTGAGGGATAGTTTACTTTACTGATAAATTATAGCACCTGTAGTGAAATATATCCATCTGAATTGCACTAGATTGGACTGCATCATTTTACAGATTTGTTCAATTCACACAGATTTCTAAAGACTATCTGAAATGAAACCTTAAATCTGCGAAGGAAACTCATTTCAGCCACTTGTATTTGTGATTTCATTCTTTTGATCGCTACCCGAAGGCAAATGACCACCAGTGAAAGTTTGAACATAGAGTGATTGGTAAATTGAGAGCTTCGCCTTCAGGCTCAGCTCTTCCTTAATCTCAATGGACCGCTTTAGTGTCCCCATCAATGCCAAGGCCCCAATCCATCTGTTCATCTCCCGCTCCATTTTCCCCTCACTCGTGAACAAGACCCCGAGATATTTGAACTCTTCTATTTGGGGAAGCAACTCTTCCCTGACCCGGAGTGGGCAATCCACCCTTTTCTGGCTGAGAACCATGGCCTCAGATTTAAAGGTGCTGATCCTCATCTCCACTGCTTCACACTTGGCTACAAACTGTCCAAGCATGAGCTGGAGGTCACTGTATGATTAGGCCAACAGGACCACGTCATCTGTAAAAAGCAGAGATGAAATCCGGAGGCCAATACACCTGACACCCTCTGCCACTTGGCTGCTCTAAGAAATTCTGTACATAAAAATTATGAACAGACCATTGACAAAGGGTAGCCCTGGCGGAGACCAACCCTGACTGGAAACAACTTTGACTTACTGCCGGCAATGCGAACCAAGCTCTGGCGCTGACATTACAGAGATCGAATGGCCAGTCTACCCCATACTCCTGGAGAAACCCCCACAGGGCACCTCGAGGAAAAATGGTCATAAGCCTTCTGCAGATTCAAGGAATGTGATGCTCCTGGTAGTTGGAATACACCCTCTGGTCCTCCTTCTTAAAAAGGGGGAACCACCACCCCTGTATGCCACTCCAAAGGTACTGTCCCCGGTGTCCATGCAATGTTACATAGGCATGTCAACCAGAAGAGCCCTACAACATCCTGAACCTTGAGGAACTTGGGGCGAGTGCTGCAGCTGGGGAGTTTTTTTCAACAGCCTAAGCGTCATCGGCCCCAGTAATAGGAGAGCCCACCCCAGAGTCCTCCAACACTGCCTCCTCCACAGAATGTGTGTTGGTGTGAATTGAGGCGAACTACGAAGTATTCCTTCCACCACCCAGCTATACACTCAGTCTATGTCAGCAGCTCTCCTCCCGCACTGGGTGTCGCTTTGCCCTCCATAGCTGCCGGACAGTTCGCCATAATTTCTTTGGTGCCAACTGAAAGTCTTGTTCCATGGCTTCACCTCCTCCCACACCCGTGACTTTGCCTCCACTGCTGCATCGGAAGGCCCACAAGCCAGTCATGCCCTGTAGGTCTCCTTCAGCTTGATGGCCCCTGTCATTTCTGGTGTCCATCAGTGTGTTCTGGGGTTCCCATCACGACTAGCAGCAGCAAACTTGCTACCACACCTTCGCACAGCCACCTCAGCAATGTCGGCACGGAATATGGCCTACTCGGATTCCATATCACCGATCACCTCCGGGATGTCGTTGAAGCTCTGCTGGAGGTGGGAGTTGAAGACCATTTTTACAGGGTCCTCAACCAAACATTCCCAGCAGACCCTCACTTTATGCTTGGGCCTTCCTGGTCTATCTAACATCCTCCCCCACCATTTGATCCAACTCACCACCAGGTGGTGATCAGTTTACAGCTCTGCTCCTCTCTTCACCTGAGTGTCCAGAACATACGGTCGCAGATCAGATGATCCAACTATAAAGTCAATCATTGACTGTCAACCTGTCCTGGTGCCAGGTGCACTTATGGACACTCTTATCGCTGAACATGGTGTTAGTTATGGAAAAAATGGCTAGCACAGAAATCCAATAATTGAACACTGCTTGGATTCAAATTGGGCTGGCCGTTGCTCCCAATCACACCCTTCCAGGTCTCGCTGTCATTGCCCACATGAGTGTTGAAGTCTCCCAGTAGAACAATGGAGTCCCCAGTAGAGGCAGCGTCCAGCATCCATTCCAAGTACTCCAGAAAGGGTGGTTATTCTGAACTGCTCTTTGGAGGAAAGCGTAGTCAAAACCCATTCCCCAACCTGAATGAGATGGGAATCAACCCTTTTGTCCACCGGACTAAACTCCAACAAAATGCCTGAGAAGCGGGGCAGCTATTAATAAGCCTACACCTGCTCTCCGACTCTCACCCACAACAACTCCGGCAAAGAGTCCAACCCCTCTCAAGAAATCTGGTTCCAGAACACGAGCTGTGTGTTGAAGTGAGCCCAATTATATCTAGCTGGTATCTCTCAACCTTTCGCACAAGCTCAAGTTCCTTCCCCTTCAGAGAGGTAATCACACCCTTGATCATGTTCTGATATATGGCATTGAAATTGAGCACTTAAAAGACACTTAGAAGATAAAATCTACTTTTATCAGATCATTATCTTCTAACATTTGAATTTCTACTCATCAACTATACACCAAGAGTCACTAGTTATTATAGCAGATGCATATCTGAGGAAACTGTTGAAAAATTTAAAGAAATTATTCCCTCTGCAATAATTTCAGTGCCATATCCCAATATAACCGATGTTTCATATCTAAATTTTAGCCCCTCCCAGCTTGATCACCTTTCTGATTGCACTGCTGGCTCTCTGCATGCTTCACTCAATTATTTTGGCCCTGCTAAAAGAAAACAAAAACCTCAAGAGACTAGCTCCATGGTATAATCTTAGTACTTGCAATTTAAAACAGAAAACTCACAAACTTGAAAGGAAATGGCGTTCCACTAAACTGGAAGAGTCATGCCTGGCCTGGCAGGATAGCATTAAAGTATACAGGAAGGCCACTCGCTGAGCAAGAAAAGATGACTATTCCGTGTTAATAGAAGAAAACAGGAATAAGCCAAGGATTCTTTTCAGCCACCTGATCCACATAACACCAGACCCCTATGGCTCCTCCTGTGGGTGGTGGACCCATATCTCCCTTTCGGGCTGAGCCCTACCGGACCCTTTGGAAAAGACCAGAACACCAGGCGCTCGCCTATGGTTCGTTCCCCTGGCCTGGGTCCAGGGCACAAATTGTTATTATTATCGTTTTCTCATTTTGTGTCAGAAATATGATGTACATCATAAAACTGAAAAAAATTGTATCTACAGTAGCTCGCCATATTAATAAAACTATATTTTTTGCATTTGTATAATAAAATACGTTATCATATGTATAATGCAAATGACTGATTTGACTGCAGGAGAAGCTTGGTGGATTTCTATTTCAATTTAATGTCCTTGCCTGACTGCTAAGCGTTGCACAGATCTTGTTCTCTACTCCTGTAGGCTGCAGTGCATGGTGGTAACAGTACCTTTGTCCTCAAAATTTCTCTGATGGCAGAGTCAAACTCGAGGGAGTTGTTGTAGTCTACTGTCATGACGTGAGGCCTGCCGATATACTGCTCTGCATACGGATGCTGTGAGGACACCTGAAGAAAACACACAGATCATACACTAAGAGATCTATAATGAAACCACAGTTTTTCTTATAATTTCTCTTTTTTTTTTTTTTTTTTTACCCTTTTTGAATATGAATGAATATTTTGAATGAATCAGGGGCTATGCCTTTGGAGTGGGAGACAGGTGTGGTGGTTCCCCTTTTCAAGAAGGGGGACCAGAGGGTGTGTTCCAACTACTGGGAATCACACTCCTCAGCCTCCCTGGGAAGGTCTACTCCAGGGTGCTGGAGAGGAGAGTCCGGCTGCTAGATGAACCTCGGATTCAAGAGGAGCAATGTGGTTTCTTCCTGGCCGTGGAACACTGGACCAGCTTTATACCCTCGCGAGGGTACTGGAGGGGGCATGGGAGTTTGCCCAATCAGTCCACATGTGTTTTGTGGATCTGGAGAAGGCTTATGACCGTGTCCCTCAAAGTTTCCTGTGAGGGGTGCTCCGGGAGTATGGGATAGATGGCCTTTTGTTACGGGCCATTCAATCTCTGTATTGTCGGAGCCGGAGCTTGGTTCGCATTGCCGGCAATAAGTCAGACCCGTTCCCAGTCAGGGTTGGTCTCCGCCAAGG
>KV751317.1:24350794-24369035 GCA_001698575.1 Mola mola | reverse complement strand
GTATCTCGGGGTCTTGTTCACGAGTGAGGGGAAAATGGAGCGGGAGATTGACAGATGGATTGGGGCAGCGTCAGCAGTGATGTGGACGCTGAAGCGGTCTGTTGTGGTGAAGAGAGAGCTGAGCCAGAAGGCAAAGCTTTCAATTTACAGGTCAATCTACGTCCCAACTCTCATCTATGGTCATGAGCTCTGGGTAGTGACCGAAAGAATGACATTGCAAATACAAGCGGCTGAAATGAGCTTCCTTAGCAGGGTGGCTGGGCTCAGCCTTAGAGATAGGGTGAGGAGCTCGGACATCCGGGAGAGGCTCAGAGTAGAGCCGCTGCTCCTCAGCATTGAGAGGAGCCAGTTGAGGTGGTTCGGGCATCTGGTCAGGATGCCTCCCGGACGTCTCCCTGGGGAGGTGTTTCGGACATGCCTATCCGGGAGGAGACCCCGGGGCAGACCAAGTTCACGCTGGAGAGATTATATCTCTCGGCTGTCTTGGGAACGTCTTGGTATCCCCCCGGAGGAGTTGGTGAAAGTGGCCGGGGAGAGGAGCATCTGGATCTCCCTGCTCAGGCTGTTGCCCCCGCGACCCCGACCCGGATAAGCGCAGAAAATGAAATGAAACGAAAAGAAATATGAATGGGTTTATGAACAATTAATGATTATGGCTTACACAGTTATAGTGAAATATTTTGAGATGTATTCTTTTTAATGTTTTGAGCTGTGGGTTATAATTATGACAACTTAAACAGTAAAACGCTTGAAAAATTTAGTTAACATCTAATGATCCTTGAATATATTAAATGTTCACTTTCTTAAATCACAATGAAAATTCACTATATCACCATTCTATTTTTTTTTAGATGCACTAGTAAACCATACAATTAATTATCATTCCACAGGCTAGGCGAAGTATGGTAAAACCTCGACATTTTTCAACATTTCTCTTGTTTTTCTTTTGTCTCTCATGTAGAGCAGAACTGGCAATGAACCTTTCGTAGCAATATAAGATATCCCTCTCAAGGCTATAAAGAATGTGCAGGGGCAGAAGAATGAACAACAAGAATTTCTCATAGTTATGTGTGGAATTACTATTAGTAACATAGAACATGGAGGAAAGCCTTGCTCCAGCCATCACGTACCGAATACAGTTTTTTTTGTCACAGTTCACGCCTGGTTTTCCCCTCTCCCAACCCACTCTACCTGCCTGCCCTAATCAAGATCATTAGACTCACCTGTTCCCCCCCAGTCAGCTCTTAACCAGCTCCTCCACACTCACTCTCTACCAGATTGTCGTCGCGTCTTGCACTACTCTCCAGCAGTCTGTTCCAGACGGATCTCCTGGTACCTGACCTGCCTTCTGTCCCTGACCACATCTCCTCATCTCTGCCCTGGTAACCTGACCTGCCTTCTGTCTTTGGACTTTGCATCTGCCTGCTCCCTATCTGCCTGCAGCCTGCCTGTTCAAATGAATTAAGTTAATATTCATGTCTGTGGTCAATGGTCTGAAGTCATGAACCAGTCAGCTTACTTCTCTAGAAGTGGGCTTGCCTCTGAAGAACTCATGATTGAGGGAGCTGTGAGGTGGGTGGAACTTGGGCTGTAAGAATATGCAGCCATTAGCTATCGCCTCCAGGGGGGCTGGGCCTTCGTATGGGAAACCAAAGCCAATGAAGAGCTAGAAAAACAATCAGGATTTCTGTTATTTTGCAATTGCTGTGATTCACTTCATCATGTGAAAAGATCATTTATTTCAGTATGCTGTCTGTGTTTCTGGAGAAGTAGGTCATGTAAGAGAAAAGCAGAGGTGGCTCTACATATGAAGAATGTGGGGGACACTGGCAGATAAGGGATGACTGTACATAGTATTGTCTTCTGTTTCTTGCCTTGGCCTTGCGCAGCAGTTGTTGCAGCTCATGTTGCGTCAGTAGACCGTGGTTCTTCACAAAGGATGGGACCTCCGGAGGTCTCTGTGTCTCATAATAAACTGTGCCATGGATCTCCATGTGCCTGTGCAGAATCTGTAGAAAACCTTCCTTACCCTGCTGGGAGGAGAAAAGAAAAAGCTGTTGGTGAAATTCAGGTCAAAGGTGGAGGAGAGGAGGGAATATGATATAATGAGTGTGTCAAGAAAGAAGTGTATATGTGCAAAGTGTATATGTGTAAAACACACTGAAAAATATCACTGTCTGTCAGCCTTCTGCTATTCATATATACTTTATTGGATAATATATCCAAAATCATAATGTATTCATTCTCTACAGCGTGTTTAGTCAGACAACTGAACAAATACATGAGTATTATTCTGTCTACTCCCTGAACTGGACTACTATAACCATGTTTTTTTACTATAATTTTTACTTAGAGTTTGAAAAATTACCTTGAAATGCATAATATGGTTTAAAAGCCTTGGTAGGAAAAAAGTAAATTAATTTAATTTATTCACAAAATTATCATGCTTTTTCCTTATATTCCTTAAATATAGGAAACTTATAGGCAAAAAATTAATTACTATACTACATAGTGTCAATTTTTCACTCGCTAATATGGCTCGGCAATATAACGATATACACTGATCAGGCATAACATTATGACCACCTGCCTTATATTGTGTTGGTCCCCTTTTTGCTCACAAAACAGCCCTGACCTGTTAAAACATGGACTCTACTAGACCCCTGAATGTGTACTTTGGATTCTGGCAGCCAAAATGTTAGCAGCAGACCATTTAAGTCCTGTAAATTGCAATGTGGGGCCTTCATGGATCAGACTTGTATATCCAGCACATCCCAGAGATGCTACATTGGATTGAGGTCTGGGGAATTTTGAGGCCGTCAACAACTCAAACTCATTTTTGTGCTCGTCAAACCATTCTTGAATCATTATTGCTTTGTGGCACGGTGTATTATCTTGCTGAAAGAGACCACAGCCACCAGGGAATACCGTTTCCATGAAAGGGTGTACATGGTCCACAACAATACTTAGATAGGTGGTACGTGTCATAGTAACATCCACATGGATGGCAGGACCGAAGGTTTCCCAGCAGAACATTGCCCAAAGCATCACACTGCCTCCGCTGGCTTGCCTTCTCCCCCCATACGCAACAAACTGCAATGCATTGTGTATTCTGAAACCTTTGTACCAGCATTAACTTTATTCAGCAATTTGAGCAACAGTAGCTCATCTGTTGGATCAGACAGCCTTCACACCCCACATGCATCAATGAGCCTTGGCCACCCTTTACCCTGTCGGCGGTTCACCACTGCTCCGTCCTTGGACCACTTTTGATAGACAATGACAACTGCAGACCGGGAACATCCCTGAAGAGCTGCAGTTTTGGAGATGCTCTGACCCAGTCGTCTAGCCATCACAATTTGGCCCCTTGTCAGACTCGCTTAAATCCTCAAGCTTGCCCATTTTTCCTGCTTCTAACACATCAACTTTGAGGACAAAATGTTCACTTGCTGCCTAATATATCGCACCCACTAACAGATGCCATGATGAAGAGATAAACAGTGTTATTCACTTCACCTGTCAGTGCTCATAATGTCATCCCTGATCGGTGTATCCGTGGGACGAAAGAAAATGTCAATCGATAGTTATTTTTCTCTATCGTTTATATTGCCATTCTAGCAAAGCTGTGGCTGCAACCTGACTCACGGCAGCTGTGTACGTCATTCCGCTCCCGCTTCATGCTCGCTACATGTGATTTCGAGTATCAACAAACACACACAGAGGAGCGAGACGTAGAAAATCCCACAACAATCCTCACAGTGTTAATTTTGTTAATAAGAACTATGACAAAAAATGTTTCTCAATGACCTTTATCACATGAAAGGACAAGACGTTGACAAGCTAAAAATAGATCACTGATAACAAAATCTATGATTTAAGTTATATTGAGTTTTCGTTAACGAGATGAGACTAAAATGTTGGCAGTGGATAAACAGACATTTAGAATGATGATTCCCTCTGTCTACTCTGTCAGAATGTGAGCGATGAGTGCAGACTGCAGGGTCAGTGTTAGTGTTTTCCTGCTCCGTGTCTGTGCGGGAACAGGGGATGTGCATGATTAACCCCGTCACTTTCGGCAGCAGTGGTGAAAGAGCACACAGCAGATCTCCACCTTCAACTCAGTCTGAAGAACCTGGAACTATCATTTACAAACAACTTAGCTTGTTACTAGACAGCCAACTAGCCCCTAACTAATCCTGTAGAGAGCAGCCACTGTGCATATTTATAGCACAATATGTAGAATTCAAATTCTTTGCATAAAAATGTCACGATTTGGATCTGAATCAATCAACAACACTACTAAACACCCAAATACACAGTTTTTCAGTTGAAAACTGTGGTTTCGGCGTTTAGTTATTCTTTAATCCACAGGACTATCAAAATAATAAGTTCTCATGATGTATGTGATAATTTTGTATGGACATTATTTCTTGAAATTTACAGAAAACGTACAATATTGTGATATGTATTGTTATCTTGATATGACATGATCCATATCATGCATAAGATTTTTTCCATACCGCCCAGCTCTACTCATTTGGAAAAAAATCATTAACATTTTGGAACCTCTCTTTGCCGTCCAAGTGCCTCTCGGGGATAGGACAATATGCCAAAATTTTGCTCAAAATCTCTGGACCCAAACAAAAGAACAGATGTGGAAGAAGGGAAAGGGACATTTGTGGGGGAAGAAATGGAAGACAAATTTGGTATGCGCATCCATATCTGTCTCTGTCTCTATCACCTCTTGCCACCGGGCCTAAGAAAATTTCTAGGGGAAACACTAAAAATGCTTGTTAATTTTTTCAATGAGCCACTGATTGTTAGCTAGAAAGCTACAAAAGCTAGAGAATGGCAAAATAATAAGTTGGCAGTCACTCAAGAAGATCATCATTAGTGATGTTTTTGGTGTGACAGCATACTTGGGACCATACCCTTCAGTTGTGACAAACTGAATTTCAGGGTACAACACAATATTTACATTCTCCAAACGTATGTGAGATGGATCCAAGTAAGAGGACAAAAAAGACGATCCCTGTTATACATAAAGATTGAGGGGTGAGGGCTGGCCATGTGACTCTGTGTGGCGTCTCATCAATCAGTTCTCTCTTTTGAGAGAATAGTTTATTTACATGCTTGTGTGTTCCTCGACTTTTTTACAGTTTAAGGGGATGTTTTTGCATGTGCATAAAAGTCATGTGATAGACATAACAGCAAATATGTAGCGAAAATAACAGGCTATTACCTGAAGCTAATGAGCGACAAGCCGCAAGAGAAAAAGAAAAAAGAGACAAAGTGACAAAGCAAAATAAAATCAGGTAGAACAGCAGATAGACAAGAACACAATTAAGGCTAAACAACTAAGATGTATCTGCCCATTATGTTAGAGTTTCATTACAAAGTGCCAGAGCCCAGAACACTCTCTTCAAATAGTTTCTCAGGTCCGACCAACAACTAAAGGGCTCCTCCCTTGCAACCAGTCATAAATGACAAGAAGAAAAGAGGCATATCTGTACATTGATAAAGCTGGAACCAGCATATATTAAAAAGATAACAGTATTTTTTTAATCTCTATTCTGTACTTGTCTTTTTCACATACCACACAGGGAATTGTACAGACAGAAAAGCAATGAATGAAAAAAAAAAAAAAAAATGCTGTTACTGTATTTTTATGTTAAAATTGCAGTACATTGTTGCGGGGTATTTTGCATGTATGTGTGGGTTTTATGTACAGTAAACTTAGAAAGAGACTGCTGTTTAAACTTTCTGACTTTATCCAGAAGTCACCTCATTGTACAATTCATTTCTTTTTTTTATACATACAGCAAAGTATATACATGTATGTGTACATTTGCAGGTGTAAAACATGTGATGCACTGATACAGTAATGTTCGAAATCTGTTCAAAAGCCACCATTAGATTTGCTGTTTAGCAATATTGTATTGGCCATATATAGTTATTTCTCAGTATTGTAACATTAAAAACACGCACACGCACACACACACACACATGCGCACACACACACACACACACACACACACAAAACAGGTATAAGGACTTCTATAGGCTAAAGTATTAAGTGCGACCCCCCCTTACAGTTAATTCTCTTGGCCGGATAAAACTTACAGCACTAAACCTCTTCCATATTACACCAGGTTTATTCAAGACATGTTAAAAGCTTCTTGTTTGATTGTTTGAGTTTCATTTGTATGGTTTTTTGTGTTGACCATTGCATACTGTTTTTGGAAGCTTGCTAAGATACAATAGAAGACCAACTTTCAATCACATTATTCCGCTCAAAATGCCAAACATCACAGACTTTACAGACATAAAATCATAATTATGCATCAGCATGGCCTCTTTCAATGGTGGAACAGCAAACAAACTGGATACTCAAGATATTTTACTCAGGCTGTGAAATTTGTAGAGTCAGGAGAGGTGAAGGACAAAAAATGCAGTGGAGGGCCAAGAAAACTTTCAAAATCTAATGAGAGGCTTCTTAGCATTTCTTCTTTAAAAAACTGGAAGAAGTATAGCAGGACCTGGCTCAGCATCTGGCAGCTTCATCAGGGTGCTAAATTGACCTTCTACAGCCTGAAGAAGCTTGATCAGGAATCATTATGGAAGGGCAGCAGCCAAAACAAAAATCCAGAAGGGGAAGATGGTGAAAGGCTGATATGCTAAATTTCACAGTTAAAGCTGATAAAACACTTTTTTTGAGAACATATTTTCTGTAATTTCTGGTTGTGTCTTAATAAAGAGACAGAGAAATAAAAATGGATGGTCATTAAAACTTTGCTGGGACAAAAAAGCTGCTGTTGGCTTAAGACTTTTGCACAATGCTGCATATATGTGTGCATATATATTGTATTCTACACAATACACTACCTTCCACATACTGGCCTCCTTCCCGTACACTACAGCCATGTTGTTGACTTTGTTCTGCTGGATGCTCCGCTTCTCTGTCTCATTCAGCTCCTCCGAAACAAAGCCCATGAATGAGTTGTCTGGCGTATGAGCTAAATGTGTGTGTGTGGGAGTTGTATGAACAAGGAAGAACAATAATACAGAAAGTTTTGTGAGTGAGAGACAGAAAAGAAAGACAGAAAAAGAGCAATACATCATAGTTTGCCTCAGTAAAGTGGCTAAATCAGAGTGTTTGGTTATATGATAGACATTAAGCCAGCAGTTGGCTAAGTAAGATGGTTAGTCACTTGTATTTTTCCAAACCATTTACTATTTGATTCAGATTTTTTTTAATGTACATTTTGTCCTATATTGAAGTTATAGGTTAAAGGTTAGGTCTGTTTTTATAGCTTAGGACAGCATGTTGTTGAGTGCAGATGACAGCTAGAACACAACTTAAACAGTTGCAAACTGAACGTGCAAGCAGAAAAAGAGTTAAGTCATCAGTGTTTCTGAACCACTGAGACTGGAAGACAGGAAGACACAGGAAGACAACAACGAGGGTATTGATAAATACAGCAGATTAGAATAATTGTATACTATGACAAAGACAGAAAAAAAGAAAAGACGTCAAGGTAACAGCTTGAAGGGATGCTTTAAGCTGTTGTGGTGCTGAAAATAACTGCCTGAGACACATTTTTCCAAATGAATGTGAACAAATAGAGACACCTGTCAAAGAAAGTGAAGACATCGAATGGGATTCAATTAATCATTTTTAGAATCATTTTTCATTTTTAGACACTCAAAATTGATGACAGATCGGTGTTGCTTGTAAGCTTGCATGATAGTTTTGTTTCATGTTTAAAAAAAAAAAAAAATCTGGTTGATAGCATTAAAAGATCTTCTTGAGAAAAGAGGGTCCTATTTATAGCGTGATGTATAAATCATTATTATTAATGCTGTAAAAAAAACATGAGCACTCTGACAATGTGTAAAAATCTTACAGAGGAAAGAAAAACAAGTCAAAGTAAGATTTATAACATAAGATAAGATTTATAATGTTTATATTCTTACGGAACATGGTCATGTATTGCTGGGTGTTGAGGTTCCAATAGCCCCAGTTGGTCCGGTAGCTGCGTAGCCTGGCATACTCTTCATTATTGTATGCTGGTTCTGTCCCAAAAGTGTCAATAACTCGGATATGACATCTGCACAAACAAAAAACAGCCACTTTAAAAATTTTTTGACATCCTTTTTATATGACACAAATTTTTTTTTTATTGATGTATTTGTCACCAAGTTAACTTGAGTGGTGATATTCATAATTCAACAATTGTAATAATTTATAAAGAACACGGTGTTTGAATACATTCATTAAGAGTTTTAAATATGATTGTTAATTATTTGAAAATGTAATCAAGAGTGAGTTTTAATCTAACACTGGTGCTTGGAATTATCAATGCTTCTCTGACTTGTGACTTACAACTTATATCCGTGAGCGGAAACTAGTTAAATTCTTCAGTTCATCCAGTAAAAGTAAAATCGCTAGCCTGCAATGTAAATTTTCAGTGCACCACACACCTCCCAGAGCACATCCAGATAATGATTCCACCATCAGTCCCAAACCAATACAGTTGGGGGGAACTTGCCTGTCACTGGAGAAACGACGATGATGATGATGAGAGGTTCTGTCTCTGGCTCCCCTGATCATTAGATCTCATCCTGCTCCATTCACCCAAAAGACCGGGCTTGTTGGTAACACCCAAAACACCTTCAATCCATCATATTCCATAGTGGTAAATCCACAAATCTAATATCTTTGGTTAATTGTGGAGACAAATGAAAATTTTATTGAAGAAGCCCTGATTCATAAACTACAAATTGAGACTGAACCAATCGAGACCCCCAGACCACTAAGGGTGCTAGTTGGTTACCTTCTTGCCAACATTAACCAATGCACAAAATTAATAACCCTGTTGGTCTCCGGTAATCATCAAGAGAAGATTCAATTCTTCAGTTACAATGCCATCGTTCTGGGTCTTCTTCGGTTATCCCTTCACAACCCATGAATTGACTGGTCCAAAGCCTCCATTTACAGTTGGATTGTTTTCTGCCATTCACGCTGTCTCTGTTCCGCCCAGCTTCCTGGTTGCAGTTCACCAGATCCTCCACCAGGTCCTTCTGATCTCTACAATGTCCCAGCTGAATACCGTGATCTAGCAGAGGTATTCAGTAGGGAAAACTCTGTCCTTTCATCCACATCGTTCATACAATTTTGCGATAGATCCCATAGCTGGAGCCGCTCTTGCATTTAGTTGGCTACATCAACTCTCCAAACCCAAAAAGCAGGGGATGGAGAAATATATCCATGACTCCCAAGGTGCAGGACTCATCCAACCCTCCTCCTCACCTGTTGGCGCTGGGTTCTTTGAAAGAAACAAGGACAATTCACTGAGGCCCTGCATTGACTACAGGGGATTGAACGACATAATTGTAAAACATAAATACCCTCTACCTCTCATCGATTGTATCTCCACAACAACTACCACCTCATCCGAATTAGAGAAGGAAAAAGAATGGAAAACAGCTTTCAACACTCCCCTGGGCCACTCCGAATACCAGGTGATGCCATTCGATCTTACAAATGCCCCAGACGTTTTTCAAGCCATTGTTAATAATATCCTCCAAGATATGCTGAACAAATTTGTCTTTGTCTACTTCGATGACATACTCATCTTCTCCCAACACTTTTTTGAGCATCGGGGCGGGGGGGTTGGTGGTGTTGCAGCCTCCCTCGTCAACTACCTACAACATCCAATGCCAAACTTACATACACACGCACATACACACGCACACAGACACGCTACACACTCGATAGTTTTGTATATACAATTGCTTCATGAACAGTACTGGGTTAGTCCTTTAGCAATTTTCGTTACTGTTGCAAATATAATTATATGTATTTTGGGCACACTCTTTGCTACCACGGTAAATACTATGGTTAATTTCATTGTAAACCCTACGGTTAGTACAATTGTTGTTGCTGTTACTATAGTCATAATGGCTATCATTGTTACTCTTGTTGTTATCCTCGTAGTAGTAGTTGTTGTTGTTGTAGTTGTTGTTTATGTTGTCGCATAAAAAAAAAAAAGGAATTGATTGGCGAAAATGAGTTAAAGTCAGATGTGGACAGAGCTATGTACCCCCTTACAAAGCAATAATCACTCCAAAAACTCATCCAGCAAGACTACATGACTAGATTGTTGACATGACACATTCCCCTAAAATATAAGAAGGCATAGTGGCACAAAAACACAGCACATATCCACTAACTTGTGTTTCTTTAGTGAGAGCCCCATGTGTTGTTTCATCTGCTGTAGGCCCTGGTAGTCTGTGTAGATCAGGTCAAAAGGCAGCGGGCCAGTCAATGGGCAACTGCCTCTGCCTGGGGGCACACCGAGAATCCTGGAAAACACACACACAGAAAACACGAAGCTGCATCTCAGGATATGTACTAGCAAGAATTTTGATAATTTCGACTTAAGTTTAGTTCAGACCACCAATTTGGTCTAGAAATAAAGTAGATAACTCAATTGGATAAATAGGCATGACATTCAAGTAAAGATGTTTTGAGTCCTGTAAGGACGAGCCCTACTGATATTTTTATTTAATTTATTTATTCATTTAATTAAGTGAAGTGTTTCAGCTATTGGATGGACTATTATGATACTTGAAAAATAACCATTTTGATTATAATTTAACATTAACATCTAATGCCTGCCAACATGCTAAGGTAAGACACATTTACAGTCAATCATTTTGATCGTCATCAAACCTCCCACATATTTCAACAGACAATTGTTTAATCATTTATTCTATAAAAAGAATCAAAAGATCTCATCATGATTAGGATGAAAGACTCTGCGGTAAGCGTATTGCGTCACTTCCTGTTGTTTGTGTCTGGTTGTCTTGCTGTACCTTGCTAACTCTCTGAGAGGGTTTTAACGACATTAATTGTTTAATTGCTGTGTACTGAAAGTGTAAACCCTGTACTTAAGCACCCTTTAGCCCGCTCTCATTTTAGTGAATTTATCGCTACTCTTACAACTGTTCTGTGTCGCACTAACCAACTCAGGTATTGTACCTGGCGCACAGCAATGGCTTCTCCCTCCCGTTCTCCTCTCTCTTGCTCAGTGTGTCACATGTTTAGTTATTCCTCTGCCTCTTTTAGTGATAATGGTACCTGTACTAAGTGTAGTTTATTTGCTGCGTTGGAGGCAAGGCTTAGTGATTTGGAGGCTACGATCCGCACCTTGCAAACCAAACCAGTAGCTTTGCTAGCTAGCCAGCCCCCATTAGCCGGTGCGGGTCGACTGAGAGCAGCTCCCGAGCAGTCGGGAAACCAGGGAAGTTGGGTGACTGTTCGAAGGAAGCATAGTCCTAAGCAGAAGCCCACGGTTCACCACCCACCCGTTCACGTTTCCAACAGATTTTCCCCACTCAGTGACGCACCCACTGAGAAACCAACTCTAGTAATTGGCAGCTCTATTTTGCGAAACGTGACATTTTCCACACCAGCGGCCATAGTCAAATGTATTCCTGGGGCCAGAGCGGGCGACGTGGAATCAAATTTAAAGCTGCTAGCAAAAAGTAAACGTAAATACAGTAAGATTGTAATTCATGTCGGCGGTAATGACGTTCGGCTACGCCAGTCGGAAGTCACTAAAGTTAATGTTGAGTCGGTGTGTGCTTTTGCCAAAACACTGTCGGACTCCGTAGTTTTCTCTGGTCCCCTGCCTAACCTGACCAGTGACGATATGTTTAGCCGCATGTCGTCGTTCAACCGCTGGCTGTCGAGGTGGTGTCCAGCAAACGACGTGGGTTTCATTGATAATTGGCAAACTTTCTGGGGAAGACCTGGTCTAATGAGGAGAGACGGCATCCATCCTACTTGGGATGGAGCTGCTCTCATTTCTAGAAATATGGCCAGATTTATTAGTCAGCCAAATTGACAATTCAGAGTTGAGGCCAGGAAGCAGAGTTGCAGTCTTACACGCTTCTCTGCGCTTCCTTTAGAGTCATCCACCTACAACCCCATAGAGACTGTGTCTGTCCCCCGTCCACATAAATTCACTAAATTCACTAAATCAAATAAGAGTTCACATAGGAACTTAATAAAAATCAACACCACTAATGAGGCAGTTTACAAAGTAAAGAGACTTAAATGTGGACTCTTGAATATCAGATCCCTATCATCTAAAGGTGTATTAATAAATGAGCTTATATCAGATAACAATATTGATTTATTCTGCCTTACTGAAACTTGGCTGTGCCAAGACGAATATGTAAGTCTTAATGAATCCACTCCTCCCAGTCACATTAACACACACATTCCCAGAGACACTGGCAGAGGTGGTGGAGTTGCAGCCATTTTCAATTCTGCCCTATTAATAAACCCTAAGCCCAAACAAAAATTTAGTTCATTTGAAAATCTCATTCTTAGCATTTCCGATCCAACCATGAAAACTCCAATTATGTTTGTTATAGTGTATCGAGCACCTGGACCCTACACTGAATTTTTATCTGAATTTTCAGAGTTTCTCTCAGCTTTGGTCCTCAAAACAGATAAAGTCATTATTGTAGGTGACTTTAATATCCATGTAGACATTGAAAACGACAGCCTTGGTACGGCATTTCTCTCACTATTAGATTCATTCGGCTTCTGTCAGTGTGTACAAGAATCAACACACACTTTTAATCACACCCTTGATCTTGTTCTGACATATGGCATTGAAATTGAGCATTTAAATGTCTCTGCGCAAAATCTGCTTTTATCAGATCATTATCTTCTAACATTTGAATTTCTGCTCATCAACTATAAACCAAGAGTCACTAGTTATTATAGCAGATGCATATCTGAGGACACTGTTGAAAATTTTAAAGAAATTATTCCCTCTGCATTAATTTCAGTGCCATATCCCAAAATAACAGAGGAGTCATATCTTAAATTTAGCCCCTCCCAGCTTGATCACCTTGCCGATTTCACTGCCGGCTCTCTACGTGCTTCACTCGATTCCATTGCCCCAGTTAAAAAGAAAACAAAACCAGTAAAGAGACTAGCTCCGTGGTATAATCTTAACACTCGCAAGTTAAAACAGAAAACTCATAAACTTGAAAAGAAATGGCGTTCCACTAAACTGGAAGAGCCACACATGGCCTGGCAGGATAGCCTTAAAGTATACAGGAAGGCCCTTCGCCGAGCAAGAAAAGACTACTATTCAGCGTTGATAGAAGAAAACAAGAATAAGCCCAGGATCCTTTTCAGCACTGTAGCCAGGCTGACTGAGAGCCATCATTCTATTGAACCATGCATTCCTAGAGCCCTCACCTGTAATGATTTTATGAACTTCTTCAATAATAAAATTAGACTTATCAGAGAAAATATCCTACACTCCACAGATTCCAGTTCAGCAACAGGAATTATAGAGGCTGTTATTAGTCCTGATGTGTGTTTGGAAAGCTTCCATCCAATTGACCTTAAGGAACTAACGACAACATTATCTTCATCTAAATCATCAACCTGTATACTAGACCCCATACCTACTAGGTTGCTCAAAGAGGTTTTACCCCTAATTAGAAATCCACTACTAAACATTATCAATCTATCCCTTGTAACAGGTTATGTGCCCCAGTCATTTAAAGTAGCTGTAATTAAACCGCTCCTAAAAAAACCTACCCTAGACCCAGAAGTTTTAGCCAACTATAGACCAATATCCAACCTCCCCTTTCTTTCAAAGATTCTAGAGAAAGCAGTAGCGAAACAACTATGTGGCTTTCTTCAGTATAATAGTCTATTTGAAGAGTTTCAGTCAGGTTTTAGAAAGCATCACAGCACAGAAACGGCATTGGTAAAAGTTACAAATGACCTCCTCACTGCATCTGATGCAGGACTTATCTCTATACTAGTCTTATTAGATCTTAGTGCAGCTTTTGACACTATCGATCATCACATCTTACTACAGAGGATGGAACACCAAATTGGCATTAAAGGATCTGCTCTAAGATGGTTTAAGTCCTACCTATCTGATAGATATAATTTTGTTCATGTTAATGATGAATCATCAAGATATGACAAGGTTAGTCATGGAGTCCCACAAGGTTCTGTGCTTGGACCATTACTATTTACTCTATATATGCTTCCTGTAGGTAAAATTATTAGAAAGCACTCCATACATTTTCACTGTTATGCAGATGACACACAACTATACTTATCAATGAAGCCAGATGAAACCCATCAGTTAGCTAATCTACAGTCATGTCTTAAGGACATTAAAAACTGGATGTTTCATAACTTTTTAATGTTAAACTCTGACAAAACTGAAGTCATTGTGCTGGGCCCCAAACACATTAGAGACTCATTATCCAGCAACATAGTTAATCTGGATGGCATTGCCTTGGCCTCCAGCACCACTGTCAGAAACCTGGGTGTTATCTTTGACCAGGAGCTGTCTTTTAAATCACATGTTAAACAGATTTCAAGGACCGCCTTCTTTCACCTCCGTAACATTGCTAAAATCCGGCACATCCTGTCTCAACAAGATGCAGAAAAACTAGTTCATGCGTTTGTTTCTTCCAGGCTGGACTACTGTAATTCTTTATTTTCAGGTTGCCCTAACAAAATTTTAAAAACTCTTCAGTTAATCCAAAATGCAGCAGCGCGTGTACTGACTAGAACTAATATCAGAGACCATATTTCCCCCATACTGGCTTCTCTGCACTGGCTCCCCGCTAAATTTAGAATAGAATTTAAAATCCTTGTTCTCACCTACAAAGCTATTCATGGTCAGTCACCATCTTATCTTGAACAGCTCATAGTACCCTATCGCCCATCCAGAACCTTACGCTCCCAGGATGCAGGGTTATTGGTGATCCCAAGAATTTCCAAAAGTAGAATGGGAGGCAGAGCTTTCAGCTATCAAGCTCCTCTCCTGTGGAACTATCTTCCAGTCTTGGTACGGGAGGCAGACACACTCTCTGATTTTAAGAGTAGGCTTAAAACCTTCCTTTTTGATAAAGCTTATAGTTAAGGCTGGCCTATCTAGCCCTTAGTTATGCTGCTATAGGCTTAGGTTGGTGGGGGAACACTCCATGATTCACTGAGCTTTCTTCTCTCCCCCCTCTGACTCCGACTCCTTCTCTGCTCCTGTAAATGTCCATATCCTTACACTAACTTTACTTCTTCCCCGGAGTTGTTCTGCTTTACCATCCTGCAGGTTTTTCTAGGTCGCGGTGGGAGGTGCTGCTGTGGTCCTGCCTGATGCCTCCTGGCCACATTAGGAAGGGAGATCCTATGACTTGGATCCTGTGACTAGGCTGGATTTCCAAGTGCAAATCGGGACCCACAGATCACAATGGCTTCTGGATCAATAGACTACACCTGCTTCTGGACCACTACACTTCACATATCCCTGGATTTACAGATTCTACATACTCTTGGACTCAGCAACACCCAGATCTTCCTACATGGAGTACAATGACTCCTGGACCAACAGAGTCCACCTGCGTCTGGATCACTAGACTTTCCACACATCCGGATTTATAGAATTCACAGACTCTGGGACTCATGGATGTTTTATACATTCTAAATGAATTGTTGTTATCATGTTTTTGTGTTCTGTACAAGTGACATTTATTGCACGTCTGTCCGTCCTAGGAAGAAGGATCCCTCCTCTGTGGTTCTTCCTGAGGTTTCTTATTTTCCCTGTTTTAGGGTTTTCTAAGTTTTTCCTCACCCGGTTCGAGGGTCTAAGGGCAGAGGATGTCACATCTGTACAGTTTGTCAAAGCCCAGTGAGATAATGTGTAAATTGTGATTTCGGGCTATACAAATAAAATTTGATTTGATTTGATTTGATTTGATTAGCCAGAGTAAAGTGACATCTTTAAATTACTTCTTTTGTCTAACTAACACCACAAAAACTTTTTATATATTATTATAAATGACGAAGAAAAGCTAAAAATCCTTTTTAGCGCAACTCAAAAAATTTTAACATCATGATTTTTCATGTTATTTAAGAAATTGAATATTTAATATCTTAAATATCTAGCTTATCCAGGTCCGGGTCGTGGGGCAACAGTCTGAGAAGGGAGATATAGAAGCTCCTCTCCCCGGCCACTTCCACCAACTCCTCTGTGGGGACACCAAGACGTTCCTAAGCCAGCTGAGAGATATCATTTCTCCAGCATGTCCTGGGTTTGCCCCGAGGTCTCCTCCAGGATGGGCATGCGTCTGAGAGGGAGATGTCCGAGAAGCATCCTGACCAGATGCCCGAACCAACTGAACTGACTCCTCTCGACGCGGAGGAGCAGCGGTTCTACTCCGAGCTCCTCCCGGATGTCTGAGCTCCTCACCCTATCTCTAAGGCTTAGCCCAGCCACCCTGTGTAGAAAACTCATTTCAGCCACTTGTATTGAGGATGTCTTTCTTTCCGTAACTACCCAGAGCTCATGACCATAGGTGAGAGTTGGAATGTAGACTGACCTGTAAATTGAAAGCGTCACCTTCTGGGTCAGCCCTCTCTTCACCACGGTCCGCTTTAACCTCCGCAAAACTGCTGACGCCCAATCCGTCTGCCAATCTCCCGCTCCATTGCCCCTTCGCTCGTGAACAAGACTGCAAGATACTTGACCTCCTCCACTTGGGGCAGCAACTCTTCCCTGACCCGGAGTGGGCAATTCACGCTTTTCCGGCTGAGAACCATGGCCTCAGATTTAGAGGTGCTGATCCTCATCCCTGCTGCTTCACACTCGGCTGCGACCGTCCACTGGGTAAACTCCAGCACGTTTCCTTAGAACTGGGGAGGTATTAGTAAACTCACACCTGATCCCCGCTTCTCCCCTGGAACAACTCCAACCCATTTCATGAAGACTGGTTCCAGAACCCGAGCTGTGTGTTGAAGTGAGTATCTTTCAACCTCCCACACAAGATCAGGTTCCAGCCCATTCAGAGAGGTAACGTTCCATGTTCTAATGGCCAGCATTCAGCAATGGGGATTGGACCACCAAGGTATCTGCCACCTGATCCACATAGCAATGGACCCCTATAGCTCCTCCTGTGGGTGGTGGGCCCAATGGAGGACGGACCCATGTCACCCAACCACCAGGCGCTCGTTTAATAACCCCTTCCCCAGGCCTGAATCCAGGGCGGGGTTCCGGTACGCCTCCAGGCAGGGTGCACAAGTCCTTGGTCATCATAGGAGTCTTCTTGAACCACACTTTGTCTGGCCCCTCAACTAACCAAATTTTCCTTGGATGACTCTACCAGGGGAAAACATCCCCCACCAACATAGCTCCTAGGATCATAGGGGCCCTAAAAACCCTCCACCATGGTAAGGTGGCGGTTAATCGAGGGGAATACCAATAATTTCCCTCTGCCACCGGATGAAACCATGGTCTACTTTGCTGTCACTTCTCTTTTCACGTGCATACCCACCAGTGAGGCAGTAGAGACTGTTAGAAAACGTCTACAACAAGACAGCTCTCTACACACCAGGACTAACTTCAACCCTGACCAAATTTGCAACCTTCTGCACCTTTGCCTTTCCACAACATACATACAGACAGAAACACGGCTGTGCCATGGGTTCTCCAGTGTCTCCTATCGTGGCCAACCTCTACATGGAGGAGGTGGAAGAGAGGGCTCTGAACTCCTTCACAGGAACAACTCCCAGCCACTGGTTCAGATATGTGGATGACACATGGGTCAAAATCAAAACTCAAGAATTGGAGGCTTTCACTCGACACATAAATGCGGCGGACAAGAATATCAAGTTCACCAGGGAGGATACGAAGGATAACAGTTTGCCCTTCCTGGATTGTGCGGTTTCTCTTGGTAAGGATGGTAACCTCAGCATCGAGGTCTACAGGAAGCCCACACACACAGACCAGAACCTCTTGTTTTGACTCCCACCACCCACTGGAGCACAAACTGGGGATAATCCAGACACTACAAGACCGGGCCCAGAAGGTTCCCTCAAGCACAGAGGGAAAACAAAAGGAATTGACACACATCAAGACAGTGCTCCAGACATGTGGCTACCCAAAGCGGACCTTTGTCAAATCGTCCAAAAGATGCCACAAATAACCACCCGAGGCAGAAAGTGAAAAATGGAAGAACGTGGTCATCCCATATGTGGCAGGTCTATCGGAAAAATTCAGAAGAATCTTCCAAAGACACAAAATTTGAGTTAACTTCAAACCGGGACAGACTTTAAGACAGAGACTGGTCCACCCCAAGGATAAAACGCCCAGGCATAAGCTCAGTAATGTTGTGTATGCTG
>KV751317.1:24336984-24350123 GCA_001698575.1 Mola mola | reverse complement strand
ACAATATTGAAAATAAGATATTTCAATTGAAATAACAAAGATAAAATCAACTTTTTCATGATATTATATTTTTTAAGATGCAGTTATATATTTAAGAGAAATCAGCAAATTGGTTGATAAATTACTAAAAAATAGTTATCTTTCAATTGAATAATTGATTAACTAACTAATCATTGAGTGTTATAAGGATGGACAAGGCAAATTTACAACAACTGAGAGGAAATTATTTAACATTTAAGGACTCAACATCTGTCACAATCTGCTCCTGGTTTTCCCCTCAACCACCCCTACACTACCTGCTTAACTACCTGCCCTCATTAAGGTCATCAGACTCACCTGTTGCTCCCAGCTGCAATCAGTCACCCAGCCTCCATTTAACCAGCTCCTCCACACTCACAAGATTGTCTTTCGCAGCATGCAAAGCTTTCCAGCCTTTTTCCCCGGACTGATCTCTCAGCTTAGACCCTGCCTGTCACGGACCTGTTTTCCATGTGTCTGCCCAGGTAACCTGACTTGCCTTCTGACTCTGGTATTTGCTTCTGCTCGCTCCCTGTCTGCCTGCTGCCTGACTGGACTCCCTTTTTGGAGGGTTCTGTCTAGTTCAGCACTTGGTGTGTGCTCGCCACCAGATCATTGTTTGTCTGTACTCTGTACCAATAAAGCCCTGAACTTTACTGGTTTTCATTTGTGCCATACTTGGTTACAATCTGGCCAGACCTGGACCCAGCACAGATCAACAACCGGATCTGTAAGATGGAGGATATGCTCAATCAACTGGTTGCTAACTCTGTCGCTGTCCCAGCTGAGAACCGCCAAGTCATGGCGGACGTTTGGCTTGACACGGCAGACATGCAAGCCCGGTTCCAAGCCCTGGGGATGGACTCTTCCTCAGGGGTACTGCAGCTTCAGCCACCAGAGCTGGAGCATCACCAGCTAGGGCTGTCTCCTCCTCTGTCGGAACTGTGGCACTTCTCCTCCACCCCAGGTCCAGAGCGTTATGATGGTGAACTTGAGACCTGTGACGCCTTCATCAGCAATTGTGCCATCATCTTCTCCCTGCAGCCTCTTACCTTTTTTTCAGAGGTGGCTAAGGTGGCGTACACCGTCAATCACCTCATGGGGGGTGGGCGCGCTTGTGGGGAACAGCTGAGTGGATGAGAGGGATGCCTGTCTGCCGCTCCTTCTGTGTGTTTGCTTATGAACTTCGGAAAGTGGGAGCTGAGGCAGGGCAAGATCTGTTGGATTTGGTTCAGGGGAGCAGGTCAGTCACAGATTATACCATTGATTTCCGTACCAGAACTCCAATATGTGACTGGAACCCGGCCGCCCTCTGTGACGTCTTCATACTGGGCTTGGCTGGATACATCAAAGATGAGCTCGTTGCTTATGAGCTGCCGTCTTCGATGGAGGAGCTTTTCGTGCTCGTCACTCGCATCGATCAGCGCATCCAGGCGCGCAAAAGGGAGCGCCGTGCATAATCACTCCACCTCCCTCGTCCCCATAGCCCCCCACGCTCCTGGCCAACAGTGACCTTCAGCTGCAGCTGCTCCTTGCAGTGAGGGGGATCTGAGCTGATGCAGCATGGTCGTGTTGCCACTCTCTGGAGGAGAGGAAAAGAAGACAGCAGTTGAATCTCTGAATGTAATGTGGCCAGCCGGTGCCCGGTAAAAGCCAGAGCTCATCAGTAGTCGGAGGCATACTGGTGAGCTCAACCACTAACTCCGCCTCCATGCAAAGACCTCATAGTCAATGCTGAGTTTCTGCTGCCTTCTGGTTCTCACCCTGTTACCATCCTCATTGATTCCAGGTCAGATGGGAGCATCATGGATGACAACCTCGCCCTCCAGCTGGGACTTCATTGGGAGCCGCTGCCGTCATCCTTCTGTGCCAGAGCCTTGGATGGGCATGTCATTGGGCAGGTGAAACATCAAACCAGCCCTGTGCGCATGCTCCTTCCAGGGGACAGTGGTGAAACCATCCGTTTTCTCCTCCTGCCCACGCCGAACCAGCAGGTCATTCTGGGACTCCCCTGGCTCCGCCTGCACAATCTGGATATTGACTGGAACACCTGCTCCATCAGGGAATGGAGCCCCACATGCCAGTGTACCTGTCTTAGCTCACCTTCTTCATCAGCACCCTCGGTTCCTGTTCCTGCTCCAGACCTCATGGGGGTTCCAGCTACTTACCACGACCTGAAAGACGTCTTTAGTAAGACCAAAGCTCTTACGACTGTGCTATTGACTTATTCCTGGCATGTCCCAAGGGATGTCTGTACTCTCTTTCTGCCACTGAAAGAGAGGCATGGACCAATACATCGAAGACTCTTTGGCAGCAGGGATTATCCATGCCTCCTTTTGACCTGCTGGTGCGAGGGTGGTCTTTGTTAAAAAGAAGGTCAAGACTCTACACCCCTGCATAGACTATCGTGGACTGAATAATATCACAGCTAAGTATCGTTACCCTCTCCCGCTCCTTTCCACAGCCTTTGAACTTCTCCAGGGGGCCACTGTGTTCTCAAAGCTCGACCTAAGGAACGCCTACATCTGGTTCGCATCCGGGAGGGCGATGAGAGGACGACCGCCTTCAACACAACTACAGGGCTTTATGAGTATTTGGTAATGCCCCTTTGGTTTGACCAATGCCTCCGCTGTCTTCCAGGTCCTGGTTAACAACGTGCTCAGAGACATGCTCAATCAGTTTGTCTTTGTCTACCTGGATGATATCCTCATTTTTTCCCAGAGTCAGGATGACCATGTAACCATCTAAGAGCCGTTCTGAAAACCAGTGACAGCTGAATAGACACCGTGTGAAATTCCGAGACTGATCAATCATCAGCAGAAAATTCTGATATGAGGGTATCATAGAATCCAGAGAAATCAGATTTTTTAATTATTTTTTTTAATAATCTTACGATAAAACATTTTTGCTAAATGCATACACAAGAAATCCAAGCCTTTAAACGTGCCTGCTGTGGAACTCAGAAACACCAGGGTATGTTATGGTATGGTATGGTAGACTGTATAGCATTATGAGGCCACCGCTGGAGCACATTAGAAAAAGAAATCTCCAAAAAGTGAATAATTTATAGTTAAGGAAAGAAAATTCTTAGACCACCAGCATGGCCTAACCTAACAGAAATAAATAAATGCTCTTGCCTTAGGAAAGAGTTTCTCATCTCCAAGTTAAAAATTACCTCCCTGAAGTGAGTGCAATAAAAATCAAACAAACAAACAATCAAAAGGAAAAAAAAAATTAAAACTAAAACTGTGTTTTGACTCAAAATTGAGACAAAAGTGTTTGTGTTTATCTGGGAGCATCATATGGGTATTTCTGAATTCAATCAAATTCAAAGTCAAGCTAAAGTACCTGCGGGACTGTTGGCAAAACGTAATTCAAACAAACAGGATGAAAAGAGATGACTGTATAATGACCTGGCCATTGTACCTTACAGCAGCAACATCACCACTAGCAGATGGTCTACAATGGAGACAGAGAAAAAAAAATAAAAAGAGATAAACTGATATATTATGGTTGTGTATGTCTGTCAGGTGCTTATTTTGCTAAAGTGCTAGAGTTTGTGTATGATCTATACTTGTGTTGAGAAATATGCTGGTCTGTCAGCTTATGCGCATACACACCTATTGTTTCCCCAAGTACACTCGGACTACAACAAGGCCTTCAAGATGTACACATACATGCACACTCACTTTATAAACCTTAGTGGAGATAGTATAAGGCTGGTTTATCTTTACAAAAATAAATCTCATCTTACGATAGTATTCCATTATATGTGGTATACAATGTCCAGTTAGACAGCCTTGTTTGATTCCGTTTTAGGTTCAACCCACTGTTTGAGTGCCTCTGTTTGAGTGCCAACAGATCCACGCTTTTTTTTTCTGTAAAAGATGAGCCCACAAGCTAATGAAGTGTAATGTGATTCAAACCCCCAGTGAATTTCATCTTGTTATGCTAATTTGACATTGGAGTCTTTTTGTCTGCACTGTCTGTCCAGAGAGTCATTTAATTGTATTTGCGGTACAAAAGCACTACTGGCCGCTGCTAACCACCAACAGACATCATTAAAAAACACCATTAAAAAACACAGCTAATGACTAATGTGCAAAATGATAAATATGGCACTGCTGTTAAACTACAGCATGCACTATAGTGGCTACACAAGTTTGGGTGTGGGGTGTTTTTGTCTCAAGGGCCAGTTAGCAGAGTTGCCCACACACAGAGTGAGTTTTGAAATGCATCTCCTCATATTCACATCTGAGGACAGCGAGATGGAACTGAAAGCTAGAAAGTGACTCTTGAGTCAAGATTATTTTGTTAAAATACTATTATATTTCAACAGTCAAGAATGCTTTTTCAGGATCAAGCAATAGCAAGTAGTAGGCCTATGAATATGGCCCATGGAGAATTTATCTTGCTGTATGCCAAAGTAACAAACGTTATCCCCACACATCAATTGCTGTAACAAACAATTATCTTTACATAATTCATGTGTCTCTCCTGATTGAACTCTGAAAAGTGTCTACTTAATCTAACAACAGGGACAATTACAGCAGCCAATAGCTATAAAATTGGGAACATATCGTTGTAATAGTGCAAGAAAGTTTCATAAGTCCATGTCATTTATATTTTAACCCATACTAGGCAATATGGTCCCTTATATTTTAAAATCACAACTGTAAATCTTCTGTCCAGGTATTTTAGAACCTACTCACCATCTGTGGATTGAAGCTCTGTAAAACATTATGCAATTTCATGACGTGTTTTCAAGTGTGCACTTTGACAGGAGATTTGTCGCCTTCACTAGCCTAGTGTCTATTAGCAATACAATGTCTGGCACTATCCTTATAGATTATGGAGCACTATCATAGTTAAAGGGCACTATTCAAATAGCCTTCTCAAAGAGAATCAATTGCACTTCAGAGATCACAGGAAAAAGTAAGCTTTCTACAGCACTTCATACTTGCTATGTAAGTTTAATACAAAAAATATTCATGAAGTTCTGAAACTAATGCACTTAATATAATGTTTACAGCTAAACTATTACCAGCAGCTACTTATTGTTTTTAGATGTTAATTAACACTTCTTTCATAAAGCTCTGGATGAAACACTGTTGTTTAAGGAAGCCTCACTATGTGGGCTACTTACTAAGGGCCTGAATATATTTCCAAGTGGACACATACATGTAGATATATAGCTGTGGCCACCACTGAGGTGGAGTTCATCTGTTAATACTACTATTTAGAGTTCACATGGAGGACACATTCCACCCATGTGCAGATGTAATCTCGTAGCAGAGCAGACCTCACAAAAATTGGAAATACAAAATTAAAAGAAAAAGTTAAAAGTGGAATATCATAGAATTTGTCACAAAATTAAGGCAACAAAAAAAAAATCTAAACCAAATGAACAGATAAAAAGAAAATTGTCATTTACTGGCATTCATTTCCTCTCTCAGAGCTGGTGTTAAAGCCAAATTCAAAACAATACGGCATCATTAGAGTGTGACACTCAGTTGTGAAACACTTTATATTACATAAAATGTAATTGTTTGGTTTTTTTTAGCACTGTTTCCTCACAGCAAGAAGGTCCTGGGTTAGTGTAGAAGCGTATGAGTGACATGTTTAGGGTTAGGGTACAGTATACTAGCTAACCCTGAAAATGTAGCTAGAATTTAACTGATTTTGAAACCAACCAAGTTTACAAATCTTGAGGTATTTTATTCCATAAAAAGGGACACTTTGACAGATTTTCTTGCTATTTATTTTACACAATATTTAA
Source organism: Mola mola (assembly GCA_001698575.1). Lineage (NCBI taxonomy): Eukaryota > Metazoa > Chordata > Actinopteri > Tetraodontiformes > Molidae > Mola > Mola mola. The sequence goes on along the minus strand of KV751317.1, from coordinate 24,344,326 downwards.
GTGTCTTTTGAGACTTTGCATCAAATTTTCTATTTGGCTGTATTGACTCTGCAGCATAAAAGGAGTTTCTTATTTTGCTGGTGTTTTGCATTTGCTCTCTTAGTTACCAAACACAGTCACCCTCCTCACCTATAAAACCCTCTTGACACTAGATGGTTTAGAAAAACCTGAATGTTTCAAGTACTATTATTTCTGTCAATACAGAAATTTGTTTACTGCTGTGTTTTCTGCTACTGCAGTCTTGTAATTCGTTTTAAAAACACACCACAGCATTGCATTAAATGAGTTAAACAGATTAGCGTACAAAGTATGATCATGTCTTTCTCTAACAAGCCTTTAAATTTTTAGAACATATAGCTGCCTGGTTTTTGGGGAAATCCAAAAGGTTTTTCTTTTGTCTTAAAAGTCAGTACTTGAAATCTGGCCTCTACCTTCAACTTTACACATACGCTCAGTTTGTTAATGCATCAGAAGAGAAAAATAATATGTACTTGTAATATTTCTTTTGAAAAAATGCATACACACGTAAATACATAAACACTATGTTTCATACAGCAATCAAGCACACAAGCACAGTAGGTGTTCCATCAAAAGCAGTAAAAGCCATACTTCATGATAATTACTATACCTCTCAGGTTATTTATTCAGCAAGCATTAAAACAATATGTAAAGTCCATTTTCATTATAAAGCACTCGTGCTCAGTCAGTCATGTTGTTTGCCTGCAGTCTCCCTGTTTGTCTGTCATTATTGACAGAGAGAGTAGGGGGCAATGCGGCTAGCAAGAGATCATTTGCAGCAATGCTGCGATTCAGAAGAGTAAAGGAAAGAATACAATGACAAAGAGAAAAAGAAAACAAGGAAAGAACAACAGAGTGTAATCAACCAATCAATATACTGTATGTATAAACAGACAAAACGTTACAGCAACAAACCTAATATAAAATGAGAATATATATTAAAACCATACATCACATATTAAACTTTATCAACAAGTTAACTTCATTACTGTGAAGGCATGATTGGTGAAAATAAGAAAAGAACCCTTTTCAGACACAGAGGTTTTAGCGTAAACTACAGCGCCAACATGCACCCACACACAGTAGGGATGGCAGCTATCTCTGATATGATTCCAGTGCCATGCAAGGCCACAAAGGAATCCAATTACCTAAGGTTCTTTTGCCTCCTGACTGGGGTGTAGTCAATGAACCCTCAGAATAAACACACTGTACGTGAATTATGCTGCTGCAGTGTCTGATTCCTGTGTCTCTAGTGTGTTTCCTCATTGTAAAACAACAAAGGATGTGCAAACAAGGACGTTCCTTGCAGCAAAATTGCTGAATCTCTATGTAAAAGGATGTGAGAGTTACATGACATGGCCCAGTGCTCACAGAAACATTGTCAATGGGGCAAAGTTGAATGTTGACAGGATGTAAACCTGCAAAATAGGAAATCCAAGCACATTTCTAGGAAGAGGTGAATGTTATGGCACCAGAATTATTAATCAAACTGAAAAATGTGGTTGTATACAAAACCTCCCATCTCTGATAGGAGGTGCTCTTTTAGATCTGAGATGTTGAGTCTCTGCTTTTTTAATTCTTTTTGATGTTATGTTATCTTTTCTTTAAAGAATATTGAAAATATTTTTGTTGGTATCATTATATTAATTTCAACCATAAGAAATAGCCTAATTTTTATGCACACAGTGCAGTACCTTAAATCCTGCATTCACAAGCTTTTCCATTCACCATTATCTAATATTATATTATAAACATAAACTCTCAACTCATTTCAGGTTTAAAAGACATCAATAAATTTGCCATGTGTGTGTGTGTGTGTGAGAGTGTTACAAGTCTTGAGCATAATGCCATATAGCTCTAACATTCACTGCCAGATTACTGCATTGATCTTGTGAGGAGCAATTCAGGAGGGTGTTATTGAATGCACAGGAGCACAAAATTAGCAGCAACAAACAGTGCCTGTGGAGCGCTAATAGCTATCACTTTGCGCATAGGTCTATGACTGTATGTATGTCTTAGCCAAATTGTGCTTGGCCATTTTATCATAGTCTGCACACAATACCAGGTTCAGAACAGTGGTTAACCATGAAATCTCTGCAACCAACTATGTTTGTTATGGTGTATCGAGCACCTGGACCCTACACTGAATTTTTATCTGAATTTTCAGTTTCTCTCAGCCCTGGTCCTTAAAACAGATAAAGTTATTATTATGACTTTAATATCCATGTAGACGTTGAAAACTACAGCCTTGGTACTGCATTTCTCTCACTGTTAGATGAATTTGGCTTCTGTCAGTGTGTACAAGAATCAACACACACTTTTAATCACACCCTTGATCTTGTTCTGATATATGGCATTGAAATTGAGCACTTAAAAGTCTCTGCGCAAAATCTACTTTTATCAGATCATTATCATTATCTTAAATTTCTGCTCATCATCTATAAACCAAGAGTCACTAGTTATTATAGCAGATGCATATCTGAGGACACTGTTGAAAATTTTAAAGAAATTATTCCCTCTGCAATAATTTCAGTGCCATATCCCAAAATAACAGAGGAGTCATATCTTAAATTTAGCCCCTCCCACCTTGATCACCTTGCTGATTTCCCTGCCAGCTTTCTACGTGCCTCACTTGTTTCAATTGCCCCTGTTAGAAAGATAGCAAGAACACTCGGGAGACTAGCTCCATGGTATAATCTTAGTACTCGCAAGTTAAAACAGAAAACTAATAAACTTGAAAAGAAATGGCGTTCCACTAAACTGGAAGAGTCACGCATGGCCTGGCAGGATAGCCTTAAAGTATTCAGGTAGGTCATTCTTCGTGCAAGTAAAGACTACTATTCTTCGTTAACAGATGAAAACAAGAATAAGCCCAGGATCATTTTCAGCACTGTAGCCAGGCTGACTGACAGCCATCATTCTATTGAACCATGCATTCCTAGAGCCCTCACCTGTAATGATTTTATGAACTTCTTCAATAATAAAATTATACTTATCAGAGAAAATATCCTACACTTCACAGATTCCAGTTCAGCAAAGGGAACTATAGAGACTGTTACTAGTTCTGATATGTGTTTGGAAAGCTTCCATTCAATTGACCTTCATGAACTAACGACAACATTATCTTCATCTAAATCATCAACCTGTATACTAGACCCCATAGCTACTAGGTTGATCAAAGACGTTTTACCCTTAGTTAGCAATCCGCTACTAAATATTATCAATCTATCCCTTGTAACAGGTTATGTGCCCCAGTCTTTTAAAGTAGCTGCAATTAAACGGCTCCTAAAAAAAAACCTACCCTGGACCCAGAAGTTCTAGCCAACTATAGAACAATATCCAACCTCCCCTTTCTTTCAAGATTCTAGAGAAAGCAGTAGCTAAACAGCTATGTGGCTTTCTTCAGGATAATAGTCTGATTGAAGGCTTCCAGTCAGGTTTTAGAAAGCATCACAGCATAGAAACGGCACTAGTAAAATTTACAAATGAACTCTTCACTGCATCTGATGAGGGACTTATCTCTATACTAGTCTTAGCGCAGCTTTTGACACTATCGATCATCACATCTTACTACAGAGCATGGAACACCAAATTGGCATTAAAGGATCTGCTTTAAGATGGTTTAAGTCCTACTTATCTGATAGATATAATTTATAGATAGATAGATTTTAAAGACTCTTCAGTCAATCCAAAATGCAGCAGCACGTGTACTGACTAGAACCATTTGATATTATTGCAGTTGTGATGCTAATTTCACTTAATAGGAAATCCTATTATATGTTAGCAGTGAGATAATTTAATATCGACTATTTACATAAAATCTATTTAGAAATATGTCAACTACACATCTCTGTATGGCAGTGCAGACAATGTGCCAAAAAAGTTTACACTGACAAAAGTTTATAACTACTTAGCAGTATCAAAAGGTTTTCCTATCAAAAACAAGTCAATCTAATGCAGCATTTCACTTACCTTGGAAATTTACACAAAATTTTTAAATTAAAGAAATTGCTTGGTAGAATAATTCAGAAGTCTTTACTTATGTTCTAGAGAGATTCTGTGTGACTAACTCAAAAGAGTATCAAAGAATAGCAAAATATTCCCTTATGGAAAAATCTTAAAATTAGCTGCAGTCAATGAAATGAAACCCCTATGAATATATGCTGAGGACACACAAGAAAACACTCTGGAGGAAATATCCGCATTACCTTATAGAGCAAGAGTCAATAGAAAGTCAGCCAGATCCATCCTGCAACTTCATCATTCAACTACACAGTGATCTGCCTTGCAGCCAAGCCTAAAGTTAATATAATGGTTTTTCAGTTTCTTTAAAATAAAAACATCTATTTGTTATTCATTAATTTATCTGCAAAATTGTTAGACAAATATTATGCATACAAGAAAAATCTAAGGATCCCCAACTTTGCCAGGAAAAAAAACAACCATTAAAAAAACAATATGTCAACCATTTCTTTATTATAGGAGTGGTCAAGTCAAGGGAGCACATTCAGAGCGCAAAGATGTTCTCAGTGAACAAAGATCATCTAAGATAAAAATGCTTAAACGTTAATCGGGATTGTTTTTCAGATTGTATTTTGAGGAAAATGTACACTTGGGATACATAATGTGTTCATGTTTACAAGTCTCACTGACAATTCAATGAGCCATGCAAAAATCATTCATTAATTTTCTACTGCTTATCCTGTGCTGGGTCACAGCGTCATTGAGCGGTGTAGGGAGAACATGTGAACTCCAAAGAGAAAGGCCCTGACCCAAGAATCAAATCCAGTACCGTCTTGTTGTGAGTCAACAGTGCTAACCACTGCACCACTGTGCCTTCCTCATGCAGGAAAAAAACCCCCCAAAAAACCCAAAATGTCTCAGTTCTGTGCATTAGAATTTTGCCTTAAAACTCAGAGAGTTGAATTTAGTTAAATACTTAATCACCAACGCATGATTACAAAATGCAAAGCAAGTGCAACAGCAACTTGATCCTCTTAGGAAGACAAGTGTACTTTCCAAGTTTGTCGAGAAGGTACAACTTCGATAGACTGTATTTGTGTATTATATATATCATATATAGAATCAGCTTGAAAAACTTAAACTTGTTGTGAATCAACAGGTTAATTCTAATATCAAATAAATGGCAGTTTAGCAAACACACAAACATCTGAGTAATCATCTATGTCAACATTCGCCTCAGATTACACCCAGGGGATGAAAACCTGTTCATGTTTTTCATACCTGATGCGCCCGTGCGCACATGCACACACACATACAGACATAGCATTCAACACGAAATATTCATACATGCTGTACAGAGGTTTGGTTTACTAGATAAGAAGGCTGCAAGGCATCATAAACCCCGATATACAGACAGGGGGGCGGTCAATAGAAAGCAGCAGAGAAAAGGATGAATCAGAGATGAAAGAAGGTTAAGGAAAACATCTAATACTCCTGTCAAAGATAATAACATTTTCAGATGAAAAGCTCTAGTGCAGAGAGAGGGAATTTGAGATGCACGGGGAAAAATGGAGAGAATGATGGGGGAGCAAAGTAATAGAAATAGTAACTTACTTGCAAGCAGGCAGGTATAATAAAAGAGAGAGAGAGAACGAGAGAGCGAGGCCCTTTTAAAAAAGATATTGCGTAATACAGCTGTAACAAATACCCTTCTCTCCATGATCATTCTTTATTTTTTAAACTGAATAAAACAATGGCAGCACAAGGCGGTGTGACAAAATCATTCATTGTCCCTAGTATTAAGACAGCGGATTTCATCCTCTGCATGGACGGTTAGTTGCTACCAAATCTAATATTGTATCCCCAATTCGCAACTGCATTCATCAGTTTTTGCTGCTTCTCCTGTGCCTTCGAAGTTGCTAACTGCTTTAACACCTCCCGGTTGTGGGTCTCACAAATACCATGTCTCATTAAATATTAAGACCTGTTCTATCTCCCTAACTTGATTCTGCGCTCTTCATTATCTATACTGTTGGCTCAAGAACAGAGCAATACTGACACCCCATTCCATCTCTTTAACTAAACTAAGACAGGGCTGGGGAGCGCTATTTAAAAATGTAACTTTTTATACATACAATAAATATAATATAAATAAATAAAGAGACACTTTTAACCTGAACCCCGTCCACACGGTCTTCAGTGTGGGATGGGAGTTGCTAACCTCATTCTATGATTCTATAGTTCGGTGGTGGAAAGAATACTTCGAAGATCTCCTCAATCCCACCAACACGCATTCTGAGGCGGAGGAGGAGGCTGGGCTCTCTCTGGGCTCTCTCATCACTGAGGTTGAGGTCGCTGGGGCTGTCAAACAACTCTGTAGCGGCAGCGCCCCGGGGGTGGATGAGATTCGTCCCGAGCTCCTGAAGGCTCTGGATGTTGTAGGGTCCTGGTTGACACTGTCCTGGTTGACACGCCTCTGCAACATTGTGTGGACATCGAGGACTGTGCCTTTGGAGTGGGAGACAGGTGTGGTGGTTCCTCTTTTCAAGAAGGGGGACCAGAGGGTGTGTTCCAACTACTGAGTATCACACTCCTCAGCCTCCCTGGGAAGGTCTACTCCAGGGTGCTGGAGAGGAGAGTCCGGCTGCTAGTTGAACCTCGGATAAAAGAGGAGCAATGAGGTTTTCGTCTTGGCCGTGGAACACTGGACCAGCTCTATACCCTTGTGAGAGTACTGGAGGGAGCATGGGAGTTTGCCCAACCGGTCCACATGTGTTTTGTGGATCTGGAGAAGGCTTATGCCCGTGTCCCTCAAAGTGTCCTGTGGGGGGTGCTCCGGGTGTATAGGGTAGATGGCTTTTTGTAACAGGCCATTCGATCTCTGTATTGTCGGAGCCAGAGCTTGGTTCGCACTGCCAGACCCGTAAGTCAGACCCCTTCCCAGTCAGGGTTGGTCAAGGCTGCCCTTTGTCACCGGTTCTGTTCATAATTTTTATGGACAGAATTTCTAGGCGCAGCCAAGCGGCGGATGGAGTCAAGTTCGGTGGCCTCCAGATTCCGTCTCTGCTATTTGCAGATCCTGTTGGTTTTATCGAACCGTGACCTCCAGCTCGCACTGGGAAGGTTTGCAGCCGGGTGTCAAGCAGCGGGGATGAGGATCAGCACCTCTAAATCTGAGGCCGTGGTTTTCAGCCGGAAAAGGGTGGATTGCTCACTTCGGGCCGGAGGAGTTCAAATATCTCGGGGTCTTGTTCATGAGTGAGGGGAAAATGGAGCGGGAGATTGACAGACGGATTGGGGCAGCGTCGGCAGTGATGTGGACGCTGAAGCGGTCTGTTGTGGTGAAGAGAGAGCTGAGCCA
>KV751317.1:24324347-24336465 GCA_001698575.1 Mola mola | reverse complement strand
GCACTCACACTACACTACATCCAGTAATACCTTTACAGGCCTGGGACTCACACAAGGGTCATATTTGTAGACTTCAGCTTGGCATTTAACACCATCATTCCTTGAAATCATCCCCTGCAAACTTTCCCAGATCGGTGCATCACCTACAATCTGTCAGTGGATCCTCAGCTTCATTATAAAGTTATGGCAGGACGCTAGAGCAGGGTATATCGGCAACATGGACAGTCAAAATTGTCGCTCATCAAGTATGTGTCCCCACCGCACTGCTCTTCTCTGAGATTGAATGCTACTCCAACGACCCGACAACTGACACAACCATTAAAGTCCTGAAGTTTGTAAATGACAAACTCATCCTCAGTTGGAGGATGAACAGCTGGTACTCTGGTGCAATCAGTACAGAACAAAACGGGCAGAGAACATCATCAAAAAAATCCCACACCCTGGACACAAACTTTTTCAACTCTGTTCCTTCGGGAGGTGCTTCAGAACTCTACACACCAAAACAACTAGATGCAGGAATAGCTTCTCTTTTTATTGACATCAACCTGATAAATAGCTGACCAGTACCTCAACTATATACCTACTCTTTTCTCCTGGACAATATACTTTAGTTAATGCTCTCTGTGTTCGCTATAGTACAGACACGCAAACATTTTTTTTTTAGACATGATATACAGCACATTATCATACTGATTTAGCCTATGAAATTTACGATGTGAATTGTTGTGTTCTGCACAGTCTCTATATTGCTTTTTATTGTGTATATATACCTACATATACTGTTTGTTAGTTATATACTGTCTATATATTCCACATTGCATTTTGTCTCTATATATTTCCTTCTAGATTGACGTCAATGGCTGGAATCAAAACCCGGACATACTTGACCAGTAACTCTATCTCCAATTCTGGTCCCTTCTGTGTCTGTCTACACCATCTCCCTAATCATTTATTTAACCATTTTATCTTCAGTTTCAGTTTATCCGCTGGTTGTCGAGGTGGTGTCCAGCCAACGATGTGGACTTTGTAGATAATTGGCAGACTTTTTGGGTTAGTCCTGGTCTGATGAGGAGAGATGGCATTCATCCCACTTTGGATGGTGCAGCTCTCATGTTTAGTAATCTGGCTAAATTTATTTTAGTCCCAAAACCCTGAAAACCCAGAATTGAAGTCAGGAGACAGAGTTGCAGTCCTAAACACTTCTCTGTTCTTCCATTAGGACGGTTTCCTGCCAAAAATCCCATCGGGGCTCTGTCTGTTCCCCGATCCCCTAAATTGATTAAATTTAATGGAAAAAAAGGCAGACTATCACATAAAAACCAAGTAAAAATTAACACAACCAATGCACTAGTAACAAACAACAGGAAAATTAAATGTGGACTCCTAAACATATCTATCATCAAAAGCTCTGATAGCAAATGAGCTGATATCAGATCAACATAATGATTTATTTTGATTTACAGAAACCTGGCTCTTGATGAATATGTTGGTTTAAATGAATCCACTCCTCCCAGTCATACCAACACACACACATCCCTCTAAATACTGGCAGAGGTGGTAGAGATGCTTCTATTAATAATTCTGGTCTATAAATTTAAATTAAACCTAAATTAAACTATAAATCATTTGAAAGCTTGATTCTTGGTCTGTCTCGTCCAGTCTGGAAAACAATCAATACTGTACAATCAATACTGTTTGCTATAGTTTGCTGCCCCCCTGCCCCATACTGTGAATTTCCGCGTGAATTTTCAGAGTTTCTCTCAAGTTTAGTTCTTAAAACAGACGATTGCTTTAATCATTGTAAGTGATTTCAATATTCATACGGATATTGAAAATGATAGCCTTTGTTCTAAATGGTTAATGTCCTGTACATACTGTATATAGCGCTTTTCTAGTCACGTAGTCTAGTTCAACATTTATTTCACTGATAGATTAAATTGGCTTCTGTCACTGTGTACATAAATCTACTCACTTTTTCTTAATCATACTCTTGACCTTGTACTGACGTATAGGTTCGAAATTGATCACTTAGAAGTTTTTCCACATAATCCTTTTTTATCTGACCATTACTTAATAACATTTGAACTTTTAACACATGAATACATGGTGAGATGCAAACATTTCTACTCAAGATCTCTGTCAGATGATACTCTAACTAAATTTATACAATTGATTCCATTAGCTCTAGATTCAGTGCCTTGTCCTATTAGAGTAAAAGATAATTCTGTTAATCCCAGTCCTCCCCAAAGTGACCACTTGGTTGACAGAATCTTGGACTCATTACAAACAACTCTAGACTCCATTGCTCCTCCAAAAATGAAGATTCTTAAGCGTAGTAATTTAGCACCATGGTACAGTCTGAACTTGCAAACCGAAACAGGAAACTCGCAGACTAGAGAGGAAATAGCGCTCCATCAAATTAAATGAGTCACGATTGCTGTTGCAGGATAGCCTTTAAACATACAGGAAGGCCCTTGGCACTGCTAAAGCAGCATTAATAGAGAACAATAAGAATAATCCTAGGTTTCCGTTCAGCACTGCAGCCCGACTCAGAGCCCTGTTGAGTCACATATTCCCATAAATAAACTAGTAATGTTTTTATGACATTTATTAATAATAAAATTTTAATTTAAAAGAAAATTCAGAAACAACTATCCTCAACCGGAACAGACCTTTTTCTGAAAACAGAGATCTTGGAGTCAGCAACAACTTCAGATAGTTACCTAAACAGTTTTACACTGATTGACCTTGAGCAACTAATCTCAACAATAATTTCTTCTAGACCCTCTACATGTATTCTAGAACCATCCATCCATCCATCCATCCATTTTCTACCGCTTATCCCGTTAGGGGTCACGGGGGCGGCTGGAGCCTATCTCAGCATCTTGGGGCGAAGGCAGGGTACACCCTGGACAAGTCGTCAGTTCATCGCAGGGCTGACATATAGAGACAAACAACCATCCACACTCACATTCACACCTATGGACAATTTAGAGTGACCAATTAACCTACCCCCTAACTAGCACTTTCCTCTTAGATATGATTAGTTCATCCCTGATAGAAGGACTACGTACCACAGTCCTTCAAAATAACTATAATCAAGCCTCCTGTTAAAAAGCCAACACTTGATCCTGAGGTTCTGTCAAACTACAGACCAATATCTAACCTTCCCTTTATGTCTAAAATCCTAGAGAAAGTGGTAGCAAATCAGTTATGAGATTTTCTTCAACTAATAACTTATTTGACGTTTTCCAGTCAGGTTTTCAAAAGCATAGTCTGCACTAGTCAAAGTTACAAACGACCTTTAAATTGCTTCAGACGAGGGACTTCTATCTCTATTTGCCCTGTTGGATCTTAGTGCGGCATTTGACACCACTGATCGTCAGATCCGGTCAGACTACTTAATTGCCATTAAAGGAGGGGCATTAAATTGGTTTAAGTCTAACTTAACTTATTTATCTGGCAGAACTCAATTTCTACATGTTAACAATGACTCTTCTATGTACACCAAAGTTAGCTATGGATTTCCACAAGGATCAGTATTAGGGTTAGGGGTTTTCACTGCTGTGCAGGTGACACCCAGCTATATTTATCCTTCAAACCTAACGAAACGAACGGACTAGCTAAATTTCAAGCCTGTCTTAAAGATAATAAAATGTGGATGACCTGCAATTTTTTGGTGCTCAATTCAGATAAAACTGAAATTATTGTCCTTGGTCCTACGCACCTCAGAAATAAATTATCGAAGGATATAGTAACTCTGGATGACATCTCCTTAACCTTTAATAGTACTGTAAGAAGTCTGGGAGATGTTTTTGCTCAGGATCTACCATTTGACTCCCACATAAAAACAAATCTCTAGATTTGCCTTTTTTCATTTACGTAATATTGCAAAAATCAGATACCTTCTGTCTCAAAATGATGGGTAGAGGGTCTAAGGGAAGAGGTTGCTATGCACAAATTGTAAAGCCCTCAGAGGCAAATATTTATTTGGATTTTGGGCTATACAAATTAAACTTGACTGATTGATTGATTGATTGATTTTTGTGGACCTGTTGGAGCAAACTCTCTGCTTATTTGTCATGGCTTCACTGTGCTGTAGGTTGATCTCTGCTGCCTCCACCACATGTCCCAGTATTAAATCTCCTGTAGCTCTAAAGGTGAGATAAAGTCCTGGATTTGATTTATCCTCCACATCCCAAATAGCTTCTGTAATCCCTGGGAGCCATTGTAGCAAAACTGCAACATCTTTGCTACTTTGTTTTTAAATCAACCGGGCTTTACAAATTATGAAGAATACAGCAACAATTTATTTCAACAAAAAATTTCAATCCATAAAAAACAAATATCTATTAAGGTTTAGTTTATTAGACTTTCTTACAATTTAACTTGTGACATTTTTCATACATTCCAATATCCCGTTAGATCATTTCTTATTTCTGCAATTAGATTATTATTTTGGCATTTTTTTCTTTTACATGATCAAGTAGACTAGATCAGAAGACAAATATAAAATCAGGCAGTGCTAATGTTCTTTGTGTTATTGTGTGTCTGCGAAAAACTAAAGAGAGAAAATAGATTGTATGAGACAATTGTCTTCACAATCCAAATGTGTTTAACATCCACCTCCACCCCCTCCCTGCATACACATGCACACAGCATATACAGCTTGTGCTAATAAGGATGTCAGGTATTCTGCTCTTTTCCTTTCATCAGCAACTTTTGATTTAATGCCACTAAATCAAGAAGAATAACACTCTGGATTAGTTGCAACTGAGGAAGTCAAGGGAATTGAAACCACAGATATGTGCTAGACCTGAGCATGCACACACACATATGAAAATACATATGGTGGAATATGCATGTGTAAACAAGTACTTTGTCATATTATGTGTGAGGGCATAATTATGCCCTCACACAGGGCACATATCAAATAAATCCACATTCCAATGTACAACTGGCACTCAGGAAGGTGTGAAACTGCAGGCAGATGCCATTTGCTTGAGTGCTGAGCAAAAACACACATATGGATGAATGTATGGGGAAAACACTAATCCCAAGAGGACATGTGGATTCAGGAGCCATCCCACATAACAACACACACATACACACAAACATGTATAGCATATTCAAGTAAACTAATTTGTATTAGCCAGCACACAGGGCGAAAACACAAACTTAAATAATTATTATTGATGTTTGTTATAGACCATTATGTCTCTGGAGTTTGAGCACTCAGCTGCCGGAATTAAGTTCAACTTCACAGCTGAAATTAGACTTTCATTATCATTATTAATATGATTTACTGTTAAATATTTTCTCTTATGTGTTAATTGGTGTTGTTTGCTCACATCTAATATGACTGTGTTGCAGCAATTCAGAATTAGGTGATAAAATCTTGAATCTGATGTGTTGTAAAGAAACAGGGGCACTTGAAAAATATACTGTCCATTTTGTTAAACACTAAGTTCAGTAATCACATTACAAAACATTTATGTAAATTTAAGTGACGGAGCTCCTAACAGGAATTGGGTTTCTGGTTCTCATTCAGTGCAAGCAAAGGAGATTATTTTTGAATCCAAGTGAAATAACAATCTTTGAATGTAATGTTAATATGGGTTCTTTTATCATGATCACAATTGATCACTTAACTACAACATGTCATTTTTAGCCATCCTTGGTATATGCCTCTAATGTTGACATTATTTGTTAGTATTTGCTCCAAGCCCCAGCCTGACCAGTAATTTCATGAAAAGAAGCCTGCAAAACTAACAACACTGGCCTCATTGATATGTGTTAAATGAAAAAAAGTGTCCAAACACACTGAAAGTTGAATTATAAGCTTAAGAGCGTGTTTTCAGTCACTACGTATGTAGTATACTTCAAAGTACAGCCGTGCGTTCCCTCACATAACAGCTTGCATGACTGTAGACTAGTCCCCACACTGTTTCGAGCTCAACCGTGCCTAAGCACATTTACATCACTGTGAAGCATCCTTATTTACAGAAAGTGTGCATGGGAAATTGTGGTCGCAGGACAAAGAGGATAACATAGAGAACAACTTTGTGGCTTACTTATAGAAAAATTAGTTCACGCATTTGTTACTTCCAGGCTGGATTACTGTAATTCTTTATTTTCAGGTTGCCCTGATAAGATTTTAAAAACTCTTCAGTTAATCCAAAATAAAGCAGCGCGTGTACTGACTAGAACTAATATCAGAGACCATATTTCCCCCATACTGGCTTCTCTGCACTGGCTCCCAGTTAAATTCAGAATAGAATTTAAAATCCTTGTCCACACCTACAAAGCTATTCATGGTCAGGCACCATCTTACCTTAAAGAGCTCATAACACCCTATCACACATCCAGAACTTTACACTCCCAGGATTAAGGATTATTGGTGATCCCAAGACTCTCCAAATAGAATGTTTCCCAGTAGAATGGGAGGCAGAGCTTTCAGCTATCAAGCTCCTCTCCTGTGGAATTATCTTCTAGTCTTGGTACGGGAGGCAGACACACTCTCTGATTTTAAGAGTAGGCTTAAAACCTTCCTTTTTGATAAAGCTTATAGTTAGGGCTGGTCTATCTAGCCCTTAGTTATGCTGCCATAGTCTTAGGTTGCTGGGGGAACACACCATGATACACTGAGCTCTCTTCTCTCCCCCCTCTGACTCAGACTCCCTCTCTGCTCCTCTAAATGTCCATATGCTTACACTAACTTTACTTCTTCCCTGGAGTCATTGTGCTTTATCACTCTGCAGGTCTTTCTAGGTGGGAGCTGCTGCTGTGGTCCTGCCTGATGCCTCATGGCCACATTAGGACAGGAGATCCTGTGACTTGGATCCTAGGCTGGATTTCCAAGTGCAAATCGGGATCCAGAGCTCACAATGGCTTCTGGATCAATAGACTACACCTGCTTCTGGATGACTACACTTCACATATCCCTGGATTTACAGAATCTACATATTCTTGGACTCAGCGACTACATCAGCAACACTCAGATCTTGCCACATGGACTATAATGACTCCTGGACCAACAGAGTACACCTGCATCTGGATCACTAGACTTCCCATACATCCAGATTTATAGATTCCACAGACTCTGGGACTCATGGATGTTTTATATATTCTAAGTGAATTGTTATTATCATGTTGTTGTGTTCTGTACAAGTGACATCTATTGCACGTCTGTCCGTCCTAGGAAGAAGGATCTGTGGTTCTTCCTGAGGTTTCTTATTTTCCCTGTTTAGGTTTTTTTTTTTAAGTTTTTCCTCACCTGGTTCGAGGGTCTAAGGGCAGAGGATGTCACATCTGTATAGTTTGTCAAAGCCCAGTGAGATAATGTGTAAATTGTGATTTGGGGCTATACAAATAAAATTATATTTGATTTGATTTGATTTACTTGGCGCTGATTGGTTCAGATACAGCCCTCTCACATTCTATTATGCAAAATGGAATTATGTTGAGAGGAATGACAGCATGTCTACGTCGTATTCCTGTGCTTGTGCGGTAGCACACCTCTTCCAATCATGCCAGGGCCAAGGAAGTAAACATGGCTTGAGCATAGTACTGACGGCTCACGCTGGCCAATCAATCCACACCTTGTGACTCAAACATGCTTGGGCACGGTGTGAATGCGCCAAAAACAACCCAACCAAGTTGTTTTGTGCCTAAACCTAACAAACATTACTACAGCTGTAATTTCTTGCTGACGAATGTAACAGGAAAGAAACACAATGTCAGATTGTCAGTGATGGAGCTGCATTGTCAGTGATGGAGCTGCAGTGTCTCTCAGTGTCTCTGGGATTCCACAGAAAGAACTGCCAAGATGTTTTAAAACAGCTAGAGTCAATATTTGTAAAGGTGTGAGAAACAGACAGCAATCTATTTATATTTAGTGAAATCAAGACCTTTCCTCGCTTAATTCCAAGGATTGCTGCCCTAAAAAGGCACATTTTTTTCCTTGGAGAAGGCAAAGAAACATCAGATGTACAGACAATAAATAGAAGCTTTTTACAGCGCATCAGTTTTAAAGCCATTAGGAAGAAAAGAACCTGACAGAATCATTGAGCGAAATATTTTTCGTGTGTTTACTTTCAACAACTCAGTAGCTGCCTTTTTTGATTTTAGGTACCAAACCTAATTATGCTTGACTTTGTTCACACCACCATGAGTTGCACTCTATTTTCACTGAAGATAACAAGGGCTCGAGTAAAACTAGCAAACACTGTCTTTCGTCAAGAAAAATATTGAAAATCTGAGGTTTCTGACCCCAGTGCTGTTTGGCATGACATGATAAAATTGATGTGTCTATTTTGAATGTGGCTTTAAAGAACAAATTAAATACTGTAATGGATGTAATGGATTAAAAAAATAAAAAATAGAGAATTCATGTTGATCAGCTACACAAATAAAACTATTATATTGGAATAAATAACAAAATAAAGGCTAAATAATCTGTGGGATCCCTAGGTATTTGTAGCTGTCCTGAACATCAGCTGTGTTACCTTCTGGTAGTTCAACCTCTTCAATTGTGATCATCTTGCCTCTCCTTGTCTAGCTCGAATGACATGTTGATGTCATTGCTGAAGATCCTGGTGATGTGGGTCAGTGAGTCGATGTCTTGCTCACTCTTCGTATACAGCTTGACGTCACCCATGTACAGGAGGTGGCTGATCGTTGTTCCATTTCTAAACCGGTATCCGAGGCTACTCTTTGTGAGAATCTGGCTGAGGGGGTTAAGGTCAATGCAGAATGGCAGGGGGGATAGGGCATCTCCTTGGTATATGCCACACTTGATGTTAACTTGGGCAATTGCTTTGAATTGGCTTCCAGACTAGTCTTCCATAACCCCATCTAGTTCTTGATGAAGGCTCTTAGTGTCCTGTTGATATAGCTCCAAGCACTCCAGTATCCATGTATGTGGTATTGAGTCATAAACTTTCTTGTAGTCAATCCGGGCAGTGCACATGTTGGTCTTCCTGGTCTTACAGTCTCTAGGGACTGCCCTGTCCACCAGTAGCTGGTGTTTGGCTCCTCTGGTATCACTACCAACCCCTTTCTGGGCCCTGCCTATGTATTGAGCCACATGCCTACTCATTTTGGCAGTAATAATGCCTGACAGGAGCTTCCATGTGGTGGAGAGGCAGGTTATTCGGCGGTAGTTGGATGGAATCATTCCCTTCTGGGGGTCCTTCATGATCAGGACCGTCCGGCCTTGGGTCAATCACTCTGGGTGGGTCCCGTCTTCGAGCAGCTGGTTTATCTGAGCTCCCAGGCGTTCTTTAGCCAGAAGCTGTGGATCATATCAGGGCCCGGTGCTGTCCAGCTCTTCATCCCTGAGACTCTTTCTTGGATGTCTGCCATTGTGATTTTTGTGATGTTTCCTGGGTCTTGCTCTGGGAGATGGCTGTGGTCCTCTCTCAGGTCCACCTACCACTGAGCATTGGGGTTATGTGATGCCTCTTTTGTCCCACATGCCCTTCCAGTACAGTTCCGTCTCACCCATGGGTGGGTCTGTCCTCGTCTTATTACCCTCCCACTGAGAGTACACTTTGGATGGTTCAGTGGTGAACATCCTGTTTATTCTCTGGGCCTCCGAGTCTCTAGTGTACCTCTTCAGGCAGGTAGCAAGGTCTGCGAGCCTCTGTTTGGCAGTCTCCAGTGCCTCAGTTAGGGACAGCTTGCTGTACTTCTTTAGTACTTTGGTGGTCTTCTCCAGCTCTGACAGTTGGCTAACCTCTCTCCGTGTTGCCTTGATCTTAGCCTCCAACCGTCTTCTCCATGGAGGGTATTGCCCCTTGCTCTCATGCATCTTGTAGCCAAGCACCCCTAGGATTACTGTTGCTGTTGCATATATCAGCTTGTTGGTCTCAGTGATGGTTGCAGTAGGGATGCTTTGTAGTGCCGCATTCACATCTTCTAGCAGAACTTCTGAGGGTATTCTGCCACTAAGCCTTGGTAACCGTTCCCGGGGGTTCTAGGTATCCATGTT
Source organism: Mola mola (assembly GCA_001698575.1). Lineage (NCBI taxonomy): Eukaryota > Metazoa > Chordata > Actinopteri > Tetraodontiformes > Molidae > Mola > Mola mola. The sequence continues at coordinate 24,326,471 of KV751317.1, read as the reverse complement.
TCCATTATCTGCCTTCTCAGGTCAGCTGCCCTTGCTAATGTCTTCCGGGCTTCTTATTGGGGATTGGAACCCAATCTCTGAGTGTTGGGGGAGATGTTGAAATCCCCCCACTGACCTGGCGTCCTGGCTCCCCCTTGCCGTAGCATCGTTGTTGTACCTCATCAATCTTTATTTGTGATAGTAGATGTCGAACACTGAGTTACGAGCTGTTTCTTCGTTAGCTTGGATGTAGGGTTTCGAAAACACATTCACAGAGCTTTACTGAACTGGTATAGACTGGTATAGTGCTGCCCTGCTTTGTAGCTAGACACCAAAGCCTCAGTAAGGTTTTAAAATGATGGTTAAATCCACATATACAGTATAAAAGTCAAACATCCTTTAGTAGCATGTTTGTCCTTTGCATACAGGCGTAAGATGTCTGGAAAATATATTACATGGGGTCATGTCAGAATATATGAAATCTGTCAGTGTGAGGCCTAAACCATCAACACTGTAACTTTGCCTGCCCCTACTGTAAGAAGGATCTAAGAGCAACCAGAAGATTTATCCCTGGGAGTAAGTAACAGATGCTGATTCAGATTCCCATCTGAATGTTTGACTTCAATAATTTAACTGACAATACTAGGGAGAGGAGGCATGAAATACCATTGTAGAAGTAAAAGTAACTGGCATGTATAAGACTCATAAACAAGGCGCATAAAATGTGTAACACATAGTTTTTATGGCACAAATTTCTGATCAAATGTCTTATAACAATAGTTAAATGTGATGTGGATCACACTGATACCTGAACCATTATCCTGTCTCCTGGTGTCTGACTCATCAACTATTGGGATGAATCTAATGATTAGGAAAAAAAAAGCCGTATAAACCCATTACAGTAACACTAGCTCCTAAAAAAAAAGATATAAATCATAATTATTTCACAACAAGACATAGCAATTTCCTAACAAATGTACTAACTAATTATTATTATTATTGTTATTATTATCATTTTATAATGCTAAACCATCACTATATTAATTTACAGTGCTAGCAAACCAAAACAACACTACTACTTCAAAACACAAGCAAGTTACAATAAACATTAATAATGCCACTAACAGCAGCATTAGCATCTATAGCTGTAATTCATAATAGCAGCATTAACTCACAACAGCAACCAGCGATATTCAAAAAATATGTGCAGGACGAAAGAAAAGCAAAAAGACACCTCAAATAAATACACGATTAAGCAAAGGTGAACTTGACTAGAGGGACATTAGGGTTGAACAAAGGGACACATGGGTGGTGCAAGTGTGCATCAAGTGAGGGGCCATGACGACTGACATCCGAATCAAAAAATTAAACATGGAATCACTTAAGAAAGGGCAATTTAACATACTCCCTCTGTCCTCAAATGTAGACTTTTCGGGTCTAATCCCCAGAGCAGATGAGGTATACGGTGTAATTAGGCTCAAACTGTTGTTCAAATTAACAAGAAAAGAAAAGGTACGTTCAAATGGACATATGCATCAACCATGTAAACTATCATCTCAGTTTTTTTCCTGGGTTACTATACAAAGTGACATGGGGTCTCATTTATAGAACTCTGAGTAGGATCCTTATTATAAGTGTATGTGTACCCAAAAGCCAAAAATGGCGTGCGCCAAACAAGTAGTCGGATTTGTAAAACTGAGTGTACCCACACCAGCAAGCAATTTTCCCTTCATAAATCACAGTCCACCTGGAAGTTTGCGCAGGTGGATCTACCTAATATTCCGCCCTCTACACACCCACATTCAGCCATAAATAACTGCAAAGTACCTCATGACCACTGACACTTATAAATGAGTCTGCTGATTAATGGTATTATATGCTGAATCATGGCAACTGAGAAGAAGAAAATAAATTTTACCCAGTATGAAATAGAGGTGCTTGTGTGTGATGTAGAGGCCAGGAAAAAATATATATAATAACATAAAAAATATTATGTGGTGGGCACAGTAGCGGTATCACAAATAAAAGTAAATTTAGTGAGTGGGAATATGTCATTACTGCTGTAAATAATGTGTAATTATAAACCAGGCTTTAATGGTTAGAATTTCTACAATGTTTATTTACTAATCAAGGAGTCAGCCATCA
>KV751317.1:24301740-24324227 GCA_001698575.1 Mola mola | reverse complement strand
GTCATGTGTTGAGCCAGGCCACCGTGCCACTAAATTCGGCAAAACCATGTTTGAGTCACAAATAACTTAGACATGGATTGTATGTACATTTTTACGGTTTACATAGATTACTTAATTTTCACTCAGAGCCCTTACAGCACTGGGAGTGTAATCAATAGTGCTGATTACATTTGGGAAAGTGGATATTTCTGCATATTGCCTTTTAGCATTGGCCTGTTCACCCACAGTGTAAGTAAAACTAATGTATCAACTAGTCATATTTATAATGCCACCCAAAACGGCTGACATTATGCTGCTCAGGGACGGCTGCATTCATAATATCTAAATATAGCGCATTTCATTTTCTAGATTCCCTGCTTCTTGTCTGTACTGGTCTGGATGTGTTGATTGAGTGACTAAGTCTCTGTCCACCTTCAACCTCAAAAAGGCCTGGAATCGAATTTCCATGGTAACTGAGACCTGCACTGAGCTTTCGGAACTTTACACCCCAAGTGAGCAAAGAAGAAGCAAGAGCAGGGCTCAACATGGATGGGTGAAGTGAAATTCCACAGGACATTATCTGAACAGTTAAGTGGAAACATTTTTAAATGTAACGTTATTAGAAAGAAACAGCACACTGTGTTGTTGAGATGTAGCTGAGCTGTGTGTGTGAATCTTTCTCTCTAACAAGCACTGAAAATCCTGGAAAAAATCAAATTGGACACTAAATAAGTTACATGTTATGTTAATTATATTTGGCACCAGTAGAAAAAGGCAAAATCTAACGAATTCTGAAGTTCAGAAAGACTCCAATAAAGTCTGATGACTTACACATTTTAATGATTTTCAGTACCTCAGTCAGAGTTGGGGTATGCATGTTCACATCTACAGTAGATTGTAGAAATTGTAGCTCAAAGAGTTTAATTATAAATGGCTACAGTGGAAGTTCGTTTGCAAAGCCAGCCATCAAAGGAGAAAGAACAATTATCATTTTAGTATAAAGATAATGGTGTACATTTTCTCCTAGTCAGCATTTATATTGCTGCATTTGTTTTTTCTCATAAGAGGAGTTAAAATCCTGGCTGCTCTCTCATCAGAGCACAGCTGAACAATCAGGACATGAGAACATAGACTGTTGATTTGGAGGGTTAAAATATGGGATGTGTAGCTAAATGAACTACTACACAGCTACACTAATCTGATGACAGTAAGGGGAAGGGGTTTCTGAGGCTAGTTGACCATCGGTGAAGCAGTTTCTAACTTTGCTTTTTCATCTTGTTTTTATAGCAGTAAGGTGGTCCCGCATGACACTTACAAACGAAAGACAGAACCAATGTAACTATGTACTATAAAGCACAAAAATTCAACACACAGAGCCAAATCAACAAAATACAGCATGAGCAAATCAACAAATGCTCCACTACAACGCTGGTGGTGAGATATGAAGTCAAAGCAGCAGTTACACACTAACTGCGTGGTAACACTGGGTAGCAGCAGATCTTAGTTTTCGGGACCCTGGAATTTGTAATGCAGAACTGGATGAGATTTTTCTTTTTCTCCCCTTCTGACAATAATACATCTGTCACTTTGCCAATCTAATTGGTATCCATTTCCAACAGGCTACTCAGATAGTGCCAAGTCAATGCAAATATGTGGTGCGAGTAAAATCTCCTGTTTATGGAGAAATAAAGGCAAGTCAAATACCAGAAATACCTGAAAACAAACAAACAAACAAAAAAAAAAAAATCAGAAAAAAGAAAACAACAACAATAATCTGTATCTGCCTATCTGAACAAAAGTCCCTGCCCCAGCCCAGCAGATGCCAACTATGTAATTTGCTCGGCACATTTCTGTCCTCTGTTCTAACCTCCATATACATTGAGAGGGTCCCAGACTTCCGATTCCTCAGAGTCCACATAACGGAGGACCCGACCTGGGGCACAAACACAGCTGAGCTGGTGAAAAAGGACCAGCATAGACTCTACTTCCTGAGAGTTCTCACGAAGAAGAACATTCCCAAAAACTGCTGGTGTCTTTCTTCTGCTGCTCAATCCAGAGCATTCTGACCCTCCTGCCTATGTGTGTGGTTCTCCAGCTGCACACTGGCATAGAGGAAAGCGCTCCAGGGGATCATAAAGGACACCCAGCAAATCATCAGCTGCCACCTACCTTCTGTGTAGGAACTAAATAGTTCATCTGCTTCAGGAAAGCCCAAAATATACTGCAGGACTGATCACACCCTGGACCCAATCTGTTTGAACAACTGCCGCCAGGAATACGATTACAGGACAATTAAAACAAGGACAAACTGACTAAAAAACAGTTCCTACTCCACAGCCAAAACATAATTTGTCAATTTTTATTATGTACAAGGACAGTGCAATATTGAATGAATGTGGATGTGGGTGTGTTTTCTTTTTTATTTTTAGTTCATTGCTTATTTGTTTACCATATAGTTAGTTTTATACATTTTTCTACATTTGCACTGAATAAGGGTTACACTCAATTTGTTGTATGTGTTACAATGACAATAATGACATTCTATTCTATTCTATTCTATTCGGATGTCCATGCCCCTATCTCTAAGGCTGAGGCCAACCACCATTAGAAAAAAAAATGCTTCTGGCTGCATGTATGCATCACCTTATTTTTTCATTCATTACCCAACGCTAAAACAAAAGCTTCCTCTACACCACCTAAGTCTGATGAAATCCTCCTCAAGGAGCTTCTCTTTGGCAAGGTGTGGATGAGAGTCAGAATAAGACCGTTAGAGCATGTTGCGCTTTCTTGGACATTGTCGGGCAACATTTATTTGTTTTCACAGGGTAGCTGGAGTCTATCCCAGCATCATCAGACAAAGTCTGGGTACACCCTGGACAAGTTGCCAGTTCACCACAGGCATGACATAAAACCCCAATCCCAAACCACTGTCCCCCCACTACCACTTTTATAACGAGTGTCACTCCAAATTAAGTTACACTTGCAGTTTTGGACCCTCATGGAGGATGTATAAGAGATGTGAAAATTCTGGGATGCCCCTGCCACTCTACAGGAAAAGGACGTAGCAGTAACCACAGCAATGGACGGACACGTTGCTTGTGCAGCAGCTGTCATGCTAATTTACAGAACAAGAATACATAAATACATAAAAGCATCAGGAGAACATGCAAAAGCAAAACATGGCAATAAAATAAAAAAAAAAAACAACATTTAAATTGTAATTAGAGTTCAATCAAAAATAAAAATAAGATAGAACAGAATAAGATGTAACAGAGCTGTAAAATCAGAAGTATTAAGTCTGGTTAAGCGGTACTGACATATTTTTTATGAACATGATTTTCAAAGTGACAGATGCATTTATTAATTCATTTGGGCAGTTACTCCCATGCCATTTTTGCACCATTTCTCTTGTGTATTTTTATCCACTCTCTCTGTGAACTCACAATGTCTTGCTAAATTTTATGTATTTTCATAGGTTTATATTTGTGTACACCAATTTGTCTGTTTGTTACAAGTCAAACGATCTGAGGGACAATTTGATTTTCTGCGAGTTAGCGTGAGAGGGAGCAGAGAGGGGACGGTTTGGGATTGGGCCACAGAAACACTATATCTGACACTGTATCTTTTGCCAGCCACCTGTGACTGACTAGACAACAAAAATCAAGGAGAAAGTTATATACAGTGTGCAGTCCTACAGTAGTACACAGTGAGACCAAATCATCCCCTCAGTGGCAAATCACAGACAGATACTCCCTGCTTCTGTCTGAGCCCAGTTTAGTGTAGCAATAAGAATAAAGTATCACAGACTACACACACACACTTCATTGTCTTGTTGAGATATCTGGGAGAATGGATGGAATCATAGCACTCAAGCATTTTTTTTTGTCTGCCCAATGTACAATTCTTCTTGGTCATCCTGTCAATCCAGAATGCCAGAGAATTTGTCTGCATTTCTGTTTATGTGTCTACCTATATCTTTGCCTGTCTGGTCTGTTCATTCGGCTGCCTGAAAGTATATTTTTAGGCAAAATATTAAAATATTTCACCCCTTCCTTTCAAGGTGCTTATGTGCAGGAAGATAACAGGAAAAATGGGTGAAAAGCAGTACAGTATGTCATCAAAAACAGACAGCTGGGAAAAAAATAATCAAAGAGAACGTACAAAGAGATAAAAACTACTACAAAACAAAGCAGAGAGTTCTAATATGAGTTTAAAAAAAATTGAAGGTAAATTGCAAATCTGGGAAGCTTGAAAATAATTTATTAGGATATTATTTGTCTGATAGTATATTTTGTCACTAAAGCTCAGTCCCACAATAAATCAACAACCACAGTACAGGATGTCAAAATAAAGAATTTTATTCAATTTTGCAAATGTGTTAATTGATTTGCATCTAAGTGATGTTTTGTGTGAAATGTGGATTGCTCATCATGATATTATTACAATGATTTCCTTCTTTTTGTTCTGTTAACTATCAAAATGTGATGATTGCAATAGTAACATGTAAGAGTAAACAGAAACAGCAAGCAAATGTCACAGATATTTTTGTGTTAAGACAACAGTCTAATAGTCTGTGCAATTTAAAGTGTAAACAACAGAAATACTCTATACTTTAAAAACACAATTAGATGTAAGTTGTATATAGCTAATAGTGAGACAGGACATGTTGTGGATGGATATATATTTATTGTAATTTCACAGCATGGCATAAAGTGGGCCTCATTGATTAGTATACCACTAATAGCTGCAATGTATCTTCCATGGAGCACAATCTGCTTTCCCAGGATTGATTTTATCACTGATGGTTTATATTACATTATATTTATTATAATGTATTGTAATGTTAAGAAACAAATTGACGACTGCGTATCCGTTCTCTTCTCCATTTTAGTTGAAGCACACTGTCATCTAAGACTGAAGTCACGAGACGAGGTTGATTGATATTTCTACATCAGGAACCGAGTTGAGATTAATGCAGTTTGATGCAAAAATAAAAGTTATATCATGTGTGCAAGGTGAACAAAACAATTTTTCATGCTTTTTTGTTAGATTATATTTCACAGTTGACTGAAGAAAATAAAATAAAAAAAGTCAAATCCCAGGTTGTGAAACAGACTAACTTTTAAAAGGGGGGCACATTTAAAGGTGCTATGTCCTCAGTGCAAATGATCCTGCCATCCATTTTAGAGCCTGTCACTGAGCCTTGTAGGTGTCCCTGCCATCTCTGAACTAATTTTTAAGAATACAATGGTTCCAGATTTTCCTGTCCTATTATGCTCCCTGCAGAAATGTTAGATGTTTACAAAATAACTGACAAAGAAAGGGGATCAATAAATTCCTTCTTCTGTGATTTGCAAGAGTTGTTACAGTCAGCGCAAAATGTAAAAGAGTACAGCAGGGTCTCTTCAGACATCATCATATTGATCTATATGCTATACATGGGTCATCGCAGTGATCAACAATGGCAGAAAGACAAACACTATTGGCCCAATCAAGGCTGAACAAAGATATTAGCCATATCCAGTGTACTTCACTTGACTTCCTAGTCTTATAACTATTCATTATTCTACTGTTCAACACTAGCAATCCATCTTCAGGATGCTTGACAACTTGCGTGATTTATGCAGTCTCATCCATGAAGTAGCTATTGTACAGACTGGACAGAACAATCCTGAGTGAGCTCTCCCAACAGTGCAGATCCACATCTATATACCTGTATGTGTGTGTGTTTGTTGGCTCTACAGCTGTATCAGTCAGCAGAAACGTGTAAGTGTAGTGACACAGGGTATAAAAAGACACAAACGCAGTGCACCTGACAGGAAGCTGCGCTGTAAGTGAATAAGAGATCAATACAGCAACTAAAACATAAACAAGATATTAGGGCCATCATACCTAATCTGTAGGAATGGGCTGTGACTAGAGCACTCTCTTACACATTTTGAAAACAATAAATGGGAATACAAGAGCACATTAGGAGGATTGTACAAGGTCATCTGTTTCTTGTTAAATACAGCAGTGACAGGATGCCATAAATTAAAAAAAATATACAACACATTAAATATATAAATGTTAGGAAGGACCAGACCAGTATTGTTGAAGTAATCAACCTGGTTTTCTTGACCTTACCAATCAATAACCTGCTTCCTTTCATAGCAAAACCTGTTTCCTTGTCAGGATAATCCCTATATCAGTGCAATATTGTCAGTCAACTGGAAAACTGTCATCTACTGGCTTCTCTTAATACCAGTTAAGATAAGATTCCTTCAGCTGTCAGCTGTGGCACTGGTGCCTCAAGGACATGAATCATTGCTGCTACTCATACACCTGCTTCTTATCCACCATAAGCATTTATTGCTTTTGCAGTCAAACTAGGACTGATTTACCCTAACAGATTTGACAAATGATAAGTGTGGTTAACACGCCCTTCATGACCTGCCCAAAACCACCACCATTAACAATTCAAACAGTCTAATATTTAGTAGCTTTTTACACACAGAAACTCACCCCTGTAGCTCTTTCACAGATATAGAGATCTTCAGGTTATGTCCCAAAACATGGAGGGCAGTGAGAATGTCTGCCCACTGGACCATCTCTCCCAAAGGACCTCCTTTGAGCACTTTAGGGCTGAACACATCTCCAGACTCCTCTGTCAGGAAGCCTACATGAACCAGGATCTGAAGAAGGACACATTGTGCAAAGAGTCAGCAGAGAAGCTTTAACTAAAAAAAAAATAAAAAAATGAAAAAAAACTTGTGTTTTAAAAATATTAAATTAAATAATACAGAAATAACTTCAAACCTGACTTTTGATTTTGTAGCTGTATTCATCATTCGTACTGGAAAACATTACAGTCAACAAGACAACAAGATAACAAGCAAGATTCAAGAATTTAGTGAAAATGAAGTCCAAATGACAAAAAACATGAGCAACCACGTTCTTTACAGTTAAAACTAAAGTGAACAAAGAATTTATTATAACTCTCATTAAACAGAACAACAGAATTTGCATATAATAACAGTCAAGTACATTAAAGTAAAAATCATATAAGCTGAACTGTGTTGGATGTTTAAAAAATGTATCTCTAACTTGCCCTCATTTTTTCATGAAAATAAATTAGCCTAATCTGTGGGTTTGCTTACAAATTGCATGACTGCATCACTGCATGACTTTGCTCCTTGGTCTGATCTTTTTTGGGTCTCAACATCTCAAATTGAACAAACTGTAATCCCCTCAGTGTGGTACAATTTAAAACTAAGTTTCAGATAGGCCGGAAAACTAACTTTCTTTTAATTCTTCATTTAATAATTTATTAAAAAATATGAACTATGACACTTCACCCAATAAAATCTTTATTATTGAAGATGTCCTGCTACTATGATTGTCTCAGTTTATTTGTTAAGTTTCGTTTAGTTTTCTGCCGCTTATCTGGGTCCGGGTCAAAGGGGGCAACAGTTTGAGGAGGGATCTCATTCTTTCGGTCACTACCCAGAGCTCATGACCATAGGTGAGAGTTGGGACATAGATTGACCTGTAAATTGAAAGCTTTGCCTTATGGCTCTGCTCTCTATTCACCACAACAGACGACGCTTCCCCAATCCGTCTGTCAATCTCCTGCTCCATTTTCCCCTCACTCGTGAACAAGACCCCAAGATACTGGAGCTCCTCCACTTGGGGAAGCGACTCTCCCCCGACTTGGAGTGGGCAATCCACCCTTTTCTGGCTGAGAACCATGGCCTCAGATTTAGAGGTGCTGATTCTCATCCCCGCCGCGTCACACTTGGCTGCAAATCGTCCCAGTGCGAGCTGGAGGTCACTGTTCGATGAGGCCAACAGGATCACGTCATCTGCAAATAGCAGAGATGGAATCCGGAGGCCACCGAACTTGACTCCCTCCGCCGCTTGGCTGCGCCTAGAAATTCTGTCCATAAAAATTATGAACAGAACTGGTGACAAATGGCAGCCTTGGTGGTGACCAACCCTGACTGGGAACGGGTCTGACTTACTGCCGGCAATGCGAACCAAGCTCTGGCTCCGACAATACAGAGATGGAATGGCCCGTAACAAAAGGCCATCTACCCCATACTCCCGGAGCACCCCCCACAGGACACCTTGAGGGACACGGTCATAAGCCTTCTCCAGATCCAAAAAACGCATGTGGACTGGTTGGGCAAACTCCCATGCCCCCTGCAGTACCCTCGCGAGGGTATAGAGCTGTTCCAGTGTTCCATGGCCAGGACGAAAACCTCATTGCTCCTCTTGAATCCGAGTTTCCACTAGCAGCCGGACTGTCCACTTGAGCACCCTGGAGTAGATCTTCCCAGGGAGGCTGAGGTGTGTGACCAACCGGTAGTTGGAACACACCCTTTGGTCCCCCTTCTTGAAAAGGGGAACCACCACACCTGTCTGCCACTCCAAAGGCACAGTCCCCGGTGTCCACGCAATGTTGTAGAGGCCTGTCAACCAGGACAGCCCTACAACATCCAGAGCCTCGAGGAGCTTGGGACAAATCTCATGCACCCCTGGGACGCTGCTGCTCTGGAGTTGTTTGACAGCCCCAGTGACCTCGACCCCAGTGATGATAGCGACCAGCCCAGATAGAGTCTGTTACCTGATCTACAGACTGGAGTCTGTATAGCACACAGGGATGCGCAGCAGTGCATATGCTCACATTTAATCTAGTAGAGTTGTTAAATGGACACAAGATTGGGAGATGGCAGTGACAGACGGTCAACCAACCAAAGACAAAATACTTGCCCTTTTAGTGAGAGGGTAGTTTTTTAAAATGCAACTTTTTCATTTTTCATATTTATTTACATATAAACAAATATGAACAGTCATATAAATACACCACAGATGACAAAAGATGTGACAAGGACACCCTAAGAAAGTTTTTGAGAGTGTGGCAAAGAACATTTAAAAAACCTCAAAAAAACCAAAAAAAACCCACAACACAACACAACACAAAAAAACAACAAAATGTATCCACAACATTCATCAAATCAATCCATGAAAACCAGTCTAAGGAGTGAAATAGCACCATAGCACCATTAAACACTGATTTGGGTAGCAGTTGGTCTGCAAATCTACCAGCTGAATACCACACAGCTTACTGGTCATAACTGGGTAGCCCCAGTCAGTCCAGAAGACCATTCTCACAAGGAAAGAAGGAATAGTTAAAGATGAAATAACAAATACAAAATTAAAACAATACATATGACACAAAAAATGGCATCAAGCTTCAATTAGTTACATGTTGATAACAGTGTCTTCTTGTAGTTCTTTATGAAAGTAGAGCCAAAATGAAACATTTTTATGTTGCCATCGAGTAATTCAATATATGCATGCCTCTGTGCATAACACTCAAGCTGCTACATTTGAGTCTTTCTTTTCTGTGATGAGATTTTTTTATATTTTTTCTGATGTCATACATGTGTAGGGGAAGGAACAAGGTCACAACATAATTGCTGGTTTGACCTTAGGCGAATATAGCCATGCTAGCCAAGAGGTTGTTTGAAGGAGTAGCAACACTAGAGTGAATGAGTGTAGATTTACCTTTGAATAGTCTGTAATGTTTTTAAAACTGGGAAATGCATTGCCCCTTACTTTGCATCTAGATTATGGACTAGAAGTACTAATGCCATGCACTTTAAATTAAATAGAGTCCAGACAGTATGTAATATATATCCATGTATGCTTTGTGTAAGTGCATGTATGTCATTATATATTAACTTGTTTTACTTCATTCATTTGAATTGTCTTAAAATTTGTCATTACCATAAGCCTGTCTATATTACAATCTGGCCCAACTGAAAACTGATAAAATATGATAAAAAAAAAAAAAATCCCTTGATTTAATAACTATGCTTTACTAACTTCTGCTTCATAGAAAACATAAGTGAAATTGGGTAAGAAATGTAGAAGTTCGAAAGGGTCAACAAAACTGAAAATGTGGTGTACAGAAAGTGTCTTGAAGGATTCTTGAAGTTTAAGTACAAGTTGCTTTGGATGACATTTGGAAAAGCAAGCCTTTAAAAAATCTCACATTATTATTATTTTTACATTATTAAACATTATTTTTCTCAATCAAATACTCCCTGTGGCCCTCTAGCCTTTAATGCACGCTCATCTCAGCATTTCATCACAACTTTTCTCTCTTCCTCCATCATTCCTTTCATCATTATATATATAATATTAATCAATATTCTCTTGTACCGTCCCCAACTACCATTCATTTCCCCATTCGTCCTTCCTTTCTCATCTCATTCTTCTCCCTCTGGCACTGGCACATGCTTGGCATTTCATCATAATCCCACTAATTTATCATCAGCATTTCTTACATCCTTTCTCCTTTCATTTATTCAGCTTTGTCCATTGTATTTGTATCTTCTATCTCTCACATCTAACATGCATGACTAGAAGTATATCCATATTGGACCCCTCCAATTCCCTCAAATTGCAAGTGCAATTTACAGGGTTTCCACTCTTTTCTTGAAATTATTTTCCAGGATTTATCCAGGACATTTCCAGCTGCTAGAGTATGACAGACAAGTTATCACATTAATACATTCCCCCATCCCAACATGTGTTGCAGAAGTGTTTTTTTCTAGAGATGTACCTTGCAATTTGTACAATTACCCAGATTGCTTCTATGTTTATTCTTCTTCCGCCCCCAGAGGTCTGATTTTAAGGTTGTGGAGTCTATGGCTATTTATCTATGAAATAATCTCAAATGGAAACACTGGGTAGCAGGACTGCTCTGAGGGGATATGCAAATTTGATCAGCTGGTAGCATCACGTGGAGCGCTGCGCCGGCTAGGAGCAGAGGAGCACCTCAGTGTTGCCCATTGCATGTCCCACAGCATGACAACAGACATACATGCGCGTAATTTTTAACCCCTTTTTAACCCCGTTCACTCAGAAGGCAGAGAAGCAGAGGGAGGAGAAATAATTTTCCAGGACAATTTAAGCTTTTCCAGGACATTTTTTTTTCTCATTTTCCACATGTTTTCCATGCCTGGTAAATTGGTCGATCATTTTCCAGGTTTTCTAGGATGCCCTTGAACCATTTACAAATATGATACCATAGTAAAGACAGTTATGGCAATAAAAGAGAAAGAGTGCAGAACTCAGTGATGAATGACAAATTAACATTACCTTCTCTATCATTTTTCTCCTACCATCATTGCAGCTGAGAACCCTTAATGGGCATCAGAGAAAGAATTTTTGGAATCCTCCATTTCACTTTCATATGAACAGTCTTGTACATTGTCATACCTGGTATAATAGGGACAAGAGGGAAGAGCATAGAGAATAATTTGTGCCTTTATTTCTTCCTTTTTGAATGGTTGAGAAAACACCGAAGCTGCACTATATGTGCTAAGTGTTTTCTGTTCAGTCTGGATTTGATACTATCCTGAAATCAATTCTGCCCCCATCTGTATCTTTCAATCACAGATATCATAGTGTCATGTAACATTTCTCCCTCTATTAAACTCCATCTCATTGTTATCACCCAGTTTTTCCCTGCTGCTTTACAATTAGCATTAAGAGTCTATAGTACCTGATCAGAGTCAAAGGGATACATTCTTCACTGACTCCCTTCCTATCCTAAATGCTCTGTCTCATACCTTCTTCTGGTCCCTCCATCGTTCTTCCAGCTTGGCTTCTAGGCGGTTCGCAGCTGTTGCCCACTGCTGTGCAAGGCGGCGGATTCTGCCTTTCATGAAGCTAAGGGACTCCTTTCCTGTCCCAACCTGGTCCAGAAGTACGGAGAGGTCTGTGCGGAAGGCAGCCTTGGAAGAAAATGATAGAAAGTATATTGAGAGATGAAGAGACGTGAAGGAAAATTAAGAGCAGTTGTAGACTAGACAGAGTACAGATGTTATTTAAAACATTATATTTATCCAGCAATCAGGGTGTTACTCTCAGAGTTTTTGCCACCTTTAGGGATGACAGTATCAGTGGGTTGGCTACACTGATTCAAACTAAAATATTTTAACCAGGCTCATTACCAAACATTACCAAATGCCATTATAGCCAGTATGAGTGTGTGCATTTCGGAGAATATTAATTTTATAAATATTCAAATTCAGATTTCTATCACGACACAGGATTGTCCCAGTGGGAACCTCCACCTGTACCGTTCCACTGATGTGGGGAGCAAAGTACACAGTATTAAATAAAAGAAATTTCATTGGCCTGTTATCAGATCAATAGATATTAATTGTAAAATTAAGAGTGGGGGATTTAAGTGTTTCATTATAAAGCAGCAAGAGGAGCTATAGAAGACTTTCATTACTTAATTCATGAATTCAATCTATGTCACAATGTAAAGTGCTATGTGAAGCAAGAATGACAGCTGGATTCTGTCTGTGTATGTATAGTTCATGAGTATGAAGGTGCAAACAGCTCACCATATTATGTTAGTGTGTATTTGATTGTCTGAAAGGAATTGAAGTACACAAATTAAAAAAAATATTTTGTGCTTTTTGAACTCCAACTCAAGGGAAAAGCTGACAGGTACTGTAGACTGTAATGATGATGTTGCAATCTTGTTTTAATTAGCAGAGAATGAAGATGGTCAGATGAGAGTTAACTGTGATGTAGAAATGGTGCAGAATCCTCACATTTGTTTTACTGCACTGCAAATCTTGAGCAAAAGAATGCAAGTACTTTTTACACATCTTGTTTGATTGCTACCATTGGCATGTTCCTGACACATTGATGAACCATAATCATTTCTATCATTTTTAATTTTCTGTCTTTGTTATTTGTGTTTTCATTGGTAAAGGCTGTAAAAAATGAACAAAAAAGACACAATGAGGGAAAAATAATAGTGGAGAGAAGTGTTTTGATGGTATTTTTTGTTCAATAATAACTGTAATTATTATTAAACACAAAAATCTCTTTCTATACTACATTATTACTTGCTATCCAATATTTTCCTCAAACACATTAAAGACTGAAATAAGCCATTAACATTTAAAGCTGCTAACTACTGAATAGAAATTGATTTGGGTGCTGACAATACAGAAAGTCTTAACAAAAATGGGCTCTAAAAAGAGTAAATGAACACAACATGTCTTATTAATGTCAATAGTTAAGAATAAATATTTTCATTATTTCAGTCTTTGTATTTGGTTAGTCTAAAATTAAAAAAAATATATTTCTTATTTAGAATGTGTTGTAAAGTTAATACAGCTTTTACAGGGGCTGAAACCTAACAGTAGTTACATTCTGTCATGAATATATGACAGCTGCCTTAAACAACACAGCAAAGGTCACTTATTATAATAGGCTGCATTCTTTCACCGTCATGTCTACCTTGAAGGTATTTTATGAATTTCAAACAAATTAATTTTATTGATTAATATGATATAATTAATATCATTAATCATTCATTTGTAGTTTGTCTGCATGAAATGTTGAACTAAGGATGCTACTTGTAAACTTGATATTAATTTATTTAGGCATTTCTAAGCAAACAAACAGTAAAGAGAGCTTCATGAACAGAAAACCTAATGTTCAATGTTAGTTAGACCAATGAGGTAATTTTGAAAGTCGTGGCAATGATATGTTAGGTCCTCAGCACTCTCTCTACAAAGACAATACGTATTTATACCCTCTGAAAGTTGCTACCACTAAGTAAAATGTATGTGAAGTTGAAGAAGCTGCATCACTAGAAAAGTGTCAGTTTAATGACATGTCTTTTATTAGCAAAATTATTTTAATGCCATCTCAGCTCCAAACAAGTTACTGTATTGATGACACCTACAAGGTACTGTGTCATACCATTTGAAAAATACTAACTTAAGAGCTATTTAAAGTCTTTATCCAGCCTGGAAGGGCTGAAATTCTTATTTCTTGATTCGTATACTCAATCTGCTCTGTGTAAACGACAATCCCACACACTGCATCTGCTCTTTCTCATCACAGACAGAAGAGCTTCACCTTTTTGCACCTTGGGATTGTTTTCAAAATGAACTCATTTATCATTTAAAATACATATTTATCTCAGTGCATTTGCAGAGAGAAAAAAGGAATCTTATCACTTCAAAGTGATCATGAAATGTATGTAGTAGGAACATGCAGACTCACATTTTTGCATTTATAGTGTATCTATTAAACATGAATCCACAGCTACTCACTTGTGTTTCTACGTATCTATGTATTTCTGGCATATTCATAGTAATATTTTATTTAGGTGGTGTCTGGTCTGAATATTTATAAAGATTCCCCTTACCTGTCTCTTAGAGGTTTTTGCTTGTTGTGCAAACTGGGTGGGGAGGATGCTGTGATTCCTCCAGGCCAATGGAGGGCAGAACCATTCGACCTCACTTAGGTAGATAAGGAAAGAGCAGTCTGAACCATCAACACCATAAAAGGCATAGCAAGGATCCGACGTCCAACGTGCACGCATCCACTAGATTATATACAGAGAACATGTGAAGTAGAATTAGAGCAATTTACATTCATAAATCAAAAAGGTCATGTCAGCAGAGGGAAAAACTGAGAAACAGCATGTCACAAGGGATTATCAAGGATTTCCTATAACATTGGTTTAAACAGTTCAGGGCCGAGCTCCAAGCTGGGTGACTTCCTGTATTGTATATAGGCTATATCAGGCTATTTTTGTACGATTACCTGAAAGGAGAATTCTTATATTTTCAAACCAAGCCTATTTTCTGGTCAATGGGAGTCTATAAATTCACAAAACATATTTTGTATAAGGTATTGTCTGATCATTTAACAGATCACCACAGCACACAATGGAATAAATCTTTCAAATATGTCTGTCTTTCATAAACATTGGAAAATTTCAGAAAACAGTCCCCAGGAAGTACAGAAAAACACAGACTGTTCAAACATTTGTTTTACATATTATATTTATAGTTATTGGATCAAAAATGCACAGGTGCTTTTAATGTAGATCTCTATTTCATGTTACCAGACGCGTGCAATAACATTTTGACCATAGTTAGGGGTGAAAAAAGGTGACAGTACAGCAGGACATTGCGTTTGGGATTAAAAATACTGGAATTCTCCTTTAAACTTGCCACAGTTTGGCTCTCTACTCTTTTACTTATTACCCATGTGACAAAAGAGGTGCTCATGTGATTTCTAACATTCTAATACTTGACAAAAAACACACGCCACAAGTTAAGCAACAATACTGTTGAAAAAACAAAACTTGTAAATAAATAAAGACACTCACATCTACTTTCCCCGGACATTCTGGAAAATGAGGGTCTCTTGGTACTTCACACTGGTTTGATGTCCTATCACTCATGGCTAAGAAAACATTGAATAAAATTTTACATTGAAGAAAATGTGAATACATTTTTGGGCACCTTCTAGGAAAAGGTAACACAGCAGAATGTACGCCCATTTTGAAATATCAGATTTAATCAACATAGGCGGCTAATGAAGAAAACAAAAGCTGCATGCCTTTAATGACAATCACTGCATTGATAGTCTAACGTTAACCCTCATCCTAACCCGAGATATTAACCATAAACCTTTTCTTTAATTAATTATATATATAAAGAAATTCCCCACTCGCCCTCTGTGGGCGGTCTTTGTTTCCTTCAAGCTCGGGTCCTCCACCAGAGGCCTGGGAGCCTGAAGGTCCTGCGTGTATCTTAGCTGTTCTTAGGCCCGGCTCTTCTGGACAGAGATCTCAAATGTTGTTCTTGGGATTTGTTGGAGCAACTCTCCCAGCTTGGGGGTGGTGGGGGAAGTGTTGTCCACTTTGAGCCTGGAACCTCCAGCCAATACTCGGCGAAGATGTTCCTGTATACTAGGCCAGCCACCTGGTTATGACACTCCAAGTATGCCTTACCTGCCTGCATCTTCCACCCTGCTGTTATGTGCTGCACTGTCTCAGGGGCATCTTTGCACAGTCTGCACCTTGGGTCCTGTCTGGTGTGGTAGACCCCGGCCTCCAGGGTTAAGGTTAAGGGTTACCTAACCCTAACCCATCCCAGGGCTGACTTGGGGTGAAACCCTCCATGCATGGTGAGGAGTTTCCTTGTCTTGATATCTGTGGCTTCTATCTCCTCCTTTGGCCAGGTTATTATACCAGCAGGGTATCTGATGACGGGCAGGGTATAGGTGTTGATGGCTCTGATCTTGTTCTGACCATTCAGCTGACTTCTCAGGACCTGTCTTACTCCACGTAGGTATTTGGCTGCGGCTGACTTCCTTGCTGCCTCTTCATGATTCCCATTTGCCTGAGGGCTCCCAAGGTATTTGTAGCTGTATATATATACAGTATATATATAAAACAATAGCAAGACTCCATTATGAGTCTAGCTACTGAATGGACCATAGTTTGCTATGGAAGAAGAAGAATCGACCTTGGCATCAAAGTCGGGACCAGGGTTGCTGAAGGCTGAAAGTCTTGTTAGGCAGTGACTTTCCCACTGTTGTCCCTGAACAGTGACCCTAGCCCTTGGCCTGATGCTAGGCAGCGTGCCCATGCTTTAGTGCTTGGCTTGGAGGTCTGCACATAAAAATCGACCCTTGCCCTGACCCCTCAAATTTTCACTACTGCCATTCATTTGAATTGGAAAAAAAGTTTCCTGAATAACTCCCGAACCGAAGGTCCCACAGCGTTTGGAGGGGGTGGTGTGTATGCTAATTTGGGGCTGCTGAGCACGCCTGTCTTGGTTCCATGTCTATACAACCTGGTTTAGCTCACTTAAATTGGATAGTTATTCTCAAATGAAGACAGATATTCCAAAACCTATCAACCAGTGCAATAATTAGTATTAGCTAGTCTAGCAGCATATGTTGCAAGTCATAACCTATTTAAAATGTGGGTTTTATTAAATTTAATCAAATAATTTTCACAAGATGATGGCACGGATGAACCTGTTTTGACCACAGGCTCATCTTGAACAGTCTTCCCTTACAAACCTGTTAACATTTTTTGACGTTTCAGCTGTACACATAACTCCCTTAGGAATTGAACAACCCTTTCGGATGATAGGTGAAATGTCTTCAAAACCAAAAAGAAGTCCAGATGCCTTCAACTAAAGCACTTAAGACTACCTCAACCTGGATGACTGAGAACCCACACAAACATAACTCCCTGTACTTTCCCCTTTGAAATATCACAGCATATCTGGTGTATTGCACTGCACCCTATTCACAGGGCTCTGACAAGACAGCATAGTCTGTCTCCTATTGTTGTTACCTATCCTAAAGTACACATCTGCTCACTCTGGCTACACTCAATGCATTAATTCTTCCACTGACTTAGTTAACTGCTTCTTTACTAATGATGCAATGAAAAGAAGTAAGGGAAGGCAGGCAAAGAATGCAGCCCCCTCCCCCTCTCCCACTTTCTATCTGTTTCCCTGTTCCATTTCCTAATGAAAAAGAGACATTTCTCCATGTAAGGGCTTCTCTCCATCAACTGAAAATGCATACTTTGTGACACACATCACTTGCAAATATGATTGCAATGGTAACCACTATAGAAACAATTAGAGATATACGTAACTAACTAGATAAAAACTTTATTTGTGTCCCTATTAGACAAAACATAAGAGTTTTGTCAGTGCTTGAGGGAAAGGAAATTCTAATCATTTTCTCTTTTCTCTTACTTTGTCCCTTTGTCCTCTCTTGCACATGTCTGACCACGAGATAAATAAACTGCCATCACGCTAGATGATAACATAGTCTCTCTGTAGTGTTTCAATTTATTTGTGATTACAGAAAGCAGCAGTGTCATTTTGGCATGTGCCAGCATCTCTGCAGATGCAGCAAGAGGAACAAAGGGAGATGTGATGATCATTTATTCTTTTGTAGACTCAGGCAATTATCTTCACAAGTAAAAATTAGAGAAGAGAATAAGAAAAGGTTTTTCTATTGGTGGTTATTTTGTTTTTATGTTTCTCCTTGTGTGTGCGTGTCGAGCTTTCACAAGCTCAGTATTATTTAAGTCTTGATTAAAAAGGTGCAAGAGGCAGACAACAGAAAACAACAGGGGTACATGAAAGCAATGAAGCAAATGAATATGTAGAGATGACTGCAGTGTTGTATATGCCCAACAAAGTTTCCTAGATAACCTACTTAAAAATAAAATACATACTGGTCTAATTTTTTCCCTATTTCTAATTTAGAGCTTGAGATAAAGCTAGAAAAAATATAGTTGTGGATTAACTAATACTACTTTAATTTTTGCCTGTGACACCTTTTTATGTTTGTTTTGTTAGGATTCTCTAATCAGAGAGAGAAAATACTGACAAATCTATGAGAAAGTTGTGTCTTTCACTACAAACTCTTCTCTTTTTATCTTCCTGATAGTTGATTAAGGGCTTCTAAATATGAGCTAAACACAAATATTGACAAAAAATCATTTCAGCCAGGAAACTCATGTTTGAGTATTGAAATATTTGTTATTATAAAAGAAAATAGTTATTAAAGTTTGGCATCGGGACTCTGGCCTCATCATTCCCACACAAGTTTGCATAGAAATATTGGGGAGTGATGAGAAAACATCTCAAAACCCCCATCGAGGCCTGCAGATGGGGATTGGATGGAGATGCATGTGGGAAATGTACTCAGTTTAAACCGACTGCTATATTGGGAGAGTGTGTACGTATATGAGAATGAGGCCTGTTTATTGTGCCTACTTCGCTGTGCAGCTTGAATTGACTGCCTGAACAAGCTCACAGGCTTTGCTCCATTTGTAAAAATGGGAGTTAAAGAGCAACTAAACCCTAAAACTTCAACTTTTGGGAGATTAACAATGTAGGTGTTTTTTTAATAAGTAGGGGGCTCAAGTCACCTGACTTGATATAAGTCAAACTCAAGACATAATTTCAATTACTCTAACTTGCCTGAGAAGCATTCCTTAAAAAATATGCTTGACAATTTTGCTAAAGCGCTTGTCACTTTTGCCACATGGCAATGCGCTGCTAGTCATTTCAATAAGGGTAGGGGGACAGAAGGGAAGCAGTGTCGAAATCAGCAGTAGGACTAACAAGTGTTTGCCGCCCATTTGAACACGCACAGATTTTGTTCCGCCTATCCAAGTTCGCTGTGTTGGACTTTCGGCGGCAGCCCCCTGGCGTTAGACAATCAGATTGAAGGGGGAGGGCAACCCAGAAATGCAAGCCTTCAGGGAAGCAAAAATGGATGAGCTGATAATATTGGGTGGCAATAAGGTGTATAAAGATAACAAGAAAAAAATGGTGCATGGGACAACATTTCCACAAAACTGGTAAATAACTTAAATATTGTAAGTAGAAATTTTTGGTATTTACATTTTCTTCTCACAGCATGCAGCTGATTGTACCTTTGATGTATATTTCAAGACTCAAAATCATCTTGCTTGCTTAAAAACTGGATGCATATATCATAAGATTAGCAATCTGGAGGATCCGGGCTTTACATTGGATCCGACCTTTATAGTCCCTCCCTGCCATCTCTGTCAGCAGCAGCAGCTGCTTTTAAAAGGTCTTTTCTTTTTGCCAGAATCCTCTGGGGATAGGTCATTTTTAGGGTTTTCAAGTAGTTGGGTGGTGTGAAACTGTCAAGACTTAAACTTGAGCAGATGACTTGGAAGGAATAGATTATTTGTATTAAAAACTTACACTTTTCTTCACTGAGAAGTTACATTTTGGTTTTGAAACATGATTTTGAAAGTAAGCCCCTAAACAATTTGCTTTGCATTTGTGCACATTTTGTTGGTGGCAGTAGTAAGAACAAAATGGCACTACCAAGGGTTTCACTACAAAACCTACAAAAGTACTGTAGGTGTTGTTTAGGCTACGTATATCAGACTTGGCTCTAAATTGATAATACATTTTATTGAGAAAACATCCATCCCTCCCTCCATTTTCTACCGCTTATCCTGTTAGGGGTCGCGGGGGTGGGCAGGGGGGTGGAGCCTATCTCAGCATCTTGGGGCGAAGGCAGGGTCACCCTGGACAAGTCACCAGTTCATCGCAGGGCTGACATATAGAGACAAACAATCATCTACACTCACATTCACACCAACGGGTAATTTAGAGTGACCAATTAACCTAACCCCCAGTTTTGCATGTTTTTGGAATGTGGGAGGAAGCTGGAGTACCTGGAGAAAACCCACAAAGACACAGGGAGAACATGCAAACTCCACACAGAAACGCCCTGACCCGGGAATCGAACCCAGGACCTTCTTGCTGTGAGGCGACAGCTCTAACCACTGCACCATTGTGCCACATATTGTAATATAAAAGACAATAGTGAGACTGATTTAGGGATATACAGTATAAATACTTGCCTTCTAGTGACAGAATTGTTAGAGGTTATCTAAGCAGTCACATGACATGCCTTTCATTCTGTACTGTTTTGAATATAAAGATTCATAAAGTGTAAACAGGCTATGCTGAAAATAAAGCTCAACTTTTGGGCCAATGCATTTTAAGTGTATCTGAAACAGGGAGAAATCATCAAAATATATGACTTGAGTTGAGACCATACTTGTGACTTCATCATGTGTGTAGTGTGTGTGTGTATTCAGTAGTGTTGCTGTTAGAGAGAGGTGACATATGTAGTGGCAGCCTTTATCATCAACCAAATGTAAAACACCCCTCACTATCTGCTTTCTACTGACACTGTTTTTTTGTCTGTGCCACAAACACAAAAACACACAACCTCTCAGTCTTTCCGAGCCCCTGCCTCAGTTACAAAATAGGTACCACACAGAAACAAAGGGTTATGAATGAGCTTCTGACTGCAAAGTGGGCTCTTTGTGTCCACCATGGACACAAATAATTCATAAACAATGATGAAGATGATGATGATTGGTACTGTACCTCTTCTTTGCACCATACTGTTTTGTAGTATTTGTTCCACCTTGATAGCCATGTTGGAGACATTCTGAGCAATAGCTTGGATTTTCTCAACCAGGCCAGCTGGTTGAAACCTGCACACATAACAGCACACAAACACAGTGTGATGTGAATATAAATGCATATGGAACTGACAGGTACCACCACTCTGTTACATACAAAGTAAACTCCAGTCACTTTGCACAGGCCTGCCAAGCCATCAACCCGAGGGCATCAAGGGCAAGAATATTTTTTACTGCCAAAACTAAAGCCAAACATTGATTCATTCCTTTATTTTAAAATTTTAGTCTGAAATGCATTCTGCTACCTTTTTCATCTCCTCATCCTCTCTGCCAATTTCGGTGATGTGTTTTTGCTTTACTCAAGTTAATTTAAATACGATTCAATAATAAGATTCGAGCAGCACATTAACTTAATTCTCTCCTTGTAGTTCATGATGTTGCGCGGTGCAGTGGATAAAGTATACTTTCCTAATGTCAGTAATGAATTTTTTCAGTAATTACTTTAAAAATAGTTCTAATTAAGTGTCAAATTAATTGGATTGTTCTGCATTAATATACCTCAATACACTGTGAGGCATAGAACAAAGTCCAACCCCTCTCAAGAAGACTGGTTCCAGAACCCGAACTGTGCGTTGAGGTTAGGCCGACTATATCTAGCCGGTATCTCTCAACCTCTCGCACAAGCTCAGGTTCCTTCCCCATCAGAGAGGTAACATTCCATGTTCCGATAGCCAGCTTCAACAACCAGGGATCGGACCGCCAAAGCTCCTGCCTTTGACTGCCACCTGATCCACATAGCACTGGACCTCTATGGCTCCTCTTGTGGGTGGTGGGCCCACATGAGGACGGACCCATGTTTCCTTTTCGGGCAGCCCGACCGGACTCCATGGAAAAAGGCCCGGCCACCAGGCGCTCGCCTACAGACCCCTTCCCCAGGCCTGGCTCCAGGGCGGGGTCCCGGTATCCCTCCGGGCAGGGTACACAAGTCCTTGTTCTTCACCATCATAGAAGTCTTCGAACTGCGCTTTGTCTAGCCCCTCACCTAAGACCAATTTGCCTTGGGTGACCCTACCAGGGGCAAACAGCCCCCGACAACATAGCTCCTAGGATCATTAGGGCACCCAAACCCCTGGTGTGATTGGGAGGAACGGACTGCCCGATCTGATCCCGAGTGGTGTTCAGTTATTGGATTTCTGTGCTAGTCACAGTTTGTCCATAACTAACACCATGTTCAGCCATAAGAGTGTCCATAAGTGCACTTGGCACCAGGACACCCTAGGTCGACAGTCAATGATTGACTTTGTAGTCGTATCATCTGATCTGCGACCGTATGTGCTGGACACTCGGGTAAAGAGAGGAGCAGAGCTGTCAACTGATCACCACCTGGTGGTGAGTTGGATCAGGTGGCAGGGGAGGAAGCTGGACAGACCAGGCAGGCCCAAGCGAATAGTGAAGGTCTGCTGGGAACGTTTGGCTGAGGACCCTGTGAAAATGGTCTTCAACTCCCACCTCCAGAGGAGCTTCAGCCACATTCCGGAGGTATTGGGGAGCACGGAATCTGAGTGGGCCATGTTCCACGCTACCATTGTTGAGGCGGCTGCTCGAAGCTGTGGTAGCAAGGTCGCTGGTGCTAGTTGTGGTGGTAACCCCAGGACCC
>KV751317.1:24278605-24300963 GCA_001698575.1 Mola mola | reverse complement strand
TCCGTCCCGAGCTCCTGAAGGCTCTGGATGTTGTAGGGCTGTCATGGTTGACACGCCTCTGCAACATTGCGTGGATACCGGAGGCTGTGCCTTTGGTGTGGCAGACAGGGGTGGGCGTCCCCCTTTTCAAGAAGGGGGACCAGAGGGTGTGTTCCAACTACCGGGGGATCACACTCCTCAGCCTCCCTGCGAAGGTCTACTCCAGGGTGCTGGAGAGGAGAGTGCGGCTGCTAGTTGAACCTCGGATTCAAGAGGAGCAATGTGGTTTTCGTCCTGGCCGTGGAACACTGGACCAGCTCTATACCCTCACGAGGGTACTGGAGGAGGCATGGGAGTTTGCCCAACCAGTCCACATGTGTTTTGTGGAACTGGAGAAGGCTTATGACCGTGTCCCCCAAGGTATCCTGTGGGGGGTGCTCCGGGAGTATGGGGTAGATGGCCTTTTGTTACGGGCTATTCAATCTCTGTATTGTCGGAGTCAGAGCTTGGTTCGCATTGCCGGCAGTAAGTCAGACCCGTTCCCAGTCAGGGTTGGTCTCCGCCAAGGCTGTCCTTTGTCACCGGTTCTGTTCATAATTTTCATGGACAGAATTTCTAGGCGCAGCCAAGCGGCGGAGGGAGTCGGGTTCGGTGGCCTCCGGATTCCGTCTCTGCTATTTGCAGATGACGTGGTCCTGTTGGCCTCATCGAACAGTGACCTCCAGCTCTCACTGGGACGGTTTGCAGCCGAGTGTCAAGCGGCAGGGATGAGAATCAGCACCTCTAAATCTGAGGCCATGGTTCTTAGCCGGAAAAGGGTGGATTGCCCACTCTGGGTCGGGGGAGAGTCGCTTCCCCAAGTGGAGGAGTTCAAGTATCTCGGGGTCTTGTTCACGAGTGAGGGGAAAATGGAGCGGGAGATTGACAGACGGATTGGAGCAGCGTCGGCAGTGATGCGGACGCTGAAGCGGTCCGTTGTGGTGAAGAGAGAGCTGAGCCAGAAGGCAAAGCTTTCAATTTACAGGTCAATCTACGTCCCAACTCTCACCTATGGTCATGAGCTCTGGGTAGTGACCGAAAGAATGAGATCGCGAATACAAGCGGCCGAAATGAGCTTCCTTCGCAGGGTGGCTGGGCTCAGCCTTAGAGATAGGGTGAGGAGCACGGACATCCGGGAGGAGCTCAGAGTAGAGCCGCTGCTCCTCCGCGTTGAGAGGAGCCAGTTGAGGTGGTTCGGGCATCTGGTCAGGATGCCTCCTGGACGTCTCCCTGGGGAGGTGTTTCGGGCATGCCCATCCGGGAGGAGACCCCGGGGCAGACCAAGGACACGCTGGAGAGATTACATCTCTCGGCTGGCTTGGGAACGTCTTGGTGTCCCCCCGGAGGAGTTGGTGGAAGTGGCTGGGGAGAGGAGTGTCTGGATCTCCCTGTTCAGGCTGTTGCCCCCGCGACCCGGACCCGGATAAGCAGAAGAAAACGAAACGAAATGAAACGAAACACTGTGAGGCAGAGGAAATACATGCAAATTGAAGATAATGTTACTTGTGTTAAGGGCAACTTGCTGTTTTACTGTAATAAGAAATAAGAGAGTAAATTAGGACAGATGTAAACCCCAAACTTCGGTCAAAACATAAGCAAGTTCCTTGGACAAAAAACATGTATGTCTACATTAAGTAGAAGCTCAAGTGTAAACCCTCCCTGACATTACCCATTGGTTTTTTAACACCATGTCAGTTCGCTGGTTTCAGAAGTTACATATTTTGATGAGTTGGGAGGCCCAAGGGGTAGGTCTAACTGAGAAATCTTGGACATGTCCGCCCACCCGTCAACAAACACAACGTTCAACACATGAAAACACAAAAGATGGGTTTAGTTGCGTTTTGGCTGTATGTCTACACGAGAATGGCGTTTGCAGTGCTTGAAAATGGAACAATACGGAAACAGGCTCCAGAGTGCAACGATTTGAAAATGCCCCTGTCTCCGTCTCCATGTAGACCGGAAAAATGCAACATTTTGAATATAGGCATGCGCACTAATGTTGCGGACAATTGTTTTCACTCGCTGTAGTACCAGCGTTTTGTTTTTTTTTATTGCGCCTAGGAAAGTGTTACTACGCTTGTTTTAGTTCATCACAAAATCACACTGCCAGCTACTGGCCTGGCAAATGTACTACAGGGTTCGTGGTGTTTCCTGCAGGTCTGTTATACCACTTCCTATGCAGGGTGGTAGACTTCCCATTCACATAGTTTGATCTAAAATGAGTGTGTTTGTTGTGTGAATGTGTTTTCTATCAATGTGTGTCTCAATTTAGTTCTGCATATTTACAAAGCATCTGACTGCATGACTGCACCTCATGCAAAGCCAAGCCTGAGTTACCACACATGCTCATAGTGCTGTGCCCATCACGTCCAAAAAGACTTGATTTCAGAGTGAACTCTGCATATGTGTGTGTGTGTGCAGTTGTTGTATATCTGTATCGTCAGCAGATGTGATTAACTCATTCATACCTGAGGCTCAAATGCAGTGGACCCCCTATTGGAGATGATGAACAAAATTATTGATTATTGGTTTATGCGTGCGGCTGTGTGTGTGTTTGCATAGGATGGAACATCCAGCTACTTAACTGAATAAATGCTAAGAGCAGCAGCCATTAGTAACAGGAACTCTGAAATTTGGAATTATCACTTAATGTGTTTGTGACCTGTTTAATATTTTGCACTTTTATTTTAGGGGTTTATTAGTTTAGAATGGTTTATACAAAGCATTACGGTAGAACATAATATTTAAATCAAATCAAATCAAATTTTATTTGTATAGCCCGAAATCACAATTTACACATTATCTCACTGGGCTTTGACAAACTGTACAGATGGGACACCCTCTGCCCTTAGACCCTCGAACCGGGTGAGGAAAAACTTAAAAAACCCTAAACAGGGAAAATAAGAAACCTCAGGAAGAACCACAGAGGAGGGATCCTTCTTCCTAGGATGGACAGACATGCAATAAATGTCACTTGTACAGAACAACAAAAACATGATAACAACAGTTCACTTAGAATGCATAAAACATCCATGAGTCCCAGAGTCTGTGGATTCTATAAATCCGGATGTATGGAAAGTCTAGTGATCCAGACACAGGTGTATTCTGTTGGTCCAGGAGTCATTATAGTCCATTTAGCAAGATCTGAGTGTTGCTGATGTAGTCACTGAGTCCAAGAGTATGTAGAATCTGTAAATCCAGGAATATGTGAAGTGTACCACCGCGACCTAGAAAAACCTGCAGGATGGTAAAGCACAACGACTCCGGGGAAGAAGTAAAGTTAGTGTAAGGATATGGACATTTACAGCAGCAGAGAAGGAGTCGGAGTCGGAGTCAGAGGGGGGAGAGAAGAAAGCTCAGTGACTCATGGAGTGTTCCCCCAGCAACCTAAGCCTATAGCAGCATAACTAAGGGCTAGATAGGCCAGCCTTAACTATAAGCTTTATCAAAAAGTAAGGTTTTAAGTCTACTCTTAAAATCAGAGAGTGTGTCTGCCTCCCGTACCAAGACTGGAAGATAGTTCCACAGGAGAGGAGCTTGATAGCTGAAAGCTCTGCCTCCCATTCTACTTTTGGAAATTCTTGGGATCACCAATAACCCTGCATCCTGGGAGCGTAAGGTTCTGGATGGGCGATAGGGTACTATGAGCTGTTCAAGATAAGATGGTGACTGACCATGAATTGCTTTGTAGGTGAGGACAAGGATTTTAAATTCTATTCTGAATTTAATTCGGAGCCAGTGCAGAGAAGCCAGTATGGGGGAAATATGGTCTCTGATATTAGTTCTAGTCAGTACATGCGCTACTGCATTTTGGATTAACTGAAGAGTTTTTAAAATTTTGTTAGGGCAACCTGAAAATAAAGAATTACAGTAGTCCAGCCTGGAAGTAACAAACGCATGAACTAGTTTTTCTGCATCTTGTTGAGACAGGATGTGCCGGATTTTAGCAATGTTACGGAGGTGAAAGAAGGCAGTCCTTGAAATCTGTTTAACATGTGAGTTAAAAGACAGCTCCTGGTCAAAGATAACACTCAGGTTTCTGACAGTGGTGCTGGAGGCCAAGGCAATGCCATCCAGATTAACTATGTTGCTGGATAATGAGTCCCTAATGTGTTTAGGGCCCAGCACAATGACTTCAGTTTTGTCAGAGCAAAAGCATTTTTGTTGCCTAAAATAAAGCCTCTACACTAACTAAAATGTATTTTAATTTGTCTGGTGTAAATTTAAACTAATTTCATCAAAATAGTAAGTAGGAATATTACCTGAATGGGCTTTTGTAGGCTCACATTAGCTAAAAGTTATTAAAACTTCGAGTGTTTTAAGTTGTGTAACTTTTTCTTTACCCAGGGAGTAGCACAGATCTGTCTGTATCTGGGTGACATCTCTCTGTGGATTTCTGTTCACCACCTGAAGCTCAATATTTAAGGAGAAAAGATCAAGCTCTCCCTAGCAAAAAGGTCATCTCCCATCCATTGCCTCACCATTAACAATGAAAAATTTGTGTTGATAGCAAAAAAAAAAAAAATACATATGACTGGATAAAAAGCTGTCTAACATTGTTGAGGCAATCCTGCAGATTAATGTTATACAACAACACATGATATGTCTGTTCCTCATCCAGAAGGCAGTGCAGGTTGTAGTCTTTGTTCCAAACCAAGCTGTGACTAATGTAGGCCCTTCCTTGCTACTGTGCCTTTATCTGCCAGATTCCCCCACATTGCACCATATTTGCATCTTCCAATGTGTAGCTGTGGCTGCTCCAACTAGATTCAAATCACAGTTGTCTGCCACACTGCAAACAGCTCAGGTCGTCAAACCAAGCCAGTAAATATGTATTGAAAAGCCTCAGTCATTTACTTCAAGTTCCTTCTGGGTGTGTGCATTCCACAGGTAAAGATTTTTTTGGTAGCTTGTATTCATGATTACATTTTTTAGCCTTGTTTGGGCTCAGGTACGTTGACTGCCAAACAGACCACCAATTATGTTAATACAAAACGAAAACTAAATGATTGAATTTTGCTACTAATATTAATAAATAATTGTCATAGATAACTAAGGATTATTAAAATAGTCAGATTTAATTTACATTAGATTGCATCGGGGCTTAAAGAAGGGAAAAGACAGCCAATCGAAGAAATCAGTCTCATGAAATCTACTAAACTGTGAAATTGTAATAATTACAACCGACATTCCTTCATCAACATTTAGTTGGAGTTCTCAACAGTGTATAGGTCGGCAAAATTCACTCTTGTGCAACATGAAACACACAGCATGTTTATCCAAATGTATTTATTCAAGAATGAACAAGAAAGAAATATACAATGCCTAATCTAGGATGTAAATCATTAAATACATTTGTATACAAGTATCTGCGTGTAGGTGTGTGTGTCTGTATATAAGAGAGAATCAAAATGGCTGCTGAGACCGATGGATGTTAAACAAAGGCACAATGGCCGAAACCTTTGTGAGTGTCAGACCAATTGTTCCTTTGTTACTGGCAGCTCAGACCATTTGATGGTTTAGTACGTGGTGCCAGGTTAGAAAGAAAATGATCAGCTAACTACCTAGATATTATAATTGTGGCTAATCCACTTATTAATAACCTGACTACAGTCAAAACAATACCATTCAACAATACAAGACAAAATACTTTAAACAGTTTAAAATCAATAATGAATTTAACTGTGCTGTGTTAAGTTCATGTACCCAGGTCAACTTTACCAGTCCTTAAAAGGGGAGAGATGTTCTCCTGGTGAAGTGATCCTTGTTTGATGGCGAATACAAGTTGAGGCTCTTGCAAGGAATTCTCGTGACGAATGCTGTTTTTGTAGTCAGTCATTCAAGTGGTGCTTGCTCCACAGCAGGAACTCTGTGGCTCCAGCCCCAAGGAGAGCATGATGAAGAGAGAGAGAAGAAGAGGCAGAGATTCTCTCTTTGCAAACCTGTGCCCTTCCAAGATCATTGGTGACCAATTCCAGCTCTTGGTTCTATCAGTGAGGTATTTTCCACCAAGTTGTAATAAGTTGTAAAAAGTTGGGGGCTGGGAGGATCACTCTGTTATGGGGCCCAACAGCCTTTGCCCAAAACTTATGACCATAGGCGATAGTAGAAATATAGATCAACTTGTAAATCCAGAACATTTCCTTCGGCACATCCATTTTCACTTTGACAGTATGAGACAATGTTTGTTTTACTACCGATGCAATATCATTTATCAACCAAAAGACATTTGAACTCTTCACTCATGAAGGCCTCTCTCCCTCTTTCCTCTCTTAAGGATGGGCATGGCAATTCACTGGCCTCAAACTCTGACCCCATGTCAGGTGGGAGCAATTGAGGATGTATAAAGCTGCACCTTCTGACTTTTACAATGTGCATTAATTTCTTTATAGAAATCTTTTTCTCCACAACCAGATTTTTTGAGACAGTAAGTGATAATTTTTTCTTTCTTTTTTTTTTTTTTTTTTTTTACTGCTTTTTAATTTATATTCACAAATGGCAGTACTCTCCCCTGATAAGAGTAAAAAATAACATTCCAAACACACTTGACATGCATTTTCAATTTGACCTGAAGGATAAAACGTGTGCTGTTTAGGTTGGATGACCCCTACAGTAAAGCTCTCTTTAGGGGGCCAGACTGTGACTCTGCAAGTTGGCCTCTTTCTGACTTGACCTATTAAACTCACCTCAAATTTTTACTGCACTGTAAAAAAAAAAAAATGCAAAAAAAAAAAAAAGTAAGAGAGTTAAGGAAAAACTGAAATAAAAACAGGCAGAAAATCAAAGTCAAGAAAATCAACCGTCCACAGCAAACTGACAAAAAGTACCAGGGGAGCCTTTGCATTAAAGAAAGAAAAATGATAAATGATGAGGAAGCCAACAAAACAACTTGACTGAAACATTAAATGACGATTATGATCAAAGAATACACGGATATGCATATTTGATGACCCACTATTTTGCGTTACTTGCAATGCAACTTCCTCTCTTTTGATGAATGTAGACTGTTGGCTCTTTTATAAATGAGGGATAAAAACCAGAAATGAAGAAGAACAAAGAGATAACAAAACAGCAGTAAAGTATTGGGGGAGGACGAATGCCTAGCTGAAATAGAATACTAGAAGAAACAGCGATAAGCAGTAGGAGAAAATCAATATCTTCTCATGTTCTGCTTATGTCTCTTTCTTTCTCTCAATTTAATGAGTTTTTCCTCTCAGGGAGAGGACAGCTCATGCATGTTTGGCTTTTGTCCATTTATTATGCATGTGCCCTAAATTATTTCCCCGGGTCTACTCCAATAGTGTTAAAACATCAAATTTATCAGCAGATCTTCAGAAAGTGTGTGCCAGGGGGAGACTAACGAATTTCCTTTCTCATCCACTCTATTCTGCAGTAAAACAGTGAATAAACTGCACATTCTTTTTCCCCCCACTTCATCTCCCTCTCTCATTTTCTCAAGCCCTTTGCTGTCCCACACCCTCACTTCCTCCCTTCCTTGTTTTTTTCCCTCAATTTTCTGCTCTAACGAGTGGCTACCCCATGGGCGAATTTCAATGCTGGGGCCTCAGACATCAAGTCCCATTTGTCGCTACACAGGAGTGTGTCAGCACCAATGAAGCTCACATGAAGATGAGACTCCCACCCACTATCTGTGTGTTTGTGAGAGTGTGTGTCTTTCGGTAAATGCTTGCCTGACTGGCCGGGAATTCGGATATGTTTTTATAAAGCTCTCTCTTCCCATTCCCTTCTCTCCCCACTGTCAAAAATCAAACTTGCGCACTCGTCCCCAGCTACCTTTCTCAAACATTCTTTCACCCTGTGTGCATATTTATGTGTGAGAGGAAGAGAAACAGCAGTAGTAAAGAATGGATACAACGTCATGAAAGGAAGAGATAACAGAGTAATGAGGGAGGTGGAGCAGGAAAAGAGCAATGAAAATCATTAGTAAGTAGCAAGTAGCAGATTAGTAAGAATAAAGGAGTTCATTAGTCTATAAATCCATAGGTATGAGAAATCACTTGACCCAGAAGTAGGTGTAGTCTGTTGATTCAAGAGTCATAGTGGTCCACGTATCCAGATCTGAGTGTTGCTGATGGTCAATGAGTCCAAGGAATCTAGAAATCCAGGGGTATGTGAAGTCTAGTGATCCATATGCAGGTATAGTCTGTTTGTCCACAAGTCATTATAATCCAGTATATGTTTCCTTAGTCAACACCTTTTCATTCTGCTTCCCAAATTAAAATTTTTAAAGTGGCTCCAAAAATTCAAGTCCAAATCAAGCCATGCTGTAAACAAACATTTTTTTCTTCTTTCTCTGCAGTTGTAAATTTAGTATTGTTCAAAGAGCACTGATGTAGAAGAGATAACTTCAACAAACATATACTTTGGTTTGTATACTTGCTTAGGGATCCTTCAAACTCTATCTTTCACAGCACACAATGTGATATCAGAGCAACATGTGCCAGTACATTCAGACGATAAAGAAGAAATGATGAACACAAATTCTGGTTGGTTAAAGTATAATATATAGGAAGTCCCTTGTGATGATATTAGCATGGTTATGCAATAGTATAATCAAATCAAGTCAAATCAAATCAAATTTTATTTGTATAGACCAAAATCACAATTTACACATTATCTCACTGGGCTTTGACAAACTGTACAGATGTGACACCCTCTGCCCTTAGACCCTAGAACCGGGTGAGGAACTTAAAAAACCCTAAACAGGGAAAATAAGAAACCTCAGGAAGAACCACAGAGGAGGGATCCTTCTTCCTAGGACGGACAGACGTGCAATAGATGTCATTTGTACAGAACACAACAACATGATAATAACAGTTTACTAAGAATGTATAAAACATCCATGAGTCCCAGAGACTGTGGAATCTATAAATCCGGATGTATGGGAAGTCAAGTGATCCAGACCCAGGTGTAGTCTGTTGGTCCAGGAGTCCTTCATTACCGTTCCAACTAACAGAAGGATGCAATACATCTGTCTTATTTTATTTATCCAAGTCATAGGGGGACAAGAAGTCTAGTGTTCTAAAGATGCATTATCCTTTGACCATAATTAAAACTGGACAGTCATCTGGCATCTATTTAAGCTGTGTTTAACCTTGACTGCCCCCAACATAAGCCTCTATGAACCCAAAACATTCTCTTCAAGTCAATAACTACAAATTAATTTCTGTTATAGTAACACATCAATATACCTTTGTGCTTAGTTAAAAATCCGGGATGGTAGACAGAGTTACACCCAGGGCACTTCCTCCCACTCGTGACTTAATATTAAAAAGTTTTCCCCCACATTAAAGAGCCCATTACTAGACATTGATTTTGGTTCACACCAACGTCATACTGTATTAATCGCTCCATCCTTCAGCTTTACTGCCTCTGCATGGATCAGAACCTCAACAGTTTACTGGGATCATTTAACAAGGTTTGAGAAAGTGAGGGGATTTTTTGTCAGTGTGAATCACATCAATCGTACTGCATGGAGTTTAGTCATGCTGCTGGAAATGAAAGGAATCAAATTGAGGAGAGCCGTAGATAGAAAAGACAAGTTGGATGTTTTAGTACCAAAAGGGCAAAGACAGGAGCAATATGATAAAAGCAGAGGCAAGGTGATACAAGACCTGTCTGTTTGCAGCAGCAATTTTGAGGTAATAGGCAGCAATTTCCAGAAGCAATCGTAAAAATAGAAAAAAATAAAAAAGAATGAAGATATGAGCAAAATAGAATAAATAAGGAGTAAAGAGGAGAGAGCCTACAGTACAACCGCAGCGGAGATATAGAGAAAGATACAGTATGAATGACACTGAGGATTACATGTTAAACTTGACGAAAAACATTATAGTATTTCAGGGATAGCTAACCTTACAAAGCTCTACCATCTACTCTCTGTTTAGACACAGCTGAGCAAACGAAAGCACTACTCATACTTTATCATAAAGAGCTTATTGTCAGGTATCATTGCAATGCTAGCAATGCAACACCCGTATTGCAATAAGTAATCTAAATTTCAGTTAGCTTTACCAATAATACAAATAACTATTACTCTAGATGTTTGCAATAATTCACAGTCTCTGAATAATTTCTTCAGCAAATGAAATATAAAAGGAAAACAAAATGTACCTGCTGACAGCAGAACTAAGCTCATCCAGGCGCCGAGCGTCGGTGGTGGAGGTGTTGTCGAGTTTGGACAGGCTGTCCATTCTCTTCAGAATCACCTCCAGCATGTCGCTGATCTTCCTAAGCACGTCACGTGACTCCACACCTCCCAGCACTGAGTGGAGGGACAGACATAAAAGGAGAGACAGGTGAAGATGAATGAGTAGCTGTACATTGGACACATAACAAACTTGTAGAAAAGCATGCACATTAATCCTGATGCCTGAAACTTTTCTGGCTTAATATATCGTAGTTGATTTTAGCTGTGTTCTAGTTTTGGACAACTGCACTTCACTGCAATGCAGTGTGCCAAACAAATGTCCTCGATGAAATTTGAGGAAAAATATTCTCAATCCACCTGCATTGCACTAGGAAATGATATTTCCTAGTGCAATGCTCATTGAGCACCTGTTTGGAATGGAATCACGTCTGCGTTTTTAATGATAACAAGCCCTATTTATCAGTAAATTCAAAAGGATTGCTGTGAGAAACAGATTAATTTTTAGATTTGATGTATTGTCATAGCAACCCATTACCTGACCTGGAGTCAGCATTTTTACTTGACTATATAAGTAATGACAAGTACTTAACTTAAAATATCTATCACATGGAGTTATTTCACATTTATACGGCTGGAGTAATATGCGGTAGAGAAAATCACTAACAAATGTATTTTTCCATAAGTGTAAGATTTATAAGACTATAAATGATTCATAATTTCTCACTTAAACACAGCTGCTTAAAATAACAGAATATATTATAGCGATTAATAGCGTTAGGTGTCTCAATGTAATATAATCATATTACATCAGTGGTGTAAAAATTACTTTGAACATGGGGATGCTATATTGTACACTGACTTCTTAAGGTCTACCATTTGCTGAGGTGGAAAAAAAAAAAAAGCATTTTGCAACTGCTTCCATCCACACCACAGTGGTATACATACTGCTTATCGTCCAAAACTGGGAGCTTGCTGATCTACTAAGCTGCTCTACTACTTTTCTGCCTATAGAGAGGGACAAGTACATTCTGGGAACATACTCTGCTTGTTTCCCTCAGGGTGAGGGCACATTTGAATATGGGCATAACAACAATTTGGGCTTTGTCTAAAGGAGTATCTGTGAGTGATATCTGTACTAAAGTCAGTTGGTCATCACTGTACCCCATACACAAGCATATGTGACAACCCTTTCAGTGGCTCATTTTGTCCTATCTGCTGATGCATGATGAACTAAAGTGTAGAAGGTTTGACTTCCGTTTGGTGGCTCTCTCTGCAGGGTGTGCAGGGTACCAAGTGAATTGACTGAAAGGGAACAAAATGGTAAGACTATGACCTTGGTTAGCTGAGGGAGGCTCAGTACAAAACTTGTTTCCCACAGTTTAGCCTGTTTGTTATTTCTCATCTTTAGGGTGTAAAAGCCAAAAGTTTGATTATCTCAGTCTTTAGCCGGGTTATCTTTAGTTTGATTTTTAATTTCCTCTTCTAGCAGCAGGGCACATGGCCAAATACCGAATTGTGATTTCTTGTCATAAACTGGCTTTTGTTGGGGCAAGACACCCAGACACTCAGGAGTCTGATGTCCTAATATGGGCTGACTTTTATATCCTTTGTAACCCATTGATATGAGAATGGTAATTCCATTAAGACTGAGTTAGGAAAAGCCAGGAACAAATTACACAAGGGCTCTCTTTCTTGGTCTATCTCTATGTGATGGCCAGTATATTTCTTTGGCCTGGCATAACAGAGAATAATATTTGTGTACATACCTACGTTTAGAGATTAGGACATCATGTGCCATCACAGTTGAAAAATGATTCGTATCACATAAGTATGCAGGAACAGATTGTAGCTCCAGAGACAGAGTCAGGAAAAGAGGAATAATATACACTGACCGGATGAAAGTGTATGAGACCTCATTAGGCAAACTACAGCGACACTGCCATGATCAAAATGTCCGTGAAATGGTTTCATAATAACCCAGAACAAGAAAGGTGACGGAAAGGTAGAGACACCATGGAAAGATTTGGTATTTAGTGTTCTTGCAGAATTTATGACTACAGATCTATGATTCCTTTTTTTTAAGATTAATCTGTGGACACACAAAATGACTACTACTTTAATGTCAACTCCTGGGGTACGTACGCTAAAAATTTCAAGTTCCCATATAACTTTTGTGTAAGCTGAATATTCCAAACTATTTTTTTATGTTACAAACCTTGCTCACATGTATATGAGCTGCACATGAAGACGGAAGTTAATTATGGCTGTACTTCACTGTGCCCTGTACAATATAAAGATGCTTTCTGTTGAATATGCACACATAGAAAGAGAACATCATTAACATCATTCTTGACATTTACATCCTTACTTACTTGATCTACAGCTTTAAAGACACTAAAAACCTACTCTATATTCTTACCCTGAGTGATGCAGTCCTGCATATATATTGCCTAAATTAGAATAGTCTAACTTACTTCACGCTCGATATTTCTGGCTGTGCTTCAATGCCTCTCCAACATTTCAGTGTAATGACATTTTCTTCCCAATT
Organism: Mola mola; assembly: GCA_001698575.1. NCBI lineage: Eukaryota > Metazoa > Chordata > Actinopteri > Tetraodontiformes > Molidae > Mola > Mola mola. The sequence goes on along the minus strand of KV751317.1, from coordinate 24,288,226 downwards.
ATTATTATTATTATTAGTAGTAGTATTAGTAGTAGTAGTATCATCATCATCATTATTATTATTATCATTTCTTTAATGGGAAAAAAAATAAACCATATTTTCATTAACTACTGGAAACAGCAGATCCTGGTTGACGAGCCATATACAGTTTAAATCCATTTAGTGGGTGAGCACAAATCAAACCACTACCAGGAAATGCAAAAGCAGTAAAAATCCAGAACCTGACCAAAATTGATCCTCAAGTGTTAGTAGAGGGTAAACAAGAGAAATTAGGCGTTCACACAAATATAACAGTTTTAAAGACTGCAAATTCAGAGGTCAGATAATGCTTGACATGAACTATCAGGAGAACTCAGAGATATATTAACACAATACAAATACTATTAAATAAGGCAAAGTAAAGAAAGCAGTACAGAATAAGTCAAATTTAGTCTAAAATTTCAGAGTAGCCACACATGATGGAGTAAACAACCTACAGTACAGATACAGTTTCATTTTCTAAACACAAAAATCTAAGTATATTCTTCTAGCATCTCATCAGTGGGCTTGACACCACAAACACCTTTATTAGACTGTAAGACTATTCTGTCAAACCCCATGTCTTCTGCTTGACAGACAATTACAGCCAATAGGCTTCAGTTTCTTAACAGTGATAGAGCAAGGTCTTTGTGTGCCTCGATCTCTACCAACAACTGAGGCAATCCTAAATTCAGTCGGATGAAAAGCGAAACTGGTCCTGCTGTACTCCAAGTCGCAGGAAGAACTCAAAGTAAATCTAGTGGAGCTAATTGATCTTTTAGTCTCAGACAGGTAAAAATGCATCTATAAGCGCAGGTTGATTCACACCACTGTTGGCCGCTATGATATAGAGCTCAACTGCGTAATCGATTACTGATAATTTGCCTTGTTTCAGAGATACCAATGCTTTAGGTGCTTCTCTGCCAGGATTTATTGATTGGAATATTAGTTTAAATGTATCAAATTCTGGTAAAGAATACCCACAGCTGATCTGCAGCTCCACTTGGTAGAAGCCCATGATCTGGCTGGACCGGTCAAATAAGAAATTATAAATGCAATCTTGGCACAGTCTGAAGAAAAGGCAGAAGATATTAATTTCAAAATGTAATTCACACTGAGAAATAAAGGAAGGACAATCCCCAGAATCTTCAGAAAAATGTTCTGGACTAGCCAGGAAGAGAGTACGCGAGCTGTCGGTGGAAACAGGTAACTCAGCCGCAGCTTCCACATGGGACAGACCTGTCAGTGAAGCAAAGGGTTTTTCTGAAACCGGCAGTCGATCAATAATATAACTTAATTGAGCTATCAATGTCGCGCATCCAGTTTTATTGCATCCCGATGCTTCTATCAACTCCTGACCTGCTAACTCCAGTTGCTCTTCTTGTCGGTGAAGACAACTGCCTTGTGCCTTCAAGGCAGAGCGAACTGTATCAAACTCTGCTGAATACGTACTATCACGTACAGGTCCTGGGGGATTCAATTTGCAGAGACACAGGGAAAATTCCTTTATAAAACCATTTAATTAAGCAAGGGTCAAAATCAGGTAATCAGATCAACTCAGCAATATCAGGTACCAGGTCTGGGGGATCCAATAATGCAGAGACACACAGGGAGCTTTCTGAATTGGTAGTCGTCTTAATAATAAAGGTCAAACCAGGAATTCAAATTACGCAGAGGTACAGATAAGGATAAAGCAAACTCAGTAATCGGAACATGAAATACAGATCGGACACAAGGTGACTTACACGGAATAGACGCTGGTCTATTCACTAGAAAGACAATCTGGCACAGGAGGAAGGGAACACGGGGGTTAAATACACGAGGGAGAGGTAGACAGTTCGACACAGGTGGGACACATTAGGGAGAGGGAGTAATCGAACACACCTGAGGGACAAGACTAGACAGGACATGGGGAATAAGACAAACAAAACTTCAACATAAGACCGGAAATATTGATTGACCCTAGCAACAGACACATGACACTAGCAGACCCTGACAAGCAAAGGTACAAATTCGAAAGGCGAAGACTCACAAATTTTACTCAGGTAAATTTACAAGGATCATACACAGGGGAACTCACAAATGATATATTGCTGGAATGCTCACAGTAACTGAAAAGATGGTCCAGCACAGGAGGGAAGGAAAACGTAGCCTCAATACACAAGGAGTGAGTAGACAATTAGACACAGCTGAAACACATTCAGGAGGGAAGAAAACTTGACAGTACATGGGATTAAGACACAACAATTCCTTAAAAATAAAACAGGAAACACAGACTGACCTTAAATAAGAGATACATAAAACGACCGGACCCTGACATTTTGTCCCCCGTGCCCTCAAATTCTACAACTCAGGGGGAGGTAGAGGGGTAGCAAAAGGATGGATGGGGAAGAGCATTAAGCATGAGCACAAACACATACGCTACCTCAAACACATACACTTACCTGTGTGTATGTTACCTTAAACATACACTTATACTATTACATTCATTCATTTTTGATTGGTTGAACTTTGTGCAATATCCCAGATATCCATTTATCCAATCCACACCTTATATGTGTTTGTGTAACTGTATATACCTAGAAGCTGTATTCTTTTTATCCAGTATATACAGTGCTATGCTTGGATTTTAATGTCCCTGAGGGAACCTGCCTAAGGGATCAATAAAGTTCTATCTATTTATCTATCTATCTATAAAATGACTGCCCTTGTCTTTCCCCATCAGATGATATATACAGTATACAGTATATTTGTGAGTGAAAGACAGTGTGACCAGATACTGTAGGAAATTGACAGAAGTGGAAAGAAGATAAACATAGCCATAAGCCATATTACTACAGAGGCAGCAATGATTTGCATCCTCAAGCTCAAAGGTCAACAAAGTCAAATATGGGGAACTATTTGTGTGACGAAAAACAGAAAGCATGGACAAGAAACAAGATTAAAAGACAGGCAGTGGACAATTTGTGTTTGCAATGAGCTTTTGGTTATTGTTTGTAGGCTCATTTTGATTCAATGATAAAAAAACCCCCCAAAAAAAAACCTCAGCTAGCAGAAGTTAGCCCATTGTTTTGACAAAGTTTTGATCAATTCTGACTGCTCAGTGAAGTGACAGCTCCGTCACCAGAACTACCTTATACTGAGTTTCCAGAGGGTGAAAAGGAATTTTTTTGCTAATCACAATGAAGTGACTAAACACAAAAAAGCCAAATGTCAAAGGACTAAAATAGAAAGGCAGAAATAAAAAGTTCAAGGCCTGAAGCAGTAATTGATATTTAATTACTGTGAAGCAAGGAAGTCTTAAAAATTATCTCAGATTAGTATAACCCCACTGGACACTATAATTGAATCTTACAAAGGCTTAAGTTAATGAGAGCAAAGTTCCATGTATAAAGAATAAAGACATGTCATGAATAAAGTTCCCTGATGACAAACACACTGAAAGCTTTGTCTCCCTCCTCTGGCAGTGAGAGTAAAAACACAGACATCATTGACAAGCTTGTGACACCATCAGCTCTGGGATATTTCTGGCATAACTGTAGCATATACTAGAGCTTACTCTGTCACTTCAGTTGTTCCACTTTCTGCTCTGGAAGAAAAAAATTGCTAAAATGCATTGCTGTCAGTGAAGTAAGCACAGGAAGTAACCATGATGCAGGTTTAAAAATTCTGGTGTAAAATACAGAGATAATTCAGCCAGTGATCAATATACTCAGTACTGCATGCACTCTGACAAGGGCTTGAAGGTAAAAGCCATTACTTTGTATGAAGAAACTCCTGTATTCTACATTTAACATTGATATCCATGGAAATGACAGTTTCCCTGTTGAGAAACCTTTTGGACCGAGAGCTTATGACGTTGATAACCCAGCTTTCACCTTCTGATCACCACGTTCCAATTTCAATTCAACTTTATAAATATACATTTCAAGGTAACTTGTAAAATTACCATTTCAAATGCCACCATAAACATGCATGATAAATATTCCATAACTTGTTAACGAGGTGGCTAATTCCGTTGTAATCAAATCAAACCAAATCCAATTTTATTTGTATAGCCCAAAATCACAATTTACATATTATCTCACGGGCTTTGACAAACTGTAAGATGTGACACCCTCTGCCCTTATACCCTTGAGGAAAAGCTTAAAAAACCCTGAACAGGGAAGATAAGAAACCTCAGGAAGAACCGCAGGGGAGGGATCCTTCTTCCTAGGATGGACAGACATGCAATAGATGTTACTTCTACAGAACACAACAACATGACAATAACGGCTTACTAAGAATATTTGAGTTCATATGAGTCTATAAATCCAGATATAGTATGGGCTTAGTATGACGGTCCTGAAATCATTGTAATCCATGGGTTAGGCTGGATCTAGGATCCAAGTCACAAGATCTCCTGTCCTAATTTGAACAGTAGGCATCAGGCAGTACCACAGCAGCAGCAGCAGCACAGTAATGATGCCTCGGTTGTATTCAGGTCCCTGCTGAGCTGCAATTTTTATGTCTGTGTGTTGGATAGACTTATATTGGTAATGGTTGCCTCAAGGTTTGAAATGCCAAGTTTAACCACCCTAAAAACATGTAAAGGCATCACGAGCAGATTGATGGAAATATAGTCAGCCAACCGTGATTTGGGTCAGTTTTAATTAATTGTATATTTGAAAAACAATGAAAGACATTATGTTTAAATTGCTCCCCTTCATCACTGTACTGTATGCATTTATTTGGTATCAGATAGACTACATGTCTAATCACCAGATTAAACATGTAGTGCAGGTTTGCAATGTGTCAAGGGATGCTGTATGTCTAGAGATTAAACAAAAGTAGATCTTGGGCCTTTACATAGTCATCAAAGTTCCACCAGTATCAGATTTACTATCTGTGCCTACCTTTTGTGTTTCTGTATTTTCAAGATAAATGCAGATTTGAAATTCAAATGAGAGTAAAAGCAGTGAGCTTACAGGGCCAAGCTGTTGGCATATTATTACACAGTTTACCCACTGGCACAAGGTGAATTAAATCAGCACACATGTACACTCACAAACAGTGTCCTGCATGAGCCACCATATTGGTCTGAATATTTTTAGTGTCATGGCACATCATATTGCTCCTGATGACTGAAATGTGTGAAGCATTTACAGATATCTTGTCAGTGTCTCTAAGCAGGCTACTAAAAACTAAGGGGGAGATATTTTTACATGTGTACTGTGAAAGTGCATGTGTGTGTGCAAGTGCTGTAGTACCCTACAAAGAAAGTTGTCAGTTTTACCTCATCCAATTTGAGAATCTGAGCATAATTTTGAAATGCTGAACAATCAACATAAGTGACTAGAAATTCAATCCCCAGCCAGATGCAGCTTCATCAAGAATCCACAAAGAAAACTGTATTTAATCATTATATGTATCTTTGTCTGGGCCCGTGAAAAAGCCTTAGCATGTCCATCTGCATGACTTTAAAGTAATGAAAGTGACAGAAAGTGTCACAGTACAAAACAGTTATGATTCCCCTCAATTAAATCCATTTTATGTCACTAACTTCAGAAATTTTTCACCCAGACGGGGAAGGATTTATGTGTGTCAACGGCTTCTCCAAAAAATTACTTTCATCTCTAAGCATATATTCATCTATGATTAAGGCATGTATGTCTCCTCCTTTATGGCTGAATAGTGGACTCAGCAGGGTTCTTTCCATTTCCATTTAAATCCTTTGAATGTGGCCTGAGGTGTTCTGGCAGTCTTGTGTGAGCGTGTGTGTTTGCCGTGTGTGTGACACATCATACAAAAGGCACTCTAAGGCAAGCGAAAAGGTGGGTTTTACACTGCCTTTTGTATGTCTACATTAATTAAACAGAACTAAAATGCACAAGCAATGAAAGCAAAATTATTTATTATAAAGTATTAGTGAAATATATAGAATTGGATTAACAAAGCTCAAGTGTATTGAACAAATATGATATGCAGTCTGAGACTACAAATTTAACTATTTCATAAAAATAACGTTTTGAACATGAAATCCATTCTGGAAAAATTCAGTAGAAAAAGTGACAAACAAGTGTTCTCCTGTGTGGAGTATGACACTTTGAAAACATTTCCCTGTCTCTACACATAAATCACAATTGAGCTCTTTCTTAAAAATGGAAAATCTCTCAAAGCAAATGCTCAATTTTAAATGTGATGGGTTTGTGAGACATCTTTTAACTACAATGCCCTCTACGGTGAGCTGCCAATCAAACCCAATTGTCTCTCTTTGCAGGTTGCAGCTGCACACAACTGATTATTAACTTAAGTGCACAAAATCACTCATCTGTGTGCATAAGGTATTATGTGTTCCACATAGAGAGTGTGTTTATTAGCTGGTTGAGGGGTCCGTTTGCATATTCATGATAAAAACCATTTGTGGTTTGTTGAATGCTGACTGGAGGTCCTGCTGGATCAGAGTAGACACAGCTTAACTGGAGACGGACATTGTTTTGTTAAATGAACACATACACACACACGCACACACACTAGCAGACAAAACTAAAAGCTAATAAAAGGGCTGTGCAATATGGACAAAATATGGATTATTTCATATCAACACATGTCACAGTATATTACATTTTCTGTAAAGTCTATAAAATAAAATGTCTTCTCAAACTAACATCTACATTTAAGCTGCACTCATCGCTCATTTTCTGACAGACAGAGTAGACAGGGAGAATATCATCACTCTGAATGTCTATTTGTCCACCAACATTTTAGTCTTGTCTCGTCATCAAAAACTTGATGTGCATTTTGTCAGTTTCTGTTACGAATGATCTATTTTTAGTTCGTCAACGTCCTGTCTCCATCATGTAAAAAAGGTAGCGGACAAACATGTTACCTAATAGTTTTCATTAACGAAATTAACACTGCTAGGATTGTTGATGGGGATTTTCTGTCTCGCTTCTCCATATCTGTTTGTTGATAGTCAAGACCATGTGTAGTGAATGTAAAGTGGGAACCGAATAATGTAAAAAGCTGCCATGAGTCAGGTTGCGACCAGCAATTTGCTAGAAAGGTGATATAAACAATAGATGAAAATATCTATTTATAGCGATTTTCTCTTGTCCCACAATGTATATCGTCATATTGCCTAGTCCTATGAGTGAGTGAAATGTTGACAGTATTAAACATATACAGTAAAAATAAAATATTTTGGCACGATGTTTGCATGGCAAGTGGTGTCGCTAGCCTGACGGAAACCCTGGTGTGGTTAGCGTTTTGCTGCTCTGTGCCTTTGTAGAATCAGAGGATGTGCTACAGGATTAAGTTGTCACCTCCGTCGAAGGTTTCATACTATAACACCATATGTACAATTCAAATTATTTGCATAAAAATCTCAAGATTTGCATCTGAATGAATCAACACTACTAAACACCAAAATACATAGTTTCTTTTTAGCTGAAAACTACAGTTGTGGGGTTTAGATATTCTTTAATCCACGGGACTTTCAGAATAATAAACTGTCATGATGTGGTGATTTAGTATAGACATTATTCAATGTAATTTACAGAAAATGTACTATATCGTGATATATATGGCTATCATGCTATGAAAATGATCCATGTCATGGTATAAGATTGTGTCCATATGGCCCAGCTCTACTCATTTGCAACGTGTAGGGTTTCACCAAGAAACCCTGCACATACCTTATGGCAACCATTTTTTGGATAATCTTGAGAATCAAAGACTAATTACTAACCCAACCCCCTTTCATCTATAAAACAATATATTTGGGCCGTTGTTGTTGATTGATTCAAGTCAAAATCTTGACAGCAAGTGCAAAGTATTCAAATTTACACACTGTGTTATAAATATGCTTAGTGAATGCAGTCTAAAGTATGCCTCCAAAAACTTGGTGCCCACTGGCACCAGGTAACCTCGGGGAGCTGATGAGGTATAGCCTAGAATAGCCTGATAAGAATAGCCAGCGATTGCCTCTAAGTACTAAAATCACTCACCACATTTTTTTTTTTATTTTAATGTATAAAGACTTGAAACACACTGGAATGACTGGTGGTGGTCTAATGTGGCAAGGCATTTTTCTACTTGCCACAAAACACCAGTTACCCATCAAGCGCCACATTAAGAACAGAAAAGACTTATGAGCTCAAAGCAGCTTTAAAGAAACAGCAGTCATTTTTTACAAAGCCCCGGAAGCAGTCAAAACCTGCAACCGAAGCATCATTTAGGGCTGCGCATTACCAAGCTAAAAACAGGAAGCCGTATTCGGATGGCGAGGTCCAGAAAGAAGTGATTTCCATAGTAGCCAACACTTTGTTCAAAGACCCTAAACATGGCAAAGATATAATTGCTAATCTCTTGGATGCCCAGCTGAGTGCAACACTGTTGCCAGAAGGGTGTCAGTAATGTCCACAAACTGAAATGCACATCTTAACTGTGACCTGAACAAATGCAAGTGGTTCAGTATCCACTGCGACGAGTCCGTGGACAACAGCAGCAGATGACGGCGTTTGTTAGAATGGTGTTCAATGAGGAATTGTTAACATTACTGCTCCTGAGGACAATAAAGGATGCTGACATCAGACATCACAGGAAAACTGAATCATTTTAACTGTGAACTGCAAGGCAATGGCAAAAATGTCTCTGACATGATCAGTGCTGTGAATGCATTCAGAGCCAAGATGAACATTTTCTTTGCATTTGCAGGGAAAAAAATTCCTTCACTTTTCTTCTGTACAATCAGTACTAAATGACTATTCTCCAACATCTGACACCTTGGACAGGGCTGCAGAAAGGTACTCCGAACTCAGTTTGAAGAAAGATTTCATGACTTTGATAAGCTGGAGCCATGTGTGTCATTAATTTCAAACCCTGTTGAAAATGGAGTGCATTCTGAGCAACTCACTGAAGCTTTTAAATTGAATGTTAGATAGGTAGAGATGGAAATTCTCTCAGCCAACTGAAAGCCCACCGTGGATCCCCACACTCGGGGCCCTGTGGAATCATAAAAAAATCAAAGGTTTGCACACAGCAGCCTTTGTCAGTCACTCTTCCCTGATATAAATCTCATTAAGAACAACCAAAGAACTTGCTTAGCTGATATTCACCTGGGAGATTCTATCAGATTTGCTGTGTCAAGTTACACCCCTGACTGTACTGCAATGACAGGCTTCCCAATAGTATTGGAACAATAATTGAAATTCATAAAATGCATGAAACAGATTTTGAAAATGTTTACAGACAGATTCTTATGTTTCAAGATTCAAACAGATTGTTTATATTTTTATTACATATTACATGACAGCAATTGAGGTGTGAGTCTTAGATACTGAACAGCCTTTACTTTCTATGTCGTGTGTTAAAGGTCAAATTTATTGTTTATTGATTTTATTTATTGAGTTGCAATTTCCCAGGCATATTGGAATTTCAACAGTTTTAGCTTGTGTATATGTTGTTCGTGTAATATTACATAACACTACTGAGCCAAAACTGGCAATGTTGATTATTATTCATAATACATTTTCATGTTTGATTGTCTGCAATTCACAATTTACTATAAATAAAAGGACAAATAATCCTAAATAGTTTAGAATGTAATAATGTTTAATTTAA
>KV751317.1:24249108-24268024 GCA_001698575.1 Mola mola | reverse complement strand
TGAGCATGATGTACTTCTGAAATATTGATAACAGCGACTACACAGTGCTGAGTGTGTTCCCAATGTGTAAGTGTGAACAAGGATATAAACTAAATTACCAGTGCTTTGTGTGTGGTACATTTAATTAATTTAAGAATGTACCAGTATGTTTCTCCAATAAATGCACTAACTTTTTCTTTTTTTTTCACTTAAAACATTTCCTCCACTACTTCTGTTAAACAGCAACATTGCTGTCCTATCATATCTATAAAGTCTCTTCAAAGAGGACCAAAGATCAAATACAAACTACTGATGCTACTTATATATCAAAATCTTGCTTATGGTGGCCAAGCAGTATCAAAACTTTAGCAAAAATGTTCATAATCATTATTTGGTTGGATCCCTGATGGTCTAACTCATCCTGCCACAGTGATGAAAATCTGTACAAGATAGACTATAAACTTAATATGAAGTAGTGATAATGTTGATAATGATGTCACTCAAATTGAGGCCTATCATTCTGAATATTCAAGTTTAGCATTTTGGTCACAGCCACCTTTCCGAGGCAAGAGTGAGTGAATTCTGGCTTTAGTGCTTTTGAACACAACTAAATGCCAAAGACACTTGAACTCCAAATGAACTCCAAACACTCACAAAACAGATTTTTCACTCTAAATGGGACCTTGATTTTCACAGGTAATATTTTAGCATTGTGACCCACCACACCAAAATCTTTGCTAGTGTATCCTTTTCAAACGCTTAATCCAGTGTTGAACTGCAGTTAGGTGGGAGTAAAGGTAATAGAAGTAAATCAAATTATTGTTAAGAAGGGGTCACACCACACAACTTTCACAGTCTTTACAGCTTTTGAAAAGACTAGGAGTACACACTAACAGACTAGTTTCAGCAGACTTTTGTATGTTGACTGAAAAACTGGGGATCACACACTTAACAACTGCGCCGGATGAGGGATCACAGACTACATGATTTGTTAAACCAACTAAAGCCAACTGAACGCATCAAACTCCCACGAGGGCAACAGTTTTTGCCTGTTCGGTTGTGGTATGCACTGCAACCAACATTATATAGGCACTTGTGCTCCAGCCACAACTCGATCAATCTCTCCTCTATTTCTGTGGTCCAGGTTCGCTTTGTCGCCACTCTCCCTCTCTCGCTGTTCGCCATCATTGCTTTGATATTCCTGCTACTTCCCGTCATCTTCTGACGGTATTTCCTGTGTCTCACCCTCTTTTTCATTGACTGTTGTTTGCAGTTGGGTAGGTAGTCAGTTCACACCACCCAATTGCATCCAGATTCAGCTCAAAAAATTCAAACATGTTTGACTGACTGTGACCGAGGATGGGTTGGGTCTGTTCCAATCACACACATGCAGATTTGCGTCTTCACCCCTCACACACTAATAGATTTTATGCCAACTAGCCATGTCAACTGTCAACAACTAGTGCAGACTGGTGCGGACTTTGCCAAACTGGGAATCGTGGGTAAAATCTGCCAAAAACCTTGTAGTGTGTCTTCAGCTTTACTGGTCATCATTCAAAGGCAGCAAAACAAATTGAATCCTTGTTTGTTCTGACTGAGAAAGCCCTAGACAAGACTGTCTACCATTGAATTTCTAGAGAACTAGTGATGTTAATGATTAACTGTTGTTGTTGTGATTAAATATTGATCAATTATGGACTTTTAATAAGTTAACAAATTAAATTGTACTATCCTACAATATTTCTCCAGAAGTCTCACATAATTTTAATGCCAAAGGAGTGCTTACTTAAATTATGCAGGCCAGGTAAACTAGTGGAACAACAGAGAAAGAAGCAGAGAGCAAAAAAAAAAAGAGTCCCATGCAATTACATTGTAAAATGGGCCAATGCTCAGTGTTAATATTATGACCGCATCTTGAGATACAGCTCCTGTCAAACAGCAAAGCTAGTAAGAGCTGTAATGATGTGAGATCAGACATAGTAACTTAAGATTTGTTTCGTGGTGGAATCAGATTATTTTAAAAAGACATGCTTGTTGTATCCTGTTAATTATGAATTATTAATCAGTTATTAGTTGCTAATAAATTCAGCTATTGATTATGGAAAATTTATAAAACTTCTATTCCATAAATTCCATTAATCTTCTATTTTTTGATTACTTATATAACCACCTTTAATTAAAAGTTGGGTAACTGACTGACTGACTGACATGGAGACAAACAGTTTGCAAGGACAGCGCCTTGCAGCTTGCACATTGCTTTTTAGCCATTTAAAGCTATTATATGTGAAATTTTGCACTACAGTTTCAGCTTGTCAGAACAAAATAAATATGTGTGTTGGCCAAGGTTATGCCACACCTCTCCACTCACTATGCCCCAGTCCGTGTGTGTGAGCGAGTGTAACACCTTAAAGCATTCCCAGTTTTTAATACTATATTATAGTATGTACAGTATATGATTTATTATATTATATTTTTTTCTTCTTCCCCCTGCGGCTGTACCTCGGTTTTTCTAGAAGTTGCCACAGTCTATCAAAATATACGCTATCCCTCCTCTGCACATATCCTAAACCATCTCAATCTGGCCTTTCTAACTTTGTCTCCTTAACGTCTGACCTGTGCCATCCCTCTGATGGGCTGATTCCTAATCATGTTCATCCTCGTCACTCCCAAACAGAATCTCAACATCTCCAACTCTGCCACTTCCAGCTCTGCCTACTGTCTTTTGGTCAGTGCCACATCCAAGCCATACAACATTGCTGGTCTCCTTATGGTAAACCTTTCCTTTTACTTTTAATGCTACTGTTTTGTCACAATATTATATTATAAATGAATAAACTTGATATTACATAGTTTTTAATATTAGTAGAGTATGTCTTCTATCTGCAAATTGACCTAAAGCTATGAAAATGAAAGTTTTGCATTTTCCAGCTAACAGTATCTAAAACAGCTAATAGCTAAATAATGACAGTGTATTTTATTTTAGATTTTTCAAAACTTGTAATCTGGAAAAAAAAATGTCCAACAAAGATGTAGCCACTCGTAGAGTGCAACACTTATGTTATACCATTGTTATTGCAAATGCATTCACTGGTGTGTAGTCAGATTTTAATGCTGCAACCGAGCTTACTGCCAGCCCGCAGCATTCACCTCAGGCCATCGGAGCCAGCGATCTTGGGGGAGAGGCGGGAGGTGACACAGCAGCTAGAGACCCTGAGGCAGAGAAGCCTCAGGAATGAGGCCCTGGAGGCAGTGAAGGAGCAGTTACAGGAGCCCAAGGTTTTTACCTGTGCTGTTTATAACATGTATTTACGTATTACAAACCATCTACACAAAACATAAGTACCCATGTGATATTTATGCAAAACACTGCAAAAAGACAAAATCTTAATGTATGTGTCTATTTGTGTCCAAAATATATCAGTACAAGAAATAAAACATTCGCCTAACAAGTAACTCTCTCTCGATAAATCTTGTTACATCTTATCTCAAATGGGTTACTTGAAATTGTAAGTAAAAAAATCGGCCCATGGATCTTTTTGAACAAGCAAAAAACTGCTTCATTGACATGTTTTTTTACAACACACTCAATTTTTATACAAATTGTTACTAGTATTAAAATTACTTCTCTTTAGAGTTAATAAAACAATTTTGAGTTGAAAAAAATTGCGATCATTTACCTTTACATACATTACACATACAACTTTTCAATGAAGTTGTAAAAAAGATTTCATGATCTGATATGTGTGTTTCTGCTTTATACCAACACTTTCACACAGGGAAAAAAAATTCCAAACATACAGGCTGAATATAAATCAATATTAAGCTTATCAACTTTGTGCACAGTATTGCAGACAGCAGATATAAAAAATGCAAAAACATGAAAGAGATCCATAAAGTGCATATTGTATAAATTGGACTATATATTGGACCCATATTGGACTCTGATTACCGTCTGATTCATCTTATCCCGATTTACAGGCAGGAATGAAAAACTCCTAAGCCTGTTGTAAGGACTGGGAGGAAATGGACAGAGGAGTCACAGCTGGAGTTACAGGAGTGCTTTGAATTCACTGATTGGAGTATCTTTGAAGCTGCAGCCACCTACCTCAATGAAGTCACTGAAACTGTGACATCACACGTCATCTTTTGTGAGAACATGTGTGTGCAGACCAAGACCTTCTGCACATACAACAACATCAAACAATGGTTCACACCGAATCTCAGGAAGCTGAACCAGACTAAAGAGGAGGCAACCAAAAGTGAGGATCGGGCCCTGTATAAGCAGGCCAGAAACAGGCTGACTAAGGACATCAGGGTAGCTAAGAGGAGCTACAGTGAGATGCTAAAAAACAGCTTCTCAGCAAAAGGCTCTGTCTCAGTTTGGAAAGGCCTGCTGCACATCACCAACTACAGGAGACTTTCCCCCACCCTGTTTAAAACCTTAGCTTGGCTGACGACCTGAATAGCTTCTACTTTAGGTTTGAGAAGCACTGGTTTACACCCTTCACCCACACAAAAGGACCATGTACACACTGTAACCCCCACCCCCCTCCATTCAGACCCCCGCCTGCACTGAAGATCTGTGAGGAGGATGTATGTCAGCTCTTTCAGAGACAGACGATCAGAAAGGCTCCAGAACCTGACGGCCTGTCCCCCTCCTGCCTGACAAATCTGTGCTGGCCAGCTGGCGCCCATCTTCACCCGGATCTTTAACATATCTCTGGAGCTGTGTGAATGTACTATACTGCTTCAAGTGCTCCACCATCATCCCAGTCCGCAAAAAGCCCTCCATCAGAGGATTAAAAGAATACATCCCCATTGCCCTGACAACTGTGGTCATGAAATCCTATGACAGACTGGTGTTGAGCCACCTGAAGGACATAACAGGCCCCCTGCTGGACCCCCTGCAGTTTGCTTACCAGGCAAACAGGTCTGTGGATGATGCAGTCAACGTCGGACTGCACTACATCCTGCTTTACCTCGACTTCCCAAAGATGTACTCGAGGATCCTGTTTGTGGACTTCAGATCGGCGCTCAACACCATCATCCCTGAAATCCTCCACCGGAAGCTCATCCAGCTTACAGTATCCACATCCACCAGTCAGTCGATCACAAGCTTCCTGACTGACAGGATGCAGTAGGTGAAGCTGGGGAGCATAATATCCAGCACCCAGACCATCAGCACTAGTGGACCCCAGGGGTGTGTCCTCTCCCCACTGCTCTTCTCCCTCTACACTAATGACTGCACCTCAGGGGACCCCTCAGTGAAAGTCCTGAATTATGAGGACGACACCACAGTCATCGGTCTGATCCAGGACATTGACAAGTCCACATAAAGACGGGAAGTAGAACAGCTAGTCCACTAGTGTAGTCAGAACCACCTGGAGTTGAACCTGCTCAAAACTGTTGAGATGATAGGGGACTTCAGGAGAAGCCCCCTGAAACCACTCCCACTCAACATCCTCAACAACACAGTGTCTACTGCCGACACCTTCAGGTTTCTGGTATCCACAATTTTTCAGGACCTGAAGTGTACCTCCCACATAGACATTGACTGGAAGAAGGCCCAGTAGATGTTGTACTTCCTACGACAGCCCAGGAAGTTTAACCTTCCTCCAGAGGTGCCGATCACCTTATACACCGCCATCATCCAGTCTTTCCTCTGCACTTCCATCACTGTCTGGTTTGCCTCTCCTGTTCCAGACAGGGACAGACTTCAACTGACAATCAGGTCAGCAGAGAGGATCATCGGGGCCAACCTACTCTCCATCCATGACCTATACCGGTCCATGGTCAGGAAATAGGCAGGTAACATCTCTGCGGACCCCTCACAACCCGCACACAGACTGTTTAATCTCCTCCCTTCTGGTAGGCGTTACAGAACACTGTATGCCAAGACCACGAAACATAGAGACAGTTTCTTCTCCCAGGCTTGTCGTTCTGATGAACTCCTGCCAGTTACAGAGCGTCAGGAAAACGTCTTGCAACACCTCATATGCATATTTGCACATCTCTTAATTGTATCTATTGTTTGAAATACATACTCCTTGTAATTGCACTAATCATATCCTACCTGGACACAGATTTATATCTTTAGTCTATTTATTTTATACTTTATTGTATTTTCGTATTTTGTCCATTAGATCACCCTCTGCTCTTATACTTACTTTTTCAGGTACTAGTATGTAAATGACACTGGTATGAAAATGTTGGGTGATAACAGGTGGAAAGAAATTCAGGAAAAACAGCAGGTTTGTTAATCAATTTATATCCTGTGTGTGAAAATTGAGTGACTTCTAAACTACCGTTACTAACAATGTTCATTCAATACCGGTCTCTCAATGGGGCTTGGGAGGGTAAAACTTAAGCTCCATAGAGATTAATCTGCCATCTGCTAGCAAGACATAAGTACAGATAGATATGAGCATGTCCTGTATGTGTGTGTGTGTGCGTGACGTGTTCCTGACATTAGGGACAAGGTGCCACTGATAATGACATTACCAACTACCTGCTTAAACTTTTATTTGATTATGAAGAAATCATTCAAAACTAAGTGATCCCCAAAGCATATATCTACGAACTTAATAATTCTTATTCTAATATGTATTCTGCATGTGGACAGTGGTAATATTTTAAGGCCAAAAACATAATCACTTATTGAGAATTTCATAATTTGAACATGTTGAATATTTTCTCATGGAAGGTCTGCCAGAAATGACATGTACATTGAGACATTGGAGTTAAATTCTGTGTTGGCATGTGCGTGTATTCATAAAACGAAAGGGTTGTGTTTTATGCGGGACTGATTTGCATAGAGTAGATAAATTGGTCTCTCAGTCTCCTGGTCCCAATCTTGTCCCACATTACTGCTGTCTCCCCATTTAATAGGTGATTTCCTGCCAGCTCATCACAAACACACATAAACACACACTTACCAAATCAAAGGCAGAAAGCAGCAAAAACAGTGTGAGCGAGTAGACCACAGGGACATGCATAAAGGGAGTAAAGAGTGTAAAGCAGTGGGGTATACAGATAAGTAATATACCAGGGCACACAGTAGATAATAGAGATAGCAGCTTTTTTTTGCATAAGTACAAAAGTACTTATGCCCACAAAGGGACACGCAGATTTATCTACACACACAAACACACACATAAACTTCTATAGGGAAGCACGGGTTGGATACTATACAGTTTTTTATGTGCTTGCGCCAGATGTTGTCCCAGGCAACAGCACATTGTGGCTGATTATTCGAAAAATTAGAGATACACTAAAGATACACGGACACACTATCCCTAATTTAACTTCACGAATGCAGTAATCTCAATTTTTTACACACACGTGAAAGTGACCCCACTTCTTCTGCCCCAATATTGCCCTCACACGAAACATACTGTGCCTGATTTTAAATCTGCTACTGATATTGATGCATCTATCCATTCTGTTAAGTGTATTATTTCATTTATTTAGTTTGTCTTTTTCTGACAGATTACAGCACATATCACCTGACTGATCCACACTTAAAGTAACACTCGCTCGGTGACTTCTATTGTGCCCATACACACGCTGCACATATGTGGAAGAAGCCCACAGAACACAGACACAGGTTGCTTATTTTTAACGTGAGCAGCGGTGAGGAATAACTAGTCTTCTCTAAATGACCTTTGACTTTCAATCGTTGCACCTTGTACAGGGGGAGATTATAATGGCGCTCTTTTTCTCCGCTACCTTGCCACTGGCAGTCAGCCTTCACCCCAGGTGAGATATCTCAAGTCAGCCAATGTGTTAATGATATTTCACTGGTGAGATATCGTTTTGCTGAATGCAGGCTTCTGCGTGAATGCAACACCATTACAGCAACCAATGTGCAGTGTACAGGCATACAGAAATTCTTGGTGGTTGAGATCATTATGTATGGTATTTGTCTGTGGACACATCAACACTCAGAACATTTGTATTGAGTCTGATACTTTTCTTCTAGGTAATTCATATGTGTTTTGCTCTCTTTGATTCACATTGATTGCAAACTTACAAGTGAGAGCTTATTTTCAGAGATTGTACCTATATAAAGAAAGTCACACTTTGCCCTAATTCAACTTCCATAAGGCGGTGTTTAAGTGGGTGGTATATGTCTACATGCCAAGACCCAGAGATTCTCAGCAGCATACTGTATTTTGACCACTGTAACACACTACATATCTGAGGTTTTATTGTCGTGGCTGATGGGTGTGTAGGCATATCAAACCCCTTTTCTTTCTTGTTTGTTTCAGGTCTCTTAGCCATTCTGGTCATTCTCTCGCTATAACGAAACCACAAGGGGATTATGAAGAGTTAGCTCATTTAGATGTAACAAAGTTCTTCTTCATCAACCATGGAGTCTCACTCCATGGGTTCTCTTTGACAACTTCATCACCATTTAACCTTCTCCACATGCCTCAACTGCTGACTCAAGACAATTTTGGATGTTAGGACTTCAGACATTGCTGTATAATTTCCACTTATAATTACAGCAAAAGCTATATTGGTTGATTTCAATATTGTGGCCAATCGTACATAGAAGCCTGAGAAGGTTTAGGGGAGTTGTGAAAACATTTTAATCTGGATCGCTTATTGTTCATCTAAATTCATCTCAGGCAGTGCGAAAAAAAACAACACTAATTTCTCCTGTCAGTCCATCAACATTAAGTTGATTAATTCTGCTTTAAATTCCCCATAGCCCTATCAGCTACTGTCAGCTAAGTAAACCGCATTTCCCGAAAAGATATAATGTATATCCAATCCTCACATACACAACCCCAGTGTACTGTTAGTGTCAAAGAGAAAATAAGTCTGTCTATCAATGCAGAATCCCTGAAAGCAGCAGAGGTGAAACCAACGTATATAATCATGACTGCCCACTTTGCTGCAGCCTTAGATCCTACCAATAACTACAATAACCCAAGCTACAGGCTGGCCTCTCTACCTCATGTCCAATCTACTTTATGAATCTTCTATCAAAAGCAAATTGATTTATCACTCATCAGTTGACCACAAGCAATGAAAAAGCAGCTTTACTTTTCAGGTTAATGAATAAAATTGTATTGTTTTACTGGTTCATCAATAGAGTTTACATTATGAAATCTTTGCTTCATCCAAATGCGCCAGGACATTTTATGTTTCCAATGACACGTGGCGTTGACAAAGTGGTACATGGCAGTGAAGCGCCAGCAGGACCATGAAGTGATATTACAGCATTTCAACTCTGTGAAGGAAATGTTTACACACAAACATACATGCACACATGTATGGCGCATGACAGTACCTTCTGTGCGGATGGTGAAAGGGGAGTCCCCAAGTCTCTTGGCTGAGAACTGCCCCCCAAGAGAAGTCATTAGAAAGCATAGGCTGAAGAAGCCTATTCCCACCACGAATATCCTGCATCACAGGAGGAGGAGAGAGGGATAGATGTAAAGGGAGTTGAAGTAGGTAGATATATCTGTCAGGAAAGGCTTGTAAATAGATATTTTTTAAGATACTTTAAATTTCTATCTTCAGCACTAATGGTTGGAAAAAGAAATCTTAACACAACAAATTAATTAATTATTCATAACTATTCCTTCAAAAGAGTTTGCTTGAATGCATGGGCCAGTGTGAAATGTGACGGTAGCTCCTGGAACCGTACGGTGAGTAGCTCTGGCCAGGCAAAGTACTGAACAGAACCTCTTCATATTGATGACACCAGGAGAAATGAGTTTCTGTCAACAACTAGGAATAATGACCACTTAGATAAACATTTGCTGAAGTGATCTGATTGATCTGAAGGGATCAAGATGATTCTGAATAATCTGTTAAGTATAGAGCGTGGTGGTTTGGCTAACTCCCAGGGTGATTATATTTTAAGACAGAGCCAATGCATCTTGTCCTGAGTAGTAATGATCCAGCTTCAAGGACGGACTATGGAATATCAATCTCACAAGACAAGAATAATTACAATGAATCAGAATCATCATCATCATCATCATCATCATCTTATCTAATGCACTGAAATAAACATACTAACCTAAATGATCACTCCTAAATATAATGCAACTATAAAGGCATTACTGTTAATGTGTTTTATTTATCCACATTTTCTGTACATTTTATCAAATCATCAAATCTAATCAAATTTTATTTGTATAGCCCAAACTCATGAATTACAATTTGTCTAAGTGGGGTTTTACAAACTGTACAGATATGACACCGTCTGCCCTTAGACCCTTGAACCGGGTGATAAAAAATTAATGAAAATGTATAAGAAGTGTCCAAGAACAGTCCAAGGATATGTGAAATCTATAGATCCAGAGGTATGTAAAGTCTATCGACCCAGAAACAGGTGTACTCTATTTGTAAAGGAGTCATTGTGGTCCATGTATCCAGATTTGAGTGTTGCTCATGAAGACAATGGGTCCAAGAGTACTGTATGTGGAATCTATAAATCCAGGGGTATGTGAAGTCTAATTTTTCAGAAGCATGAGATTCTGCTCACACAGTAATAAACTTTAATTTTTCTATGAATATGGGTTGAAATGTGACTTCCCAGTTTCATCATCATCTTCATTCGCTGATGTTCAAAACAGATTATTAGACAATGTTCTAATGTGATGATCACTGTGATAAGCAGAGTTGGTGTCAGCTTCTTAATGGGCACTCCCGCAATTAGCATATCTTAATTAGTTCACTGAAAACAGGAGAAAATTAAACTCACAATGTATTCAAACACCATATGTGACATAGTTGTTCACTGACAATTCTCATTTACCTCTCACTTCTCCCCTGAGACTGTAACATAATGAAATAACAAAATATTACCTTACTAACCTCATTTGTTCCAGGCATGTTGCAGAATTAATTAGAATAGCTCAATAAATATCAGAGGACCACAGAGCAGCAATATGTTAACTAATAGGAATCCAATCCCATACAATTATTATGATCAAGGGGTTATTTGTCATTAATATGAACTAACACCTGCTTGAATTATAGACTTTACTGTCAGGAAGCCAAAAAGATGAAAGAAATCTGAATCCCTGAACTCACGTTTCATCATCACTTCCTTGATTATTTTAAAGCAAGGAAAACTAGAGGCCCAATGAGAAATTTCAAAATATAAAAGGGTTACACAGAGGATAGAAAATAAAAATTGATGATTTTATAGTTAACCATCATGTTTTCTAATCCAGTTAATCTGTTTTAGATTAAGAATCTGTTGTGTATGGAAGAAAATGTAACAATGCTTACAAGCACCAAAGTGTGGACGAAAGAAAAATATTCAGCTCGTGTGGGTGAGCATTATCTGGTCTGATGCTGTCCTACGGTGCTCGTTCCCTCTCTTATCATTGAGTGTGTGATATGAGAGGATTAGGGCCTTGGTCCTGCCTGAAGAGTCTTTAATTAACAGGCTTAAAGTAAATGCTCTGCAAAGTATAATTGGATCAGAAGAAGAGATCTGCTATCAGCTAATTGGCTCCCTCACACAATATACTTATATCAAATTTTGCCTGGAGGTAGATGATTTTGAGGCGAGAGGAGTGGATGAGTTGTGGTGTAGATGTTTGTTGTGGTGGTTTTCAAGAAACCTTTCCCAGCTCCTACACTCGCTTAAATTCTAGATGAATGATTTGAATGATGATTTCCATCCATCCATCAATTTTCTGCCACTTATCCTGTTAGCATCTTGGGGCAAAGGTGGGGTACACCCTGGACAAAAGGGTGAAATTTAAAATTCATTTCGAAATTTAAAATTAATTGATACTCCTGTTACCTAACAATGAGGATGTAGTAACCTATCTTTATTGGCTTGGCTGTTTAAGATGCATATGCACCTCACTCCTTATTCAAAAGCCTTTCTGTGGAGCCTTGTCTCCCTCAGTGTTCATGCTTTTTTCATATCAAAGCAACCCAAAAGCAGCAAAACATCAAGACTCCTGGACTTGAGACCCATTATAAACACACACATTTCGTGTGTGTCTGTGTGGTAAGGCTAGTGTAGCCTACAGGGTCCTTAATTGAGAGTTTTTGAATAAATATTTGATATAGCTAGTGAGCAGATAGCAGGTGGATCATAGGGACCCATTTTTTAATACATGGGTTGCTGCACAGCCTCCGCATCGCTGCTCAAGCAGCCCAATGGAAAATTGTTCAGAAATCCAGCAATAAGTAAAGAACAATGAGATTTATAGTATCTACTACTGAACTCTAACGAGGGAATTTTTCTAGGGGAATTTATTTTAAGATGCTATTGTATTGTCACTGTCAGACCAACTCAAGTACAGCGGGTTAATACAGCACGGCTAAGTGAGCTGTATTAACGTGTTTCCCTGCTTTATCTCACAAACTCAGGCATGCCACAGTAATAATGGAGTCACCCATGGAGCAAGAAACTAAGTTAGAGCTCAGCTGCTGCTCGTACAGGCTTATTTGCAGCGTGGCTTTCATGATTTATAGCTGCGTGTTGTCTATTTATACAAACGGGATCTAAATGAAATTCATCTCGCACAGACACATCTGGGGGTTATTGCGCGCGTGTGTGTTCATGTGTATATAGCTGAACCACACACACCTTGATTCAACATAATGTAGAAGCACGAAGCCACAGCAGTGGTTCTTTCAGAGGTTTACAGTCAATTACAGCGCTCGCAGCTACGTGAACTGGGTGTAAGACGGCGTCGTCAGCTCTTTGTCTCTTACCTGAACGGTTTGAATGTTACCAGACTTCTCCTGACCATTTTACCGTCGGTGCTGCCAGTAATCACTTTCCAAAAGGTGCGAGCTCTAACATCGTTCTAACCCTCCCTACCTGGAACTTGAGGTAGCCAAACATGTTATCTGCGTCCCATCGAGAGGCGGTCGGTCCCTCCGGTAGAAAAGAGGCAAAGTTTTAAACGCAAGTCTCCAGTGAAAAATGTCATTTAAAGTGTTAGTCCATCATCAGAAAAGCAGTCCGAGGCGACAGTCGCTGTTGAGGCTGATGTCAATATCACAAATGATTTCTTTAGGTTGTTGTATAACATGTATCTACGAGTGTGAAACCTAGGTTATCACACTGTGAGCAAAAGATGCTTCGGGGACGGTTTAACTGCACAGGGAAACAAAGCACGAGTGAGCCACATCAGCTGTATTGCCTCCTTCTCGTTCACTTCTCCATCGCAAAGCTAGCATTAATGGAGTAGTCAACGTCCGGCTGAGCTTTTAAAAATAATAGGATTTTTTTTTTCCACGAATGGCAAATATTTTTTTAACAGAACAGTCACGTCAAGTAGTTTAATCAAATATTGCATCCAATAAGTAAATAGATAAATAAATATTGTTACGTTTCATCCTTTATTTAGGGAAGTGAATGTTTAATATATTTCAGACTCATTGTAGACACACTAAAATGTTTCAGTTATTTTACTGTTTTAATACTTTTTGATTAGGGCAATATATATATTTCCTCACTCCCCCTCTCTGTGGGCGGTCTTGTGTCTCCTTCAAGCTCGGGTCCTCTACCAGAGGCCTGAGAGACTGAGGGTCCTGAGCAGGATCTTAGCTGTTCCTAGGATTGTGCTCTTCTGGACAGATATCTTAGATGTTATTCCTGGGATTTGTTGGAGCCACTCTCCCATCTTGGAGGTTACAGCCCAGAGTGCCCCTATCACCACGGGTACCACTGATGCCTTTACTCCCCACATCCTTTCCAGCTCGTCTTACAGTCCTTGGTATTTCTTGAGCTTCTCGTGTTCCTTCTTCCTGCTGTTGCTATCACTTCAGATCTCCTTGTTATATGCCGCACTTGATGCTAACTTGGGCAATTGGTTTTGAATTGGCTTCCAGAGTAGTCTTCCACACTCCCATTGAGTTCTTCATGAAGGCTCTTAGTGTCTTGTTGATCTTATATAGCTCCAAGCACTCCAGTATCCATGTATATGGCATTGAGTTGTAGGCTTTCTTGTAGTCAATCCAGGCAGTGCACAGGTTGTTCTTCCTGGTCTTACAGTCTCTAAAGACTGTCCTGTCCACCAGTAGCTGGGGCTTTGCTCCTCTGGTGTCACTACAAACCCCTTTCTGGGCCCTGCTCATTTATTGAATCACATGCTTACTCATCTTGGCCGCAATGATGCCTGACTGGAGCTTCTATGTCGTGCAGAGGCAGGTTATTGGCCAGTAGTTGGATGGAACCATTCCCTTCTTGGGTCCTTCATGATCAGGACCGTCCGGCCTTGGGTCAACTACTCTAGGTGGGTCCCATCTTTCAGCAGCTGGTTTATCTGAGCTCCCAGGCGTTCATGGAGTGCAGTTAGCTTCTTTAGCCAGAAGCTGTGGATCATGTCAGGGCCCGGTGCCGTCCAGCTCTTCATCCCTGAGACTTTCTTGGATGTCATTGCCATTGTGATGTTGATGGCTGTGGTCCTCTCTCAGGTCCAACAACCACTGAGCATTGGGGTTATGTGATGCCTCTTTCTCCCACACGCCCTTCAATACAGTTAAGTCTCACCCCTGGGTGTTTCTGTCCTCATCTTATTACCCTCCCACTGAGAGTACACTTTGGATGGTTCAGTGGTGAACTTCCTGTTGATTCTCCGGGCCTCCACATCTCTAATGAACCTCTTCAGGCGGGCACCCAGGGCTGTGAGCTTCTGTTTGGCAGCCTCCAGTGCCTCGGTTACGGACAGCTTGCTGTACGTCTTCAGTACTTTGGTGGTCTTGCCCTTCTCCAACTCTGACAGTTGGCTAACCACTCTCCATGTTGCCTTGATCTTAGCCTCCAGCGGTCTTCTCCATGGAGGGTATTGCCCCTTGTTCGCATTCAACTTGTAGCCATGCACCCATAGGATTATTGTTGCTTTTGCAAATATCAGATGGTTGGTCTCAGTGATAGTCACAGTAGGGATAGTTTATAGTGCCGCATTCACATCTTCTAGTAGACTTTCTGAGGGTATTCTGCCACCAAACTTGGAAACCATTTCCAGGTGTTCCAGGTATCCATGTTAGCCATTATCTGCCTTTTCAGGTCAGCTGCCCTTGTGTTAACGTCTTCCGGGCAAGGTTTTTGCAAATGGCAAAAGTTTTGCTGACTTAAAAAAACATACACACACATGTACTTCACGAAAGACGTAGAGCCTGCACAGTATTTAAGGTAAGTATCCAATTGTAGGAAAACAAAAAAATCTGTGTGTATCTGTGACTGAGTCTTTTTTGTAGCTTGGAGATCCTATGGGTGACAAAATAATTTTTGATATATCATTTCAATGATATATTTACTATCGGTATTAACGGTTATTATTGTATTATTACAGACAAAAGCATTATAAACCATTTAGTGCAAATACTTTTTATTTTTATCTTTGTAGTGAAGCTGATTTTTTTGTATTTCCTGTTCTGTCGCTGCTTCCTGTGGGTGACTTGACATTTGTCGAACAGCACAGATCTGAAACCAACAGCTGCATTGTAAGGCTCACTCAAAGCTTCATCTTTAATTGCTCTTCCCTCAGTGCGAGCAAAGCATTCGGTTGAGGCTCTTAATACATGCTGGGCGTAGTAGATCTTCTGATGGCTGGGAGGTCTGAATGTCTCTAAAAAAGCCCTGCGATTGATCGTTTCAGGACCATGGACATCTACTCAGATGAGGACGCAACAGCATCTCACAGCGACCGGTACGGTTGCAGCAGCTGCTGCAATGGTAATGCTCTATAGAATTAAACATTTTAAAATGAACGATAATACGATTTCTGTTTTTTCTTGGCTACTTATAAAGAACCTACATAGAATATTCTGACACAAATGGGCAGGGACTTTGGCTACAACATCATGTATTGTTCAGTTTAACGATTTACAGTCTGTTTGCAGTCAGTCGTGGCACTAATTATACAGTCTATGTGGTCAGCGGAGCGTTGGAGCAGAAATTGAGGCAGAGGGGGGAGAGCTTTGAGGGATCAGACTGAAAATGACAGTGAAATCTCAAACTCCCTTCATGCTTCACTTGCCCTTGAACATGTGGATCTGAGTGACAGCCCTCCACCCGTGCAGGCTGTCACTCTCTGGGGGTTACGGGAAAAGGAAAAAGTTGCGCTCCATCAGCATGAATCCATTGAGCAAACATGGAATTTTTACATCTTTTGTTATACGTGTGTCTCTGTGTGTGTATGTGTGTCATGCCCCTACTCATACAGTAGAAATTATCCATCCATCTATTTTCAACTGCTTATCTTGTTAAATAGATAGACAGATAGAGATAGAGATTAAGATAACTTTATTAATCCCCGAAGGGAAATTAATTTGTCACAGCAGCGAGGATGTTCAGGTACAAGACCAATGGGACATATAACAGTATGCAGTATAAAATTATAAAATAAAAATAAAAGTAGAAAAATATAACCAGCGTAGGCAGTTGTAAAAATCTAACAATATATGCAGAAGTTGTGCAGAGTGCACAGTTTAGTGCAGGTAGGAGGAGGGGAATAATTTTAACAGGTAAAGTGTTTACTTTCTAATAACAGAGGTGTTGAAAAGTCTAATTGCACAGGGGAGAAGCAACATCCTGTATCGTTCCTTGTAGCAGCAGGGTTGGATCAGTCTGTTGCTGAAGCTGCTCCTCGGAATGTTCATAGTTTGGAGTGGGTAGGAGGTGTTGTCAATGATTGCCAGCAGTTTGGTCGACATCCTCTGCTCCACCACTTCCTCCAAGGTGGCCAACTGAGAGCCGACAACAGAACCTGCTTTCCTGATCAGTTTATTCAATCTGCTGACGTACTTTGCCTTGATGCCTGTGCCCCAGCACGCCACAGAAAAGAAGATGGCGCTCAGACTGATAAAACATCTGGACCATTCGGTTGCATACATTGAAGGGCCTGAACCTCCTGAGGAAGTTGAGCCGGCTCAGGCCTTTATTGTACACAACTTCTGTGTTGGTGGTCCACTCCAGTTTGCTGTCCAGATGTTCTCCCAGGTAACTGTAGGTCTGGACAACTTCCACATCAGTCCCATTAATGCAGACAAGAGTGGGTCAGGGCTTGTTCCTCCTGAAGTCAACCACCATCTCCTCCGTCTCCATCACATTCAGCTGCAGGTGGTTCTCATCCCACCAACGCACGACTCGACCACCAGGTTCCTGTACTCATCTTCCCATCGATTCTCCACACATCCGACTATGGCTGTGTCATCTGAGAATTTCTGCAGGTGACACGACTCAGTGCTGTACTGAAAGTCAAAAGTGTAGGTGGTGAAGAAGGACAGCACAGTTCCCTGGGGGGCCCAGATGTTGCAAATCAGACGTTTAGACCCACAGTGCTGTAATTTTACAAACTGCGGTCAGCCCATCATGTAGTCCTAGATCCATGAGATCAGAGGAGAATCCACCCACATGTCCTCCAGCTTCGCCTTCAGTAGCCTGGATTTCAAGGCGCTGGAGAAGTTAAAGAAGGTGATGTATACAGTCGTGTTGGGTCTGTCCAGTGTGGAATATGCCTCCTGCAACAATTAGATGATGGCATCATCTACACCGACAAGGGGCTGGTAGGCAAACTGCAGCGGGTCCTGTGATGGGCACACCACTGGTCTGAAATGTGCGAGTAGCAGCCTCTCCATGACCTTCATAATGTGGGAGGTCAACGCTGCGAGCCTGTAGCCGTTCAGCGCAGTCAGACGATTCGTCTTGGGCACTAGGACTCTCTGGAGGTGCAGGTTCAGGTTGAAGAGATGCTGGATCACTCCGCTCAGCTGGGTGGAACACGCCCTCAGCACTCGAGAGTTGATGCTGTCCGGTCCAGCAGCTTCCAGAAGCGAGAGAGCTGGAGCCTATCCCAGCATCATCAGGCGAAGGCGGTTTACACCCTGGACAAGTCGACAGTTCATCGCAGGGCTGATATATAGAGACTGACAACCATTCACGCTCACATTCACACCTATGGCCAATTTAAAGTGACCAATTAACCCTACCCCATGTTTGCATGTTTTTGGACTGTGGGAGGAAGCAAACATGCAACTTCTGCACAGAAAGGCCCTGACCCAGGAATCAAACCCAGTAGTGTCTTGCATTCTGTCAGATCGAGAAGAGTACTCAATGGCATGAAGTTTCACCTTGCTTTACATAATTAGACATTATTCTTCATTATAATAGTTAATTTAGCAAAAAATGTCATTATATGTGGCCAAAATACATAAAAATGGCAAGTTCTGCCAACTACAGTAATGAATGATGTTATTTTAATGGAAAAACCCCAATGGCCACTTTTAGATTGGACAAAAGTGTTACTGCAATAATATATGGCTTTGAGTCATGGTGTCCTCTTCCTCCTCAGTTAAGTACACTCTGGAGCACTTGTTACCATTCTTAATGAGCTGTGTACCTCAAAACAGCATCTAGCCCAAGGCAGAGCTAACCAGTTTTTGTAAAGCAACAACAGAAACAGAAGCAGGCATCTGTGATAAAAACAAGAGGCATACCTGTGGTTGTGAGTGTTTACAATGGCTGTGCATTTGGTGTTGTTCTTAGTTTTGATCTTTTTTTTATTATTATTATTTTTTGTTGATGGCCAAATGATGACTTCACAATTTTAGAAACTGAATGACAGCTGGACATTTACTTAAAACTAACACTTTGGCCCCCAAAAAACCCAAATCAATTGTTTATAGAATTTATGCAATAGGTTGGTTAATCAATAGGTCATTTGGCCAGTGTGCTCAGAATATTTTAGCAGTCAAAGTACATTATGGTCTTTAATAATCATCACAAGATATTATGATCTTTCTGACCCCAAGATGGTACAAAGTCATGACAAAATAAGCAGGACAGCTCCTATAAGCTAGAGTGTGTGAGTGAGAGTGTTTTATTAATGATATCAACATGAAATACATATTTTTTTTTCAAGTTATGAAGTAAAAATATAATAATTTAAACATTATTATTCAACTACCAGCCCAAAGAAAACCCACTGCACCA
>KV751317.1:24216578-24234443 GCA_001698575.1 Mola mola | reverse complement strand
TATTTAATATTGTTTTGCACTCACTGTTTGGTTGGCTGCAGAGCTGTAACAATTGAGGAGCTAGGAAACGGAAATAAAGGAATTCTATTTCGAGATACCAGCTCTGTCTAAAATCATAGCTTTGTCAGTATTTTATCTGGCACGCTGCTACTGCCTAAATATGTCTTTTGGCCAAGAAGAACTATGCTTTAGCACATGTGGTTAGACGATTTGTGCCTATGGGTTGTGAGATGAAAAGAACATTTTCTCTTCCCTCAGTTTTTCTTTCAAGTCTTAAAAGAGAGAGAGAAGAGAAGGAGAGAAGTGCCTACTCTGTCTGGGCCTTGAGGGGGTGTCATCACGCAAAGTTTCTTCTTACAGTTTTAATTCACACCCAAAAATATTAAATATCAACACACTGTAGCTGTCCCTTCACTTACACATTAGGCTTTGCCTTTTTGTTTAAAAAAAAAAAAAAAAAAAAGCCAAAGTGTGGAATATACCACCTGCTGGTTATTAAGATTATATATGTCCCTTATTTTGCACTTATCCTCTTTTCACTGTCTGGTAGAAGTTTCTTTTGCAGTGTGGGGTGGAATTTGTCTGAAGTGGCACTGTTCCTGGTCCTTAAAACAGGACAAAACAAAATCTATAGTGACATTACTTCTGGAACCAATGTTGTGGGGATCAGTAGGAAAATTAATGAATACTGACTAATTCTGAATGTAAACCCATGGTAACGATAACTATAAGTTCTGAAACTATTCTTTTCTGTGTAAAGTAAACATTTTTTTGGATGTTGACATGGCTGTAATACCAAAAAAAGTGCACGCCCCCTTTTTTTTCTTAAATTTTGAATATAAAATGTCAATAACAGCAGAATGCATTTTTTACAACTTTGTTCTCTAAAAAAGTACTTTCTTTTTAATTAAATTGAAACCATGTCATGTTTGTAATCCAAGCAGACATTTTACATTTCTCTTTACAATTCACGTGATATTCAACAACCATTTGCGCGAATACACGTCATACTATAAAAAGCCTAATGATATATTGGCCCAATGGCCTCATATGTGTTTTTTAAACCTTCAGAAAAAATGGTGCTGTCACACAAGCTACTCATGCCATTGATACTCACTACCATATAGACATCCATGGAATCACAGTTGTTGGCCTTTGAAATTTGTGCAGGTAACAAACTTGATGGTCCTTTTCCATCATTTCCAAAACTATTTGAAATATGAAGTCATTAGACTAAGAGACAAGTTTTCACCTTTGCACCAGTCCATTTCAATTGAACTTTTGCATATCTGGATTTTGCTGCCAGGCTTTGCCCAGCAGAGTTTTAATTTGCATTTGGAGATGTAGTGACAGCCTGCGTTTAGTGACAGTGATTTTCCAGTGTACCCAGGCCTATTTAGTAATATCCCTCATAGAATCTTGTTTATTTGTAATAGTGCCACCTTGACAATCAAAGATCTTGAGAGATAAATCTTAAGAGATAAATTCTGTTCTGAGTTTCAATTTACTTGTTTGCCTTCTCTGTGATCACCCTTTTCAACACCTCTGTTACTAGACACTAGACACTTTACCTGGTAAAATCATTCACCTCCTCCTACCTGCACTAAACTCTGCACTCTGCACAATGTCTGTATATACTCTTAGAATTTTATAACTGCCTACACTGTGTATACTTTTCTACTATTATTTCTATTTCATACTCTTGTACAAATTAATTTCTCTATGGGGATTAATAAAGTCGAGCTGACTTTATTCTCTTTATTTCTCTCTCTCTCTTATGTGGTTCAATATTATCCTACTACCAGCCTCACCCTTATGTGCTACACTTCTGTCTCGTTGGCTGGTTCAAAACCACTCACTAGCTTAGTATCAACTGTAGCATATTGCACAAACATTTGAATATACTATTATTTCAGTGTACATTACCACCGTTCCCACTGTTGAATACACAAGTGAATCATGTGACGAAGTTACTTTATCGCTAATGACAGTGCTGGTTTTTGCTTCCATTAAAATAGTTATGTCATTATTTCTAATAAATATTACAATTTTGATTTTTTCACAGCATCATTTAAAAATACATTAGAAACAATAAAATGTATAATATTTATACACAACTCACTATTTTAATTCTCACATTTTCTCCCTCCTTTTCCTACCCCCACATTCTCAGTGGCATGATTGATATACAAATAAGTGGATTATGATTTGACATAAAGACAAGATTGTGGACAGTGCTTCACACGTGTTGGTATTATTTTGCCCCCAACCTCCCCTTGTTAGCTGTGTGGAGGGACTAGCAGCACTGAGTCTGTAAATCATAATGGAGATGGACTATACGTTTGAAAATATGTTTAATGTTGTTAAATATTTATAAAACACATTTCTGAAACTAAAAAGAGACACAATTTGACAATCTAGAAAATGAATACACATATGTATTCGGTAATAATATACTGTATATGTATGAACAAACACATTGAGAGACTAATATAAAAAATATTATTTGCATAAAACTGAATGGAAAAGGGAATATTCAGAATGATTCCAAAATTTAATAAGAATAATAAGAAAGTTACATAAATTCAATGAATAAACATTAATTAGTAATAGCCTGGTTGCAATCATTAAAAACTCTAATGCATACTTCCATAGATAGGATAAAACTCCATGATGAGATTAAATAGTTGGAAAAAAACAAAAGAAAAGAAAAAAATAATCAAAGAACAAACTGCATCTGTGGATACTTTCATAGACGTTTAAAATCAAGAAGAAAATTATATCTGTAAAAACCAAGTTACCATCAAAATACATAGATCTATATACAGTATATATAGTATATGCCCCTAATAAGCCTGAAGGTGAAAGTGGAGTTTGTGTCTGATTGCCTCTTCCCCCACAACCTCTGCATGGGAAACAGGGACCTATAGGAGGCTGAGAAAGGTGGTGATGGTGATGATGGTTATGATACCGATGACTGTGATGAGGCCAATGAGGTACTCCAGCAATCTGGGGACACTTTCAGAAACATACTTGCAGCTGCTCCAGATGCCAGAACCCCTAACAAGTCCAGTTAGTAACGTGAACCACAGCACAAGTTTGGTTACATCTGCAATTGCACAAATTGCTTCATGTCATAGTTTCATTGGAGGTGGTCAGCACTGCCTGCATTCAGGCCCATCAAATTCCCTTTACTGCACAAACCTCTTATTTTTTCCATGAAGGATTTATGAAAGCAAATGCAGACAGTCCAGCAAACTACAAAAACTTGGGTCAATGAACCACTTGGTCTTGGTCTCTCCAAGGTGCTGCCGGCAGTCTGCACGGTGTAAAAGGAAGATAGTGGCCAAATATAAAGACAAATTGTTCTAAATGTTTTTGTGTATAATTTAATAGCAGCAAAACAATTATTAACATAAATATATAACAGTGAACTTTAATAACACATTAACTTCTAATACCTTCTTCAAAGATGTAATTAAGGCCTTTCTTTTTTTTGTTATTTTAGAATGATGTTTTAGAAAGATTTTGGACCTGGCATCACTTTACAGAGTACCTAAGTGTGTGATAAAGGGAAATGTTTGAGGCCCTGGACCTGGACCTGGTATGCGTGTGTACAAAAGGCAAAATGCATAGAAAAGCCTCTGTTTTCAACACTAAACTCTTACATGTGGACTTGGTCTTAGATTATAGTCTCTTTGTTTATTTCCTCTTTGCCAGATTATATCATTTTTCATCTGTGGAATGTTCAAATCAGATGTTTCTAAGTGTTCCACAAATTCCCCCTCTCTGCCCCTGTCCCAACTTGTGTGTATGCGTTTGTTTTAAGTATTGCTGTCATAAAATTCAGGAACATATAGTTACAAAATTCAATGATATTAAAATCAAAATAGAAAATTATCACATACTGTTTGATTAATGTTTTACAGAGAATTTGGTTTGTAATTCTACTTTCCTGTTAAGTTCAGTTCATCCATTTCAGAATGATTATTTTTTATAATAATGATTCACTATAATGAGTTTTTTTTTTTTTTTTTTTTTTTCAAATATCCTGTCCCAGTCGAATCATACTCCTTCAAGCTAATTGGCAGTGCGTCGCCTTAATTCCTGCCCCAACCTTTTATAATGTGTTTCTCAATTGTCAGAAAACAAAGAACAGCTTGCATGATGTTGTTCTGCTACTCTCTTCGTTCTCTGTTTAAACTCCTATTAACCATTCACACTTAATGGCCCTGGTATTTTAGACAATTTATGGTTCAGCTCTAGCAAGAAGGACAGCGCAATCGAGCGTGGCAGAGAGCTAATCGAAGTCCGCTGACACCATTAGACAAAGTGGCCTCAACCTAATAGCCAGTTGTATAACAAGAGATTAAGGACAATGAAGAGGAGCAGAGCAGCAGCTGATGATGAACACAACACTGATTAACAAGGTTAAGAAGTCAGAAGAGAGAGGCTGACTGAGGGTATATATATATACGCACATACAGCTTAAAAATCCGTTTTTACAGGCTTACATACTGATGATGCTTTCCCATTATTAATAGAAATGAATAATCCTATAATGAATTCAAAATTCAAAAGCAATCAGTCTGATCTACAAAGGTCACTGAGGTCCGTGACCTGCCAGCTTCTGTCACACGCTGGCCTTTGTCTCTGTGACCCATGCTAATGCACTAAGACCATAACCTTTGCTGGAAGGACTAACAAGTACACTTTTGCTGAAAATGGGCTTTGTAGTTGAGCCTCGAAGAGAGGAGCGTGAGATTGTTTGTGTGTGTTTATCCTTGTTAGCACACTAAAGGTGTATTACACAGTAAGCACACAGTATATGTAAATTTGCATTATATTTCATTCAGTGTTTTTCAGCACCATCTGAACTACAGCCTGAAAGGTTTAATATTAAAGTTAAATTGCAGTATTATAGGATTAAACCATTATAGCAACCACAGACTTGCTCAAAAAAAACATCGCGAAAGGAGCCTAAATAGGCCAGCAAAAAACTGATCTGTGCCATTATCTCCTCCACTGTGCTGTGGATTTGTTTTGCCTGCGACACTCTTTATTTCCCCAGGGCTGCACGCCTATCACACTGAGGCAAGGAGGTGAGCCATCTTGCTGAATGAAAATGCTCCCAATGATGTGGAGGATGTGAGAGACAAGCCCATGGGACTAATACTGGTTAATGGCTATCTGATTGGCTGTGCAAAGGGATGAAGGGAGGCGGAAACGTTAAGGTGAGTAGTGCAGGAAAGTGGGCAAACCTGTATGTCTTGTCTGTTTTTCTTCCCTAGAAGTCAAGTGTAATTCTATGTAGACGATGTTTCTGCATGCTTAGCAGTCTTTGGTAAATACATATGTTTTTGCTTTTCAGCCTGTGCCCCTAATGAGGGCTGCTTACAGTATAATGAGATGTGGTCAGATAATGGAAGAGGTAATTACTCCAGTATGCAACAGCCTCTGGTTAAGAATTACATTATTGATTGGCCAAGTGCACCAGCATGACAGTCCAGGGAGACATGCAAAAATAGAAAAGGGAAAATAAAATCAACTCCTAATATAAACAGCTCTGTCTGGCTTCCAATCAAGGCTAAGACGTAAGACACACAGGTGAGCAGACACACAAACACACTCCAGCTGAGTTACTTCCCTTGGCTGGAAACATCTGTGGTTATGTGGTTGTGCAGTCATCCAAAGAGTTCCAGCAGTGACATTTTTAGATGGCAGATAAGTATCAGGTACAGACTCTGGAGGATTCAATAACGCAGAGACACACAGGGAGGTTCTTAATCAAAATCGTTTTACTCAGAAAGTGGGTCAACACTGGGAAATCTAACTAGATGGCAAAGGTACAGTTTAGGGACAGACAAACTCAGTAGTCAAGAAACGAAACAATGATCAAAACAGAAGGAACTCACGAGGAATAGACACTGGACTGCTCACTCGGAAGACAAGACAATCTGGCACAGGAGGAAAGGAACACGGGGTTTAAATACACAAGGAGGGGTAAAAAATTAGACACAGGTGAAACACATTAGGGAGGAGAAGCAATCACACACATGTGAAGGAGAAGACTTGACAGGACATGGGGAATAGGACACAACAGAATGTCAAAATAAGGCAGGAAACACTGATTGACCCTAACAGCGGACACATGAACACTACTGGACCCTGACAATAAGCCAAGCCAAATGCTAGGACAATATATAACTGTTTTAAAGTTAGTTGTAAAGTAGTAAATGTATATTCTCAATGCATTTCTTAAGGCCTGACAAGATAGAGGAATAGATTTTAAAACCATTGAGAATGCATTAAATACTGCACAGCTAATTTAATTTGCTCTGTGTGGTAAATACTGTATACAAAATCTGAATCTTTTCCCATAACATCAATTTGTGCTGAGCACATTCAGTGCATCAGTGAATACTTGATAATAAAATGTAACTGCAGTTGTTGGCCTAAAGTTTATAGTTTCATTATAGACAAATATGCTTGTTAGAGCTTCAATAAATGATACAGGGGACTAAACAAGATCATTTTTTCATGGAAACAATCCAGGGACACAAAAGCGTCCCATGTTTAAAGACTGAGTTAGTAGTTTATATGATACTACAGCATAGTAAATGCTGAGATTGTTATTTATTGGTGGGGTGTCCAACTTGTTCAATACTATGCTAAACCCGAATGCCTGTTGATTTTCCATACAGTACTCGAATTTCAAATATGTCAGCAGCAAACATACATAAATGTATGCGGTACACACACCAGACACTATATGGTGCACACCATTATGTGCACACTACACACATTATCTTGACCCACAACTCGTCATCCCCAGCAGCAGTCGATACATTATATTGATTCCTTGTTAGACGGCATCTTGTAAGACATTAGGAAATTCTCTAGCGCTTTAGTTCCTCTATTATCTTCCATGCTAGAGCATCTCTAGATAGCCTAGATAGCCTACCATTTTCACACAATTGAATTTCTTATTGATACACAGGAGTCCTAGTTTGCACTACACATTGACATTCCAACACAAATCTATTCAGCAGACAAACAAGATGGTAAATGCACTTGTTTAAATGCCAGAGGGACCTTAAACAGCACAGGAAATTATGGACCAAGGTATGGCCCCCACATAGATGCAGTGTGTGTCAGTTTGTATATGCAGCAGCATGTATGAGTGGGACACATATTGAAGCTGCCTTTTCTCCGAGAGGCCGCCTTTTTCCATGACCTCAACAAAATCAATTCACCAACCTGGGGAAGGGAGAGATGGATGTGCGGGGGTGGACTGCAGAATGGCTGGATGGATAGAGGGATGCAGGGGGAGACAGGCAGAGACTAAAGCATGGAAAAAAGGATTGATGACAGAGAACTCCACTAGTATAGAAATCCATTCATTTTACCCAGGAGACCTCCAGCATGCAACTGGAGGGAGTGGAACACAGCAGGGCTGTTGCTAGCTTTTTGGGGGCCCTAGTTTGTCAAACTACAATGGAGAGATTCCTAACGCTTTAGATGATCCAAGAAGATGACAAGCAAAACAGTCTGAAGTTGTGATAACCTCTCATATTGAAATCAAACATCTTCAGTTGACCTACTCAAGCAAGTTAAACTGATAAAAAGAATGATAATACAAGGAAAACAACTGAAAATTCAAAATTTACTTTAAATTTTGAAAGCAAGAACACAACTCGACTTCTCACAATTCACAACAATAATAAAATAAACAAATAAAGTGGGCCAAGCCTAAGATCAAAAGAGAATAAATTAGTAAATACTAAATTGCTTAGAGTAAAAAACACAATGAACCAGCATCCACACAAATGCAAACAATAAAAAGAAAAAACAAAGAATAATAGTAATATTGCAGTAATTTACTGCTAATGCCATAGTCACAGGAAGAGTGCAGGCGATTCGCAGGGCAATCCACAGATTAGGATAAAGTTCCTAGCTTTTGTGGATGAAAGAGGGAAGCTCTAGAACAGTCATGTCAACAGAGGGCAAGCTTGGCAAGTTTTTTATTTTCACAGCCAGCTCCTTTCCATCGATGTCACTTTCATCTCTAGTGCTTAATGTCCTGCAGAGGTTGTCACACTGGTTGGACAATTCCACATCATCCAGTTTTCTGAATTTGAGTTACTGGGGTTAATTGGTGGAGACAACTCAGAGGTGGAAGATTTGTCAGACATGGATGATCCTGTGAGGGATTCTGAATATCAACCCTCACGACAGGAGCCAAGCATCAGTGAGAAGGACAGTAGTGGGTGTGAGGACTCCATTCCACAGCCCTCTAAGCCTATCAGAGGACGTAAACGTCTCCATGATGAATATGAAGGATATTGTTCAGATCGTGACATTGCCAGATCACGCACTCCCAGACGTTGCTCTCGGACACAGCAGGATGAGGCTGATGTCTCAAACAATGTCCCTGAAGAGACAACACCAGGACCAAGCCCTCAAGAACAGTCCAAGAAAGGGCATGGGATGCGCTGGAGGGCTTCTCTGCTAACACCAAATCAAGCCCAGTTTGAACATGAGGAGGAAACTGCGCAGGACAGAGAGGGCTGGACCCCACCGGACTACATAGAACAGTACATTGATAAAGATTTGATGAAGATGATTGCAGAAGCTACCAACTGACAAAACAATGAAAAAGGATGGAAGAGGTACTCCAGCACAAGTTACCACTGAGGATGGAAAGATTTGCGTGGTGAAGTGGTATGACAATAAACCAGTAATGATGATGTCTGCTGTTCATGCTAGAGAGCCAGAAGACACCTGCCAGAGATGGGACAAAAAACTGAAACGGTATGTGACCATCTCGCGACCAAATATTGTCCATGAATACAACTCCAAGATGGGTGGAGTTGACCTTGTTTATAGAATGATGAGTTACTATCGCATGAGTAGCCGTACAAAGAAATGGACACTGTGGATGCTAATGCACTTTACGGATCTGGCTTTAGCCAACAGCTGGTCACTGTACCACAAAGACCTCACTGTATGTGGCACACCAAAGAAGAACATCATGCAGTTTCTTGAATTTCGGATGGAAGTGGCCATGACCTTCGTGGCTCCCTGCTCTGACTTTTCAGAGCGGGAAGCTGACCCAGACGTTTTAGTCCAAGGGAAAAAGCGTCCAGTGAAGGCAGTGCCCCATGTCTCAGTCCGCAGGAGGGCTAATGCACATCTGCCAGAGGCGGTAAACTTGAACAATGCAGCGCCTCAGGGAAAACTCGAGTCTAGTGTGTTACATGCAAGGTGTTCCTCTGCTTACAGGCAGATTGCAACTGTTACACAGCCTTTCACACATAGGTGTAAATATGTTCCCACAGGAAAAAAAAAGTTTGAAGTAGCAGTTTTGGAGTGTAAGTGAAATGTGTCATGTTTCATGCCATGTTCAGAAATTGAAATGAACAGTTTAGAACAGTAACAATGCAAAATGTTTAGAATGTATTTTACTTTGTTACAGACATATGTCTTCCTGCAACTGTTAGCAGCACTTCAAATGAGCCATATTGCTCAAAGGGGCACAATTGTTGTTTCTCATTTTGTTTTTGCACTCAGGAAAAATGCTGTTGTGTTCAGGCACCAAATAAATAGTTTTGCACATCATTACTCAATTGTGACTTTATTGTGTTCTATCTAGATTTAAAACGAATGTCCTCATAAGTGGACATAATTTTTCTCAGAAACTACATCATGTAAAAAGATAATTCTTTGTTTTTACACTCATCAGGTCACAATCAGCCCAAATAGCAAAGAGAAATTAAAAATGCATGCCATGCAAGAGTTCGGGTCTTGATGGCTGTGTCAGCAACCACATTAAAAATGCTGTTTCTAGCCTCTTCATGGCATCTGCGAAAAGCTCATCTGGGGCTTCATAGGCAAAGTGTTTTTTTATGCATCTTCTCTTTCAGCACAGCCTTCATACTAATGTTCTCACACCTGGCAAAGCCAGTTTCTCTGTAAATGGTCTGAGACGTTTTTGCCTTAATGAAGAGGTCAGCTGCCACATCAAGCTGCATTGTGGAAGACTGCCCGAGCTTGCTAACATGGTTCACATTGGTTTAAAATGTCATATCATTCTACTGTGCAAATGAAAAATTGGTATGACCCAACCTCTTCTGCCAAACTTAGGGCTTTAACCTTGCTGTTAATATGGCTATCCCACTATGTGTCACTCAAAGTCTTCAGTGTAACAGTCACGTGTTCCTTTAGGATTGCCAATCTTAGTGTGGCTGCTGAAAAGAGTATTTTGTTTGTTTGTTTTTTAAATCTCTGTTTAAATATCTAGTCTTGAGTTTTGAGTGTCTTCTTGGATGTTTCCATTGCCTGTTCTGGATTTGTTTGCCGATATGGACTAATTCCTGGATAAGATCTCCTGCCTACCTCTCGACCTGTAAGTTTTGCCTGCCACAATAAACATATTGATCTATATTCCTCTCTGCCCTTGTGATCTGCATTTGGGCCCAAATTCCATTCTCCAGTGTTTTCTGGCACTTTCTGACATTTTGTGTGCTGTTTGAGGGTTGTATTTTTCACCCTGCTGTGCTGTGTCCATCATGCACTGCACCTCCTGCTCTGGATGGAAAAGGAATGGAGTCTTTCAACTTGACACCCTTCAACAGATCTAATGTTTCTTCCCAATTACACATTAAATTATTTGAAGGGAAAACTCCCTTCTGGAAGATCCTATAAAGATGAAAAATCTTTAAACTTCAGAAAGAGCAACAGAGGAACAATCCATTTACCAGGATAGACAACTGTGCAATGGATGTGTGCAGAATGGTTGATAGGTCGGCACAGAGAGGTGTGAATGAAAAGACATGAAAAGGAAGAGAAACAGGAGAAGAGAGAGAAGCCCGTGGTGATCACACAGACAGGAAGCCAATGTCCAAGCGAATGGTGTGTTGTTGCATTTTTGGCAGGACAAACATCAACATAATAAACTCATGCATTGCATTTATTATTATCTTTGCCTCCTTTTACTTCATCCTTTGGTTTTTGATTATGTTGCAAATGACATGCACACCCAGTCTTGTCCACAGTCTTGTCGAGGTGAAGGACTAAAGATTAATCAAGGGAGCTACACTCGAAGATGCAACATGTGGATGCTGGTTTTACAACAAAATAAAGTATATTTTTTTCATCAGGAACTGATGGCTCATGGGGGGGATGCATAGAGATCCCTTTGTGTGTTAACTGTAATTGTCATTTCCTTTAAAACGTGTTTACACTTGCCTTACATCTCCAACAATGAAAGCACTCTAAGCACTTGTATTTGAAGTGTTGTTAAGGTCACAAGATAATCCCATCTTGTTCAGGAAGCATATTGAACCACACAACCATTCTACCATTAAAAAAAAAAATAAAAGAGGCTAGAATCTTAGAATCTCTTCTGGGAGTTGAGTCAAAATAAAGGACATGTTTAGGCCCAGTAATCCTGCAATAACACATCAGCAACCTCAAAGTGCAACAACAGAAAAGAGGCTAATCTTCTATGTTAGCAAGCACTGGTGTCAAGTTTGTGGCTCTATATTTGCTACCCTGTATACCTGTATACCCTGTATGCTATGAGCCAGATTAGCTTCCTTATACTGCAAAAAGCACACCTCTGATCGCCTCAGAGTTGGATTCAGAGTGATAAACTCAAACATGAATTTGTTCTGCATAAAAGCTGCTGACAACATCATTATTCCGGCAGGAAACATAGTATATGTATCCAAATATTGTATTAACCCACATATGGTCCAAACAAAAGAAAAGAAAGATCCTTGATTTGGGTGTTCCATTAGAGATTAGGAAGAATTATGATTTGGACAAATATCATTATGCCCGACAGGATATTGTTGGGCTGGTCAAAAGCAAAAGAACTTGATAAATCCATATATCACATACAAGAATAGTGAACAACTCATTCCAAAAAAACAAACAAACAAAAAAAAAAAAAATCACAACAACAAAAAAAAAATGTAGAGGAATACATTATAAATTTAAAAATATCTTAAATGGTTGCAAATGTAGCCCTATCTAGCCATATTTTGGGTTAGCTTGCATCATTGAAAATCACTAGGCTACTCAATATCAGTCTCTCCTCTTCTGTTTTTATGACTGACTACAATTTATTATCTGAGCGCCATCATTCTATTGAACAATGCATTCAAGGAGCCCCCACCTGTAATGATTTTATTAACTTTTTCAATAATAAAATTATGCTTATCAGAGAAAAGATCCTACACGCCACAGATTCCAGTTCAGCAACAGGAATTATAGAGGCCATTATTAGTCCTGATATGTGTTGGGAAAGCTTCCATCCAATTGATCTTCATGAACTAACAACAACATTATCTTCATCTAAATCGTCAACCTGTATACTAGACCCCATACCTATTAGGCTGCTCAAAGAGGTTTTACCCTTAGTTAGCAATCCACTACTAAATATTATCAATCTATCCCTTGTAACAGGTTATGTGCCCCACTCTTTCAAAGTAGCTGTAATTAAACCGCTCCTACAAAAACCTACCCTGGACCCAGAAGTGGTAGCCAACTATAGACCAATATCCAACCTCCCCTTTCTTTCAAAGATTCTAGAGAAAGCAGCAGCTAAACAACTATGTGGCTTTCTTCAGGATAATAATCTATTTGAAGACTTTCAGTCAGGTTTCAAAAAGCATCACAGCACAGATATAGCACAGATAAAAGTTACAAATGACCTCTTCACTGCATCTGATGAGGGACTTATCTCTGTACTAGTCTTATTAGAACTTAGCACAACTTTTTATACTTTTGATCATCACATCTTATAGAACATTCTCATAGAACACCAAATTGGCATTGAAGTATCTGCTTTAAGATGGTTTAAGTCCTACTTATCTGATAGATATAATTTTGTTCATGTTAATGATGAATCATCAAGATATGACAAGGTTAGTCATGGAGTCCCACAAGGTTCTGTGCTTGGACCAATATTATTCTCTACTACTCTATTCATGCTTCCTGTAGGTAATATTATTAGAAAGCAATCCATACATTTTCATTGCTATGCAGATGACACACAACTATACTTATCAATGAAGCCAGATGAAACCCATTAGTTAGCTAATCTACAGACATGTCTTAATTACATTAAAAACTGGATGTCTCATAAATTTTTATTGTTAAACTCTGACAAAACTGAAGTAATTGTGCTGGGCCCTAAACACATTAGAGACTTATTATCCAACAACAGAGTTAATTTGGATGGCATTACCTTGGCCTCTGGCACCACTGTCAGAACCCTGGGTGTTATCTTTGACTAGGAACTGTCTTTTAACTCACATGTTAAACAGATTTCAAGGACTGCCCTCTTTCACCTCCGTAACATTGCTAAAATCCAGCACATCCTGTCTCAACAAGATGCAGAAAACTAGTTCTCGCATTTTTTAACTTCCAGGCTGGATTACTCTAATTCGTTATTTTCAGGTTGCCCTAATAAGATTTTAAAAACTCTTCAGTTAATTTAAAATGCAGAATTCAGAATAGAATTTAAAATCCTTGTCCTCACCTACAAAGCTATACATAGTCAGGCACCATCTTATCTTAAAGGGCTCATAGTACCCTATCACCCATCCAGAACCTTATGCTCCCAGGATGCAGGATTATTGGTGATCCCAAGAATCTCCAAAAGTAGAATGGGAGGCAGAGACTTCAGCTATCAAGCTCCTCTCCTGTGGAACTATCTTCCGGAGCCAGACACACTCTCTGATTTTAAGAGTAGGCTTAAAACCTTCCTTTTTGATAAAGCTTAAAGTTAGGGCTGTCCTATCTAGCCCTTAGTTATGCTGCTATAGGCATAGGTTGCTGGGGGAACACTCCATGACGCACAGAGCTCTCTTCTCTGGCGCCTCTGACTCAGACTCCATCTCTGCTCCTCTAACCTAACCTAGACCTAACTTTACTACTTCCCTGGACTTGTTGTGCTTTATCATCCTGCAGGTCTTTCTAGCTCGCGGTGGGACCTGCCTGATGACTACTGCTTAATTAGGACAGGAGATCCGGTGACTTGGATCCTAGGCTGGATTTCAAAGTACAAATCGGGATCCACAGATTATGATGGCCAATAGACTACAACTGCTTCTGGATCACTGCACTTCACATATCCCTTGATTTATAGATTCCACATACTCTTGGACCCAGTGACTACATCAGCAACACTCAGATCTTGCTAGATGGACTATAATGACTCCTTGACCAACAGACTACACCTGCCTCTGGATCACTAGACTTCCAGTGATGGGACGTTTTCATCTGGCTCTGTCTCCTCCTCCGAGGGTCCACGAGAAACAATGTCCCGAGAGACGTCCAACCAGGGGCGCTGCAGATCCCCCCACAAGGATGGAGTTGGCCACTCAATTATGGCCTGGAGCTTCTGTTGGTCCATCCCAACTTGACCATCCAGTACAACACACCCCACTACAGAAACTGGGCTTCCATGGAGTTCACACATCTCCGCTTCCTCAAAAATCCCCTCCTGGGGAGATTCTCTGTCGAAAAAAACAGCGTTCAACACAGTTCCTTTCCCAATCCAAAACACTTCCCGTGGACCAATCTATATGGGGGTTATGTTTTAGTAGCCAGGAGAGGCCTAAAATGAGTGGGTGATGGACAGACTCAAAATATAGAAAGTTCAAGTTCTCCTGATGACCGTCGTCAAACACTAGTGTCACTGGGGACGTTTGGTGTGTAACCTTACACATTAATCTACCATCTAGGGCTGATGTAGACAGAGGATGGGAAAGTTTTACCCGGGACAACTGAAGTCTCCTAGCAACTCGGAAATCCATCAAATAAGTGTCTGCTCCGGAGTCTACTAATGCTTGGAGAACTACGGAATCAGAACTCGATTGGAGCATTACTTTAGTGAGAGGTCTCTTATACCTGCTAAGTAGTTTGGTTTGCCTCACCAAAGACGACGAGGCAGCATAGGTGTCGGAGACCTAACCGAGCAGGAGGCGAGGAAGTGTCCAATCTGTGCACGCAGTAAATGCACCTTTCTTACTTCATTCTCCGCTGCCGTTCCAGTGGAGTGAGGCGGGTCCGGCCGATTTGAATCGGTTCTGGTAACTCACTGGATGGCTCAGGTCTATCAAATGATTCCTTAGAAGGAGCAAGAGAAAAAAACTTGCTTGTGGGGAACTGGAGGAAAAACCCGCTGCTGGAAAACGGGAGTGATTCTGCTGAAGCCGAGGCTTCTGATGTTCACTGAGCCTCTTATCTATCTTAGAGGTCAAATTAATCAATGACTCAAGATCAGCTTGTAAATCAATCGGAGCCATATGGTCCTTGAGAGTATCCGACAAGCCGTTTAGGAATGCATCTATTAACGCAGGTTGATTCTAATCGCTGTCAGCTGGTATGGTGCGGAATTCAACAGTGTAATCGATTCCTGAGCGTTTGCCTTGTTTCAAAGATACCAATGCTTTGGCTGCTTCTCTGCCCGGAGATGTCAACTGCAATATTTGCGTGAAAACTTTAATAGATTCTGGCAAGGAATTACACACGGCTGATTGGCGGCTCCACTCAGCTGTTGCCCAAGATCTGGCTCGACCAGTCAAATGAGAAATAATAAATGCAATCTTGGCTCGGTCTGAAGGAAAAGAGGCTGCATTGAACTCAAAATGTCATCAACTACAAAATTGCATTCTTCCACTAGCTCAACTGCAGGCCAACGTGGTGATTTTAGCATCAGTGCAGATAAATCATAGATGCCATCTAATTGCTGTTTTAAACTAAAACAGTAAACTGGGACATTAACAAACCCGGTGCCTTGTTAGTCAGTCGACTACTGAACACAGAAGTAAACAGAGCAAAACTAGATTCAGTTAGCATGATTGTCATACCCTCATTTTAACTTCATTAATGATGCAGCTATATAATAGACAGTAATAATTAACAATAACCATAATTTGATTTATATCACAATTAAAATATCTGATGTACTGTAAGAAGGAATGAATTGCTCTAATATTAACAC
Source organism: Mola mola (assembly GCA_001698575.1). Taxonomy (NCBI): domain Eukaryota; kingdom Metazoa; phylum Chordata; class Actinopteri; order Tetraodontiformes; family Molidae; genus Mola; species Mola mola. Next base: position 24,218,422 of record KV751317.1, on the reverse strand, counting down.
TTTCTACAATAATGAGTTGTGTAAGGGATTTCCATTACATTACTGTTAATGTAACACTGCTTTACCCCGACTGAAGTAGGCTATCTTATGATGTTTACATGTATTTCCTGGCAGGTCATACATGTCAAGTCAGCCATGAGCCAGGAAAGAAGAATGCGGGTGTAAGAGGTATAATTTTTTGTCATTATTTTGATTTTGTCTTAGTAAAAGATGCAAAAAAAACAAAAAACCATTGATCTACACTGCAAACTTAATGTGAACAAGCAAAAATACATAAACCTTACTGATACAGCAGCATAACAATATGAAACTTGCTGAAAAAAAGCACTTACAGAGGTGCATATAAGGAGGACTGTACTGCAGCATGTACCTCAGCTAAACAAGAGAAACTGAATTTTAGAGGGAAACAGGAGTGGAGATACATTAAGAAGACAAAATCTGAAGAAGCCAGTTGCTGAGTATATATTAGAGAAGATGTATGTTCACAGTCGACTCTAGTTTGATTCATTATAGACAAAAAGAGAAAATACAAATTGAGACAATATCCTACTGTTGCAGAGACAGATGTTTGCTGCCTATATAATCATGTCACTTGTACAAGCCTCCTTTGCAGTGAGTCTGAAGCTGAGGGGTTAGTTTTAGTTAGTATTATAACAATTAAAACAAGTAATTGCTTAATTTTAGTAATGCATTAATCAATACAGTATAATAACCTTTTAAAGAGTAATATGGTAAGTATGAAATAATTTAATACAAATAATTTATTCCAAACTCTACTTTCATTGCTGCTGTTCACAACAATGAAAACAAATTGAAATACCTGGACAATGTAAGTGAGATTTTGATCCATGCCTAACAAGAGGAAGCTTTCAGTTTTCAGATCATTCTGATCTAAGTTTTGGAATACCGGCCCTTGGATTTTTTTAGTGACATTGATCAAATTCAGTCGTGAAGATTATTCTTAATATTTTTCAGCTATGACAGGACAAGACAAAGAGAGGAGGTAGAGCGAGTGAATGCATTAAAAGCAAAAAAGCCTGGGCAAAAAGTATTGCTAAATGCTGAAAAATTGTAGATATCTTCATGATGAACTTATACGGTTGGTGTGGGGAAAAACTTACTAGCAGGGCCATCTTGTAGTTGATTATTCTACTATTTCTTAAAGGACACGCATGTATAAAAATCTGTAAAACAAAGAGCTGCATTCCATTTTTTCAATCATGGAACTTCAAAGGCGGGATTTTTTTTTCCTTCAACTTCTCTGTTGTAACGGGAATTACAGTAAAGTGTTAATATAGCTGGATTTCTCTTAAGGTGTCCTCGAAAAGAGGACAAGATATACTGTTGTCATTGTCATATTGTTTGATAACAATATGACAATATGAAGCCAGTTGGTTTGTCAACATTTTCTGTGACTCTTATTGGACATAAACATGTTACAGCCCTGGAAACAACTCAGAGTTCTGTGTAATCTGGTCCCCACAGAAACTAAGCACAGGATAAAAGTTGAGGTGCCATGTAAGTAAGCTGCTGTCATGCCTCATGCACTCTCCCTGTAATATGAGATAGTGAACTGAAGTAATATCATCGCACATGTGTGTCTGTGTGCACACACAGCCAAAGGCAAACAGGACAAAAGATGAAGCTGCTACCAGGGGTGCAGAGCCAAAACTCCCAAAAATGTCAAGTTGAAGGGGAACATTTTAATAGCAGGCAGAGATAGTGATTAGAGATTCATTCAAGACTCAAACCAATCCCTGAGCTTTTTTTCTGCGGGTCTGTAAGTACAAAATAATGCTCAAACAATGATATAGCAGTATAATTGAAATATTTATTTCATACTA
>KV751317.1:24198656-24216554 GCA_001698575.1 Mola mola | reverse complement strand
AGTGGATTTGAATACTTAAGTAAATATATAAAATGTAACACTCATTAAAAATACAAATACTCTAATGTTCAGTGACTTCAGTAATCAATTAAAATTACTTTACTGGGAGAATACCAGCTGTATTATGAAATTTAGGAGACAGACTAGAAGACAATTACAGTGTCCTGTCTAGGTGAAAGAACAATGTCATTGTTTTTGAATTAGACAATGTTTTATAATTAGAAACTATGGCACACTTTTGTACCATGCTGTGAAGCATTTTCTGGCTCTGCTCTTCATGAAAAGTGTCTTGAGACGACTTTTGTTGTGAGCGAAGTACAAGGGCTGCTCCCCAGCTGAAAGCTGTTACATTAGAATAATCAGCTTATCTTCAGAGTAAGACACTATAGCAGACATGAGACCTAATCTTACTGGAGAGCATCAGGTAAATATCATCGACAGAAGAGTCAAATGTGTTGCAATGGAAATTTTGTTGTCAAACTGGGTCTGTCAACACTGAAAAAAATCAAGGTTGAGCTTTACTAAAAAAATCGCTCTGTAACAATTTCCACACAGAAATCCTTAGTAAATATTGCATATAATATCCTCAACTATACTTGCAGTCAAGAGTTGTTGTTAATTAATGTATTTATGTAACTGTCAGTTTTCTGCCAGTAGTTAAACTTCACTATTAAGGGCAGATTGTAATTCTTACATCCAACTCTTCAGGTTTTTTTGTTTTTTTCTTACTTCTTATTTCCGAAATTTGGAAAGAGTTATTACTTCCTATTTCCTTTCATGGTGTATTGAGTGACAGTCTAGTTGGTAAACTGTCTAGTAAAAGATGTCAGACTGTATGTGTGTGGTACGATGTTAACCTGTCACAGGTTTAACACATCACATACTTACCCACACTGTATGAGTATTGAAAGCAAATGAAACACTTGGGGCGCATTTTTTATGTTAAAGATCATTAACATTACCGAGACGGTGTAATGGCCTCTATGAAAGAGTGAAAATATTTTTCACACAGTACTGTTGCCTGAACACACCAAAATGCTGCTTCCATTTGAAGAGAAGAAAAGATTACACATGCAAGTTTCTATAAACTTTCCATAGAGGATTACTGCAGTATTGTACATTTGCATGTGTTCTACATAATCTTCGCAGACTCTGCTTGCTGTTTCCCATTGCTCAGAATTTTATTTTTAGTCTCATACTGAACACACTATCCTAATTAAAATTAATTATGTCAAGTGTGCTGATCGAGTAATAACCTTTGAATATATATGAAGATGCAGCCCTCTTTATTAAAGTATAACATAATTTTAAATTTGCACAAAAATTATTGCATTTCCCAAGCACTTTCCAATGTCATATATAGAGGCCTAGAATTTAGTGGACAAGGCCACTTGGCCTGCAGCAGGGCAATTTACAGCTCATGTGAAGACATGAAGGCCATAAGTGAAAAAAATACGGTTTGGATATTTAATTTGACAAATCAGTTTCTAAAAGCATTAATACCTTAAAAAAAAAAAAAAAAAGCTGTGTGCAGTCTGATTATGACATGATTATTTCAGCTTTTACACATAATTTACTTTGCTCAAGAAGACCAGGGTGGCTAATCAGCACAATTTTCAGACAGGCATCAATGCCAGATGGAAGGGCAGCAACAGCCATCCCATATAATAACCCTAACCCTCACTTCAACCTTGTGGTCATTTATCTGCTTCTTCACTTACTCATCCAAGTCATTTTTCATTTTTAAATAAAGTTTTTAGTTATTTTTCAGTTAAGTTTTATACAACTGATTTCACTGAAATAACCCACTAATACACATATTAAATCCATAAATGAGTTAAATACTTTGAAATATAAAGGGTATTTAAGGTTTCCTATGTGGTTGTTGCCATGAATTTTGAACAGAACCAATATTTATAATGACTTCCTGATGAGCAACAACCATATCAGTGTTGAATGCATTGAAATGAAGACATCAAAGGCCACTTGTCACGCAAGTGGCAACTTTTTCTGCTTTGTGAATAGACCCCATTCAATCTCTGTCGTTTCTTTCACTTTCTTTTGCTCTGATAGAAGCACACACACTACAGACGCACCCTTTAATGTTAATGTTCCAGCACACACACACCCAACACATCAGCTTGTAGCCACCCTTGGTTTTATTATATCTGAGTAATCATTAATGTTTGCAAGTAAGGAGTCTGAAGGACGGATAATCAGGACAGAAATGAAACAAGGAATCAGAGAGTTCGAGCACTGGAGAATAGCTGAGGAGAAGAATCAACACCCCTGAGGTCAGTTTCAATCAGATGTAAGACTTAAGATAAGCATGGCGTGTAAATTTGATTACAAATTACATAAGATCAGCATTTGACCCTGCTTCGTGTGGTTTGAATTTCTGTGAAGTGTGATCTGTTTCAATTTGACTGTTCTTCACTTTGCAGTTAAATGCAAAAGAGATTACAATGGGACTCACAGCATTACATATGACCCTCTGGCTTCTAACTTCACTCACTCCTACAACACAAGGTATCCAAAATCACTAGTAGCTAACTTAAAGGGTTTTTTTTTGTTTTAAAAACTATCAAAAGACAAGAAAACAATTGTATTCCAATAATGAATCTTTAAACTTCAGGCTTTGATATCTGATAGGTGGTACAGTGTGATTGTGATTAAAATAATCCTGTTTGTAAAATATAAAGGGAATTGCAAATTTTTCTGTCATTAATTCTGTTGTTTTCAATCTTCATTAAACCTGTGTACAGATTTGGTGAAATTACTTCCAAGTCCCAAGATCATTGCAGAGTGTGGCAAACCAGTTACCTTAAACTGTGATGTGCCTCCAACTCAACATGGACTAATAATCAAATATATGGAGTGGTACCTAAATAGAACATCTTTATGCTATGTGGATGAGACAGGCAATATCACACACCGCATACACACTCTAAGTGACTTTCATTGTGAGTATAAACATGGACAGTTATCTCTCATCTTCAAAAAAATGAAGCCACTGGAGAGTGCAAACTCAGTCTACAAGTGCAAACTGCAATCCAACAAGGGAGCTGATTATATACATACAAAGGTGGAGTTACAAGGTCAGAACTATCATGTACTTACAGAATAGTATTTTCTTCAATTATTCTGACTTTTCATGTTGTAAAGGGTTTGTTAAAGAACCTACTGAGAGGTTTGAGTCTAACTGTCCTGGATAATGTGCTACCCTATTCCTATCCAAAGGTTTACAGCTTACACACAAAACTTTTTATTGTTGTGATTCGGCAGTCAAAACCCCTTTGCTCTTCTGGGTCAAAAACATATGATCACAACAATAATAAGTCACCAAACTTTAATAACCATACTGTTTTAATTTAAAATGATTAAAAAGATTAAAAGTTCAGTTAACTTTGAATGTTTGTGTAGGTTCCCAGTCATCCAGGTTGAGGTAGTCTTAAGTTGAAGGCATCTGGACTTCTTTTTGGTTTTGAAGATGTTACACCTCTCATCCGAAAGGCCTCTTCATTTCTAAATATTGGTGGGGAGTCCCCAGTATTTAAGCTCTGGTAGGGTCGTTACACCTTGGAGGTGGTCACCTGAGTCATTGACCCTCTTTGTGTCTGTTAACTTTTAATCAATAAAGAGTTACCTCAACTTGTCTTTTAAAGGAAGTCTGGACACTAACGGTTTTCAGTTAAAACAAAAACTTTGTTATTTTTGTACTTATACTTAAGCCAGAGATAGGATAGGATACAGTCACACTTGATGTTCACAAAGATACTAACAACTATTTAACACATTTGGCTCCTTCACGGTCTATTATCCCCCAGCATGACTTTTCCTTTTTAAGCAAGCTTTTTAGATCAAAACAGGGCCATTGTTTTTTGGGGGGGGTTTTTATCACCTCCTGTACAATTGCAGAGTATCTGAACTAAAATTAATTGTTACTACTTATTTATTCATTTACATACAACTGCACACCAATTATATAGCCCAAAATCACAAATTACAAATTTTCTCACTGGGCTTTCACAGACTGTACAGATGGGACACCCCCTGCCCTAAGACCCTCGGACGTGAAGAAAAACTTAAAAAAAAAAAACTCTAATCAGGGAAAAATAAAAAACCTCAGGAAGAACCACAGATCCCTCTTCCTAGGATGGATCCAAATTTGCGCAGCGCAAACCAGCATAGGATCCGAATCATAAGAGCTCAAGTCCTAATGTAGGCAGTAGGCATCAGGCAGAACCACAGCACCATTTTGAAACGCAACCTAGAAAACGTGCAGGATGATATATCACAAAGACCTCAGGAAAGAAGAAAAGTTAGTATGATATTTTGTTAGGATATGGACAATTAGAGGAGCAGAGATGGAGTCATAGGGGGAGGAAAAGAGAGGAGCTCAGTGTACCCCTGGGCAACGTAAGCCTATAGCAGCATAACCAGGGGCTAGATAGGCCAATCCTAAGAATAAGCTTTATGAAAAGACAGTTTGAGCCTACTCTTAAAAGCATAGAGTTTACCTGCCTCCTGTACCGAGACTGGCAGATTCCACAGGAGAGGAGCTTGATAGCTGAAGGCTGTGCCTCCCATTCTACTTTTGGAGATCACTGGGGATCACTAGTAACCCTGCATCCTGGGAACATAAGGTTCTGGTTGGGTGATGAGCTCCTTAAGATAGGATGGAACCTTACCATGAACAGATGTGTAGGTGAGGACAAGGATTTCAAATTGTATTCTGGACATAACCGGAAGACATTGCAGAGAAGACAGTATGGGCTAAATATGGTCTCTGATGATGGTTCTTGTCATTACACGCGCTGCTACATTCTGGACTAGTTGAAGAGATTTTAACATCTTATTAGGGCAGCCTGAAATTAGAAAATTACAGTCGTCCAGTCTGTAAGTAAAGAATGCATGAACTAATTTTTCAGCATCATATTGAGACAAGATGTGTCAGATTTTAGCAATGTTATGGATGTGAAAGTAGGCTGTCCTTGAAATCAGTTTTATGTGTGAGTTAAAATACAGCTCCTGGTCAAACATAACACCCAGGTTTCTTGCTGTGGTGCTAGAGGCCAAGGCAATGCCATCCAGATTAACTATGTTGTTAGATAACGAGTCTCTAATGTGTGTAGGGCCCAGCACAAATTACTTCAGTTTTGTCAATAAAGTTTAACAATATTTTTTTATGTCCTTAAGACATGCCTGGAATTTAGCTAACTGATGGGTTTATCATCTGACTTCATTGATAAGTATAATTTTGTGTCATCTGCAAGGCAATGAAAAATTGTGGATCACTTTCAAATAATATTACCCAAAGTAACGAAGTATAGAGTGAATAGTATTGGTCCAAGCATAGAACCTTGTGGGACTCCATGACTAACTTTATCATATCTAGATGATTCATCATTAACATATACAACCTGGTATCTATCATATAAATAGAATTTTAAACCCGCTTAAAGCAGATACTTTTATACCAGTTTGTATGAATTGATGTTCCAGCCGCTGTAGTAGGATGTGATGATGTGTCAAAAGCTGCACTACGATCTAATAAGACTAGTACAGAGATAAGTCCCTCATCAGACACAGTGAGGAGGTCATTTGTAACTTTCAGCAATAGTGTTTCTGTGATGTGATGCTTTCTAAAACCTGACTGGAAATCATCAAATAGACTATTATCCTGATGAAAGTGAAATACCTGTTTGTCTAGAATCTTTGAGAGAAATGGGAGTTTGGATATTGGTCTATATTTGGCTAGAACTTCTGGACCCGGGGTAGGTTTTTTTTAGGAGCAGTTTAATTCCAGCTACTTTAAAACACAGAGATTATATTCAGTAGTGGAGGGCTAACTAAGGGTAAAACGTCTTTGAGCAGTCTAGTAGTAGGATTAGTAGTAGTAGTCTAGATAATCCAATTAACTCATGACGGTCAATTGAATAGAAGCGCTCCGAACACATATCATTACCAGTACCTGCCTCTTTAGTTCCTGTTGTTGAACTGGAATCTGAGGTGAAGGATATTTTCTCTGATGAATATCATTTTATTATTAAAAGAGTTCATAAAATCATTACTGGTGCGGGCTTTAGGAAAGCATGGTTCAATAGAATAATGGCTCTCAGTCAGCGTAGTCACAGTGCTGAAAAGAATCCTGGACTTAATCTTATTTCCTTCTATTAACTGAATAGTAATCTGTTTTAATTCCAGCCATATTTTACAAGTTGCACATTTAATGCATCATTAGCTCATAAGAGCATCACTAAACACTGGTTTAACTCTACTTAAAGAGATTCAATACAAGTCTCTTACTTGAAGTGGAGTAATTTTAACTTGAGATATAGCCACTTAAACTTGAGCAAGAATCTGAATCTCAAATCTGTTCGGTCTCCTCAGAATGTTGCGGCACCGTTGAGGGTGTAATGACTGGTGACCGGCATGTCTGTATCTTCAACCACGTCTACCCAGATGGAGATGTGCACTGGTTTCACGGCTCCCTCAATCTCACAGGCCGGTCTCTACACTACACAACCAAACACAGCGACAGATTGGGCTGGTGGACTATCCGTGGATACCTGGAGCAGAAAAGCGGAGATGAACCTTTCAATTGTTCCTTGATGAGCACCAGTTCTGGCAGATACATTGCAAGCACTTTGGTTCTGAATACTACATCCCCTAGGGCCAGTAGTGGAGTTGGATCACTGAGAAGTATAAGGATATTTTCTTATGTTTCAGTCTTATTTGCTGTCAAAATGAATAATGCATTTACCAATCTAAACCCACATCTTGCTGTGTGATAAGATTTTAAAGTCTTAGGGTAATGATTAATAATGATGAACAATGAGGAACAAAGAGGTTTAATCATTTAATTGAAATCCAGGTCAACAGCTCTTTGGGGAAAACAGTCAACAACACATCTCTAAGTTTTATTATTCCTTCATCTTGATAAAGTGATTGAGGAAACTACAGACTGTTAATCATCACACTAACTTTATTGTTTTGTTTGAATAGGGAGTCACAGACAAGGGAGCAGGGCATATTCTACTTACTCACACTATGACATAGAAACACATTCTCATGAAACTGCAGATACTTAAGGATTACGCTTAACTAGTGGTTCATTTCAGCCTCGAGTTTAAAACTTCTTGTCGCAGATCTTTTTCAGGAGCAAGTTTTTGTTTCTGAGGGTGAAATGTTAATGTCAGGTGTGCAGTGTCTGTCCACTGTGTGTCTATGATGGGATCGCTATCAATGTGTGATTGCTGGAAAAATCTCTCCACTGCCTTTATTGTGGAAAAATATTAACTACATAACTCGACACAGGAGGTGTACAAGGGCTCTGTCTGTCACTTGTGGGTGGATGCTCCCCTCTGCTGGACTACTATCAGTAAGATATGACTGCTCTACAGCTGGCTGTTACACAGAGGGCAAAATGGGTGCATTTAAGGGGTCGGTATACCCAAAAAGTTACCCCTAGTACTAGTACAGTTGTATGTATTCAGGCAGCCCACTGTACATTGGAGAAATTACATACAAAAAAAGTCTATCTATATATTATGTTATTTTCATTAAGCATCACACATAACTTTATTGGTGCAGTTGCAGAATCTTTGGAGATAGGGTAAACAAGCCACAAACCGTGTACTCAAAGTAATATGTATAAATCTTTCTATTTAACTTTCCACTAGGATATTAAGGATATTAAATTCTCTTCTGATATTTAGAGTAATTATCTGGCAAGACAATTGACCAAGATGATAAGCATTTGACCAATAGTATACAGCATGATGCATACATGTAATTAAGTATAATGTATAGTGAGCCTGTACATACTGTACTATATACATACAGTATAGTACTGTAGTACTGTAGGTACAGTGTAGTATAGTACACTGCATACTGTACATGTACTTCAGTATGTATGCTCATCATCCTGGTCAATTATCAGAGCCATTATTCAACATTCTCAAATTATAAGAATCTGTAATGAGCAGGTAATGTGCAATGTAACTTGTAGCTAATAAATGCTGTTAAGTGAAATATACAATATTTGCCTTCAAAATGTAATGGAGTCAAATTTTAAAGTAACAGAGAATGGAAAATACTCAGGTAAAGTTTAAGTACCTAAAAATTGTAGTGCATTCTTGTACTTGAATACAAGTGCCTTGTTATATTCCATCACTCATCACTGGTGCTCCATCACTTCTTTCATTTAAAAAAAAAAATCAGTCACTGCATCCCAGGCAAATTGAAAAACATAGCTAGCCAGAAGACAAAATATTGTTTTTCTTTTTTTTTCCCCTTTTGTTTCTAATGTAGTTGGTCAATGAAATTTTAATGTAGTATGTATGTGACTTCATGAGGAAATGCACGACACAAGTAGTTTTGTAGTTTACACTGGAGAATGGTCTGAGGTTAAACAGTGGGCCATATTGGTTGAAATTTGCTGGTTGTCAGTTCCTGTATTAAACCACAGTGCATACAAACCAGAACATTTGATTGACCAGACCCCTATAACGATAAGCATCAGTGGAAACCTATTTTTCTTTTAACATATTGTATTTGGGATTTATATCAGGGATTTCAAAACATATGTATACAAAAATATTAAAATGAGGTTAATACGCTTGTCATATTAATACGACAAGGCTAATACACTTGTGGTTAATATGTTTGTCATGACATGATAAAATGTTTCAGTCTTGTATTCTTTCTACTGCTTTAGAAAAAAGTATTTGCCAAAAAAAAAAGGAATTAATTTATATGTAAAGTAAGTAACTGTCTTGTGAATGTGAGGTGATCGCTCAAAATAAAAATATCTACAGCAGCAACAAAAAACTGCAACATTGAGATAAGGCTTCAACTTGTTGCTAAAATCAAAATGAAGCAATGCTCCATTGGCAGATGAAGATCATGAAAAGAAAAAAATGTTCATTTCCTCTGCAAATTAGATCATTATAGTCCTTAATTGTCACCTGGACAGCAGAGTGTTGTCTCGCTCTCTCTGTATATGCAGTGGAAGTGTTTTACCATTGGAGAGAGCAAGTTACACTCTAAATATTCATCAAAACCAACTGCTTTTCATATTGTTGCAAAGCTGCAGGGTGCAGTGAGGTCACGCTGCTAATGAGTGAACACTCACTGTGCGACAAAAAGTTTTCTGCACAATGAAAATTGGTGCCACTTCAGTTTAATAAGTGACAATAAAGTTTAAATACTAATTAGTCCTAAAATTCACACACAGAATGGATATATCATGCTTTTATTTTTAATATTTAGATATCTGTTTCTCTTGACATGATTAAGTATATCAGTTCTGTTAGCCTGTGGTCCTGCTGCATTTTTACACCATCTCTCAGTGTTTGAGGTTTGTCTTTCCTATGAGCAGCTCAGCTGGGCCAAGTACGTAGAGGGGAGGTGTTCACTGAGATGTTTTTGTGAGTGTGTACAGGAGCTTCAGGGCATGTTCCCATGGTAACAGAGCTCTCTCACAGTATGACCCTGGCTTCATTCCTGCATGAGTGTGTGTCTGTGTGTGTCTGGCCAATTGTCCCAGTGGGCTGTTTTATCTCCTGTCAGAGAGGTTTACAGTATCACCCTAACAGCTTGATGGTCACTGGTCAGGTGAGCAGCCACAGATGATTCTATCACTCAAAAGAGCAGAGGGGGGAGGGCGAACAGATCAAACAAGACAATATAAAAACAACTGACCAACAAACAGGGAGATACAATGAATATATGGGACAGACAGGAGAGAATACAGATGGATAGAGGAATGGAACGAGGACATAAAAGCCAAATTCTGTCAACAAAGCTGAGATTTATGTGAAACTCTTGTACCCTGTTACCAAGCATTACAGTATATGGAAGCCTTGGGATTAATTGCTCAAAAAATTATGTACAAAGGGATTGAATGTTGTTGGTGACAGTTATGGCACAGTTTCTGTAGACTTCTTTGGGTTTTCATGCTGTCTATGTGCAAGTAACGATTTTTAATTATTTTTAGATTATGCACGTATTGCGTAATATACCTAATATACCTTATATTTGTCCACAGCTTGCAGTATTGTATGTTTCATTCATTTTAGCACAGGAGCAAACCAAGATTATTTACTCTAAATCTGCAGATCAGGACTTAAAATATATGAAATACAGTTTATAAATGTTATTGTGTTCAAGCCCATGCTAAATGAGTTCACACAATGCAATCAATGTCAGATAAATCTCTCTGTATTTATTAGCATATGTAAACAAGGGTTTTTAAATCTGGATGCTAACAAGTGATCATGCATTTTTCACAAATTTAAATAGTTCCTGCATCACTGGAATGCATTAAAATGTCTGTACCTAATCTATATATATTAGGCATCTCCCCTCTGCACCATGAATATAGTGCAACAGAATAGAGATCATAGGTGACATTTCCACTGATGCTAACACTGACTTAATTTCAACACTCTTGATATCCTCATTTGACTTGGTTTTGGTTCATTCAGGGATGATCCTGAAAGTTTGCTTGAAACAGCTGCTTAATTCATCCACTACACATCTCCATAAATAGAGTAATTTATCGTTTTGTGTGAAAAATAAATTGATTATAGCTTGCAAGCACATTGAGGATGCACTGTACTGAGAAAAAAAACAGTGTTGCAAGGTAATTATAAAAAGAATTAAAGTTAACATTTGCTCTTAAGCTATGTGCAAACACTTATGCCCATTATTGCCAGGAACCTACAGGAAAGACTATTGCAACTGTCTTTGAGACAGAATGAAAGATGAATCAACTTGTGTGAACATGCCATCTGTACAACACACAGAGTATGAAATTTTCTGAGTGCCATAATAAGTTAAAGTAATACATCTAAGGCTGAGGTGCAGATGCTTGAATAACACACTATTTATTACAACAAGTCTTATTTCCAGGTGTAACAGCAAAGACCCACTTGTTTTTTGACATACTAAGCTTGAAAGTTCCTGGAACTGTACTCATTTGATTTTTCTAAGAGCTTTTTTTTTTCTCCCCTTCTCCTCATTTTCATTCCATAATGATGGAAATAATGATGGCATATGGCAACATAGGTCATTCAGCATCAAATTCCTGGCATCATATGTGACAGTACATGTTCCTGTCCTTATTCCTGTCCATGTTTTAAGCCATAATAAGTAAATAGAATTTTTCAAGGGTACACAAATGGGCTAAGATCCTGCAGATAACAGATGGTCTTATGCTTATGTGTTCCTCTGCATTGCATATTTAACCTCTCAGCTTTGTTCTTCCAGGGACACTTCACAGTGTGTGTGTGTGTGCATGTGTTTGTCATAAAGTTGCACTTCTAACCTTGGTTTGCCTAAGACACTACAAAAAATTAAAACCTTGTCTAGCCATCATTAACATGCTTTTCACAAAATTTAGGTGAGGCAATATAGCAGATATAGTAGTGTTATGACTCATGGTGTCTAACAACAAGACCAGCCAGAATTACCTTTGAATATTTCTTATTCTTCCTCCATCATCTTTACCTAGGTATTTCTAGGAGTCGCCACAGCAAATCCTCCTCCTCCAACTCTCCCTGTGTTCTGCATCTTCTTCTCTCACACCAACTATCTGCATGACCTCCCTCACCACATCCATGAATCTCCTCTTACGTCTTCCTCTTTGTCTCTTGCCTAGCTCCATCGTGAGCATCCTTCTACCAATATCTTCACTGTCCTTCCTCTGCACATGTCTAAACCATCTCAATCTGGCCTCTCTAACTTTGTCTGCTACTCTTTTGTCACAGATCACTCCTGACACTTTTCTCCACCCGCTCCACCCTGCCTGAACTCGCTTCTTCACCTTTTCACCACACTCCCGTTTGCTCTGATGAGTTGACCCTAGATGCTTATGTACCTTTTCCACTCTACTCCCTGTACCTCACCTTTCCACTCCAGACTCCCTCATACAGTATCACAGTTCCTCTATCGGCACCCTGTCATAGGCTCACTCTAGATCCAGAAAGACACAATTTGTGGCTGGATGGTGTTGAATGCACTGGAGAAATCAAAGAAACTGATCCTCACAGTGCAGCCTCTTCGATCCAGTCGTGAGTGCTGCAGCAGGTGGATGATGGTGTCGTCTATTCCCAGAAGAGGTTGGTAAGCAAACTGTAGAGGGTCCTGCAATGATTTCACCTGCAGTCTGAGGTGGGCCAGGACCAGTCTCTCCAGCAATTTCATCACAAGTGATGTGAGGGTGGCAGGTCTGTAGTCATTGTCTCTGGATGGAGACTTCTTCTTGGTGACAGGGACCACACAGGATGTCTTCCACAGCACCTCTCCAGGCTCAGGATAAGGTTGAAGAGGTGCCCCAGGATCAGACAGCTGGATGGCACAAGTCCTAAGAACCCTGGAACTTAAACCATCCGAGCCGACAGGCTTCCCCTGGTGCAGCCTCTCCAGCTGTCTCCTCACCTGGCTAGTAGTCAGGCGGAGGAGGATGCTAGTGAAGGGGGGGCTGTGGGGGCTGGCAGACGGTGAGGGGGATGTGTTCAAGGGGATCACCAGTGGGGGTTGAGGGTTAGAGGATGCAAGCTTGGGCAGAGGGGTGGTGTGATATATATTTATATATATTTTCCTTGTCTTTCATTCACGTGTCCAAGACGGAAACACCGGGATAAAATTCCTACTATGTTTACACATACTTGGCAATAAAATCTGATTCTGATTCTGATTCTGATTCTGATTCTGCTAATTGTGAGGTTTGCAGGGGTGGGGGAGGGAAAGACAGCAATGGGCTGTGAGCTAAGCCTGTTGAAAAAACAGTTTAGCTCATAGGCTCTGTGGAGGCTGCCTGCTGGTGGTCTGTCTCTCAATTTGAACCCCGTTATCTCCTCCGTTCCTGTCCATACATCCCTCACTTTATTCTGTTGCAGTTTGACCTTCAGCTTCCTCCTGTAGGAGTCTCTGCTCTCCTTCAGCTTCTCCTAAGCTCGTGCTAGATGTTCCTCAGCTTTTGTCTGTCCCCAGACGTGAAGGCATGTTTCTTTTTATTAAGAACTCCTTTCAGGTCAGTGATGATCCAAGGCTTATCCAGGGCACTGGCACTGTATACTTCATTTACATTTGCATACAGCAAGTCCAAAGTTTCATTGTCCCTGTTGAAGTCCCCATTGATATCTACAAATGTGTTAGGCTGTTGCGTTTGTAGTTTTGCTTCAATTGAGTGGATGACATCACATGCCGCTTCCCCATCAGCAGACAGAGGGATGTAAACAGAAACCGCAATGCCGTACATGATCTCCTGTGGCAGTCATATAACTGTCCCCTTACAGATGGTGTTGTGGCGCATCCCCACAACTAGCAGCTCAATGTCCGGGCTACAAAAACATTCCTTAACAGTAACACAGTTCAATCTCTCCTCCTTTCTTCAATTCAATTCCACTCCGTCCAACTTCTGTTTGCCTGCATACAGCTGAAGCTGTATACCTCCACACTCTGCTCAGGTACATCGGAATGCAGCCACCTCTTCGTGAAAGCCATGGTACTGCACTGAAGGAATTCTCACGGGGTCCTAACCAGAGCAACGAGCTTGTCCATCTTATTCCCCAAAGATCTCACGTTCCCCATTACAATGACCAGAACAGATGGTTTGTATTTCCGTCTCTTGGCCGTCCTTTTAAGTCCTGCTCTGCAACCCTGTCTAATTCTCTCTGCAACCCTGTCTAATTCTCTTTAGTTCGTCCGGGATCACAGGTCTCTCAACGGGCAGAAGTGTGGGTCTACACAACGCAATCAACTTTTGGCATGTGTAAACAATGCCCCCATTCCTTTCTGTGTGGTCCCCCGTTACAAATATCAGGCACAGACTCTGGTGGATTCAAATGCAGAGACACAAAGGGATGTTCTTAATCAAAGCTGTTTTAACCAGAAAATGGGTCAACACCGGGAGATCAAACTAACAAGCAAAGGTACAGTTTAAGGAGGCAAACTCAGTAATCGAGGAACAAACAGGGTCAAACACAAGGGACTTACAAGGAAATAACACTGGACTACTCTTTGGTAATGAAAATACAATCTGACACAGGAGGAAAGGAACACAGGGTTTAAATACACAAGGATGACCCTAACAAACAGCCAACACTACCGGACCCTGACAACAAAGGGTTAGAACAGTAATAAAAGGGCCACAAAAAAGTTACAAAATTGCCTCTGACCAGTTTACTTACTTAGTAACTAAAAAGGAAGCAATGTACAGACAGGTAAAAGCGAGGTCAAAAACAAGATAACGATCAACGGGAGCTGCTGCAACAGGCTGCCATGTAACAAGGCGCCAAGTTATATTTTTAAGGGTGGAATAGACCCTTATCATTGTTGGTAACATCTTTGGCTGGTGATGACTCAATTAGTGTGCCAGGGAATACATGTTGGATTTATTTTAAAGATTCTATGGAACATCTATGATAGATTTGAGATAAGTTTTCAGTATACTATAAGAAGAGAGAGAGAATATGAAGCGAATTGTGTCAGCATTATCCTGTTCTATACAAAATATTGCATAGAGATCAGAAAAATAAAATATAATACATGTAGTAAAAATTATGAATTAATAATAAGCAACCAAAAAATCCTAGATATTGGCAGACACAAATGTTAACACTGTAAAAGGCTAAAACACCATCAATTAGGGAAGTAAAAAGTTTGCAGAATGCAGGTGTCAATAAGGCTTTCGCCTGTGTCTAAGTTTTGTAAGGTAAATCTTAAGGGCCAACCTCAAAATCACCTATATTAGAGTCAACTCTGATGGCCTCAGCAGGGCAAGAGCAAATATGACAAGGCAAGACTAATTTGGCATCCTTATCTGTTGGCCGAATAAAGGTAGAAGGGATCAGAGAAAACACCATTAGTAATGATCCTAGCTTTGGGTCATTTGAAAAATGCCCTTAACAAATCAATAAAATATAGTATCAATTTAGTATCAATTTATCAAATGGTTGAAAAAGTTATCCATTTGACCATACCAAAGGCTCCACAGTGCCCAGCATGATGGCAAGAGTTGGTGTCTTATTTTCATTAATGAGATCGATTATATAAAGCAATCACCTTTAGTTATTAGAAGATGATCTAATCTTATAAAACCAGTTTGAACTGGATTGACCACCTGAGGAAGAGAAGCTAAGATCTTAAACATTATTAGTAGCACGTACACTGTAGGAGTATGAGGCATTCCAGCACCAGACAGCTAGTGAGGAACTAGGATCAGAGTGTTATTTGACATGTTTCTGTCTGACTATTGTGTTGGAAATTATCTATTTTAAGACTGTTATTCTTGATAAAATCGAGAGAGAAGACCACCCGATGTCTTTTGAGTATTTATTGAAGCTTCAGGTCACAAGTCAGACAGAGAGCAATGCTGTCTGGCTGAGAGTGCAAAGAGCCAGCAAGAACATGCTGCTCTTATAACGAGAAAGGGCGGGAGTGTAAACAACTCACCATGATACCTGACCAGCAGTCATATAACTGTCCCCTTACAGATGGTGTGTTAGCTACTATTAAGTTAAACCTGTTTATGGTCTGCAATTCTGTAAATGAGTTCACACAAGACATTCCAAGACATTCAAATTAAGATAACACCAGAGGACCTCAAAGGACATAAAAGACATCTAAGACATTCCAGACATTCAAATTATTAACTGGCTGCCCCCTGTGTGACCCCACGGAGCCCGCCAATTCTTTAGGAAAACAAGTTGCACGGTAGAAAAATACACGGCGGGTTCACACAACCTTGTGCTGAAAATAATAAATTGCCATTACACTATAAAGGGGCAAGTGAAACCTTCGTGTTTTGAACATTACAGCTGAGAGATCATAGAGTAATGATCGCTGTGTGTTCCTTCTTGAAACAATAACAATCCTTGGTTGAATTTAGATCAAGATCCTTTATTGATAGCGGTGAATATTTTTTTCACCCACAGCAATTTTCTTAAATACACAGTATCCAGAATTATTAAAGTAAAATATCCTACAAAAAACAGATTAGTTTAATCACCTGATGCTCTTTTCTGTAGTTTAATTATAGGGTCTATATTTGTTTTATATGCATTTCCCCACACTTCAGCACAGTTTGTTATATAGGGTATTACAAGTGAACAGTATAATAACTGCAGGCCGTTCTTATTTAACAAATCCCTTGACTTATACAGTACCTAAATAGTTACCAAACAGATTTTTACAAATGAAATATTCTTTATTTGGTTTCCAACATAGTTTATGATCTATGATCACTCCCAAGAAAACTTTGTTTTATATACTCTATCAATTTAATCTCCGTTTATATTCAGTTTTACCTTGCGAAATTTCCCTTTTACTACCAAACACCAAATTTTGCTTTATCTACATTTAGTGATAACTTATTAATATCAAGCCATTGTTTTAACATCAATTCCCTTTCCACTGTTCTTAGTCATACCTTCCCTGAACAAAAAAAAATGGTGTCATCTCAAACCATTGCAAATTTCAACACTTTATATACTGCACAAATGTCATTTAAATAAAGTAGAAATAACTTAGGTCCCAGAACTGAACCTTTTAGAACCCCATAAATTACTCTTCTAAAATGTAATTTGGGATTAGAAATTTTTACATATTGAAACCATTTACAAAATTAACTATTTCACCATTGATGTGCAACGCCTTGAGCCATAGTGTTCCAGTTTATGCATAATTTAAAAGTATGATTGATTGTAGCAAATGCTTCACTTTAAGTCAATGAAAATACCCACAGCATGTTGTTTCTTGTCTGGTGCAACAAATTCCATCACTCCAAAAGGTGTTAATCCATTATGGAATATTATTTTAATCAATATTGATTGTCACTCAATAACTGATATTTTCAATAAAATCATCAAGTCTTTTTACAAATAGTTTTTCAAGTATTTTTGAAAATCAAGGCAACAAAGACACAGGGCCATATTTTGAAACAATCTTTTTGTCAGCATTTTTAGAGATTGGAATCACTTTAGCTAATTTCATTTTATCAGGAAAAATACCTTTTTCAAAAGATTTGTTACAAATATAGCTAAATGCATGATGGCAAAATCAATTACTTCTTTTATTAGTGACATCTCAATATTACTTGCATAACTAAATGAGGCACAGTGAAACAGACGGAGGAAAATAAAACCTTCTGAATCATACAGCTAGCGTGAAATACAAGCCTGTGAGCCACAAGATGAGGAAGTTTTCATCTGCAGTATTCTTATTTCAACTGAAGTGTATGAGCGGAGCCGACGTTTATACATACTGGACTATCAAGCCTTCTCTATTTTCAACAGAATTTTTTTTTGAAGGTCAACTATCTAACTAATCTGGGTTGTCCTGTCCTACTAGAGACTCTTGTTAAAGAACATTATTGCATAAGATAAAAGAAAACAAACAAACAAAAAAACAGTACTGGTTGAGAAAGCAAATGTAATCTTTTTTTTTGGACAAGCCAAGTTAAGATGGGACAAAGGTTGTTTTTGAGAAAATTATATGGGAATTATTTTAATTATTTGGCAAATTAATCCTGTACTGGTTTAGATTTTTCAGTCTGGACAAGTACTGAAGTCCTAAAACCAAGTGCCCAACACAGCCCTTCCTAGAGCATGGCACAAGCATGATTTGAAAATCATGGAAAGTATAAGCTTATTTTTGGGTTTATTGTTAAAATACAGCATTTGAAGGAAAAACAGATTAATGAATAACCAATATTCTTTGTGGTGAATAGCTGAATTTATAAAAACTGCAGAGCAGATTGTCAGTTAGTCTATCACAGATTATTACTGAAAAAACAGTACATTGTCTCGTAAATGAAGTCATGACTACTCTTTATTTCATACAGAAACACTGGTGACCCAGTTCAGCAACTATACTGTAGTTATACAG
>KV751317.1:24177548-24198429 GCA_001698575.1 Mola mola | reverse complement strand
AATAATTTTAAATGAAATAAATATAAAATCTTTAATTTCTGACCCAAAAGTCCCACTTATTGTATTTATTGTAGTGTTACACATGCATTTAAAACAATTAGCATCCAGGAGTTGTGGCGCCATAGAAGAGGAGATAAATAAAAGAGAGCAAGAGGACTTTGATATTATCTTCTCTGATCTCAGCCCATTAATTAAGAGTGGCAGAGACAATTCAGGCAGTTTGTGGTAAACTTAGTCTATGCTGTCCAATTGAGAAAGATAGAGTAGACGAATGGCTGTAGTGTGTGTCCATGGATAGTCAAAGCAGATGCTGATTATGCAACTTTGCCTCTGTTGAATAATCACAAAATGGTGAATTTCTCTTATGCTCACAGTTTATCTTTACAATCCTAGGAGGAACAAGCAGATTTGGCCGTGCTTGCCAAAAATGCCATCTCCAAAAATGAAGACAAGTGAAAAAAAACATGCCTTTTATCAACTAACTCGCTCCAACACCTAAACAGCAACCTCAAACAAATTAACTCTGCAGATGAAAAATAAAGTCATTAATTAAAATCAAATCAAATTTTATTTGTATAGCCCGAAATCACAATTTACACATTATCTCACTGGGCTTTGACAAACTGTACAGATGTGACATCCTCTGCCCTTAGACCCTTGAACCGGGTGAGGAAAAACTTAAAAAACCCTAAACAGGGAAAATAAGAAACCTCAGGAAGAACCACAGAGGAGGGATCCTTCTTCCTAGGACGGACAGACGTGCAATAAATGTTACTTGTACAGAACACAAAAACATGATAATAACAGTTCACTTAGAATGCGTAAAACATCCATGAGTCCCAGAGTCTGTGGATTCTATAAATCCGGATGTATGGAAAGTCTAGTGATCCAGACGCAGGTGGACTCTGTTGCTCCAGGAGTCATTGTGATCTGTGGATCCTAGTGATCCAGACGCAGGTGGACTCTGTTGGTCCAGGAGTCATTGTACTCCATGTAGGAAGATCTGGGTGTTGCTGAGTCCAAGAGTATGTAGAATCTGTAAATCCAGGGATATGTGAAGTGTAGTGGTCCAGAAGCAGGTGTAGTCTATTGATCCAGAAGCCATTGTGATCTGTGGGTCCCGATTTGCACTTGGAAATCCAGCCTAGGATCCAAGTCACAGGATCCAAGTCACAGGATCTCCTTTCCTAATGTGGCCAGGAGGCATCAGGCAGGACCACAGCAGCACCTCCCACCGCGACCTAGAAAAACCTGCAGGATGGTAAAGCACAACGACTCCGGGGAAGAAGTAAAGTTAGTGTAAGGATATGGACATTTACAGGAGCAGAGAAGGAGTCGGAGTCAGAGGGGGGAGAGAAGAAAGCTCAGTGAATCATGGAGTGTTCCCCCAGCAACCTAAGCCTATAGCAGCATAACTAAGGGCTAGATAGGCCAGCCTTAACTATAAGCTTTATCAAAAAGGAAGGTTTTAAGCCTACTCTTAAAATCAGAGAGTGTGTCTGCCTCCCGTACCAAGACTGGAAGATAGTTCCACAGGAGAGGAGCTTGATAGCTGAAAGCTCTGCCTCCCATTCTACTTTTGGAAATTCTTGGGATCACCAATAACCCTGCATCCTGGGAGCGTAAGGTTCTGGATGGGCGATAGGGTACTATGAGCTGTTCAAGATAAGATGGTGACTGACCATGAATAGCTTTGTAGGTGAGAACAAGGATTTTAAATTCTATTCTGAATTTAACTGGGAGCCAGTGCAGAGAAGCCAGTATGGGGGAAATATGGTCTCTGATATTAGTTCTAGTCAGTACACGCGCTGCTGCATTTTGGATTAACTGAAGAGTTTTTAAAATTTTGTTAGGGCAACCTGAAAATAAAGAATTACAGTAGTCCAGCCTGGAAGTAACAAACGCATGAACTAGTTTTTCTGCATCTTGTTGAGACAGGATGTGCCGGATTTTAGCAATGTTACGGAGGTGAAAGAAGGCGGTCCTTGAAATCTGTTTAACATGTGATTTAAAAGACAGCTCCTGGTCAAAGATAACACCCAGGTTTCTGACAGTGGTGCTGGAGGCCAAGGCAATGCCATCCAGATTAACTATGTTGCTGGATAATGAGTCTCTAATGTGTTTGGGGCCCAGCACAATGACTTCAGTTTTGTCAGAGTTTAACATTAAAAAGTTATGAAACATCCAGTTTTTAATGTCCTTAAGACATGACTGTAGATTAGCTAACTGATGGGTTTCATCTGGCTTCATTGATAAGTATAGTTGTGTGTCATCTGCATAACAGTGAAAATGTATGGAGTGCTTTCTAATAATTTTACCTACAGGAAGCATATATAGAGTAAATAGTAATGGTCCAAGCACAGAACCTTGTGGGACTCCATGACTAACCTTGTCATATCTTGATGATTCATCATTAACATGAACAAAATTATATCTATCAGATAGGTAGGACTTAAACCATCTTAGAGCAGATCCTTTAATGCCAATTTGGTGTTCCATCCTCTGTAGTAAGATGTGATGATCGATAGTGTCAAAAGCTGCACTAAGATCTAATAAGACTAGTATAGAGATAAGTCCTGCATCAGATGCAGTGAGGAGGTCATTTGTAACTTTTACCAATGCCGTTTCTGTGCTGTGATGCTTTCTAAAACCTGACTGAAACTCTTCAAATAGACTATTATACTGAAGAAAGCCACATAGTTGTTTCGCTACTGCTTTCTCTAGAATCTTTGAAAGAAAGGGGAGGTTGGATATTGGTCTATAGTTGGCTAGAACTTCTGGGTCTAGGGTAGGTTTTTTTAGGAGCGGTTTAATTACGGCTACTTTAAATGACTGGGGCACATAACCTGTTACAAGGGCTAGATTGATAATGTTTAGTAGTGGATTTCTAATTAGGGGTAAAACGTCTTTGAGCAACCTAGTAGGTATGGGGTCTAGTATACAGTTTGATGATTTAGATGAAGATAATGTTGTCGTTAGTTCCTTAAGGTCAATTGGATGGAAGCTTTCCAAACACACATCAGGACTAATAACAGCCTCTATAATTCCTGTTGCTGAACTGGAATCTGTGGAGTGTAGGATATTTTCTCTGATAAGTATAATTTTATTATTGAAGAAGTTCATAAAATCATTACAGGTGAGGGCTCTAGGAATGCATGGTTCAATAGAATGATGGCTCTCAGTTAGCCTGGCTACAGTGTTGAAAAGGATCCTTGGCTTATTCTTGTTTTCTTCTAACAACGCTGAATAGTAATCTTTTCTTGCTCGGCGAAGGGCCTTCCTGTATACTTTAAGGCTATCCTGGCAAGCCATGCGTGACTCTTCCAGTTTAGTTTACACCATTTCTTTTCAAGTTTATGAGTTTTCTGTTTTAACTTGCAAGTATTAAGATTATACCACCGAGCTAGTCTCTTTACTGGTTTTGTTTTATTTTTAACTGGGGCAATAGAATCGAGTGAAGCACGTAGAGAGCCGGCAGTGAAATCGGCAAGGTGATCAAGCTGGGAGGGGCTAAATTTAAGATATGACTCCTCTGTTATTTTGGGATATGGCACTGAAATTAATGCAGAGGGAATAATTTCTTTAAAATTTTCAACAGTGTCCTCAGATATGCATCTGCTATAATAACTAGTGACTCTTGGTTTATAGTTGATGAGCAGAAATTCAAATGTTAGAAGATAATGATCTGATAAAAGCAGATTTTGCGCAGAGACATTTAAATGCTCAATTTCAATGCCATATGTCAGAACAAGATCAAGGGTGTGATTAAAAGTGTGTGTTGATTCTTGTACACACTGACAGAAGCCGAATGAATCTAATAGTGAGAGAAATGCCGTACCAAGGCTGTCGTTTTCAATGTCTACATGGATATTAAAGTCACCTACAATAATAACTTTATCTGTTTTGAGGACCAGAGCTGAGAGAAACTCTGAAAATTCAGATAAAAATTCAGTGTAGGGTCCAGGTGCTCGATACACTATAACAAACATAATTGGAGTTTTCATGGTTGGATCGGAAATGCTAAGAATGAGATTTTCAAATGAACTAAATTTTTGTTTGGGCTTAGGGTTTATTAATAGGGCAGAATTGAAAATGGCTGCAACTCCACCACCTCTGCCAGTGTCTCTGGGAATGTGTGTGTTAATGTGACTGGGAGGAGTGGATTTATTAAGACTTACATATTCGTCTTGGCGCAGCCAAGTTTCAGTAAGGCAGAATAAATCAATATTGTTATCTGATATAAGCTCATTTATTAATACACCTTTAGATGATAGGGATCTGATATTCAAGAGTCCACATTTAAGTCTCTTTACTTTGTAAACTGCCTCATTAGTGGTGTTGATTTTTATTAAGTTCCTATGTGAACCCTTGTTATTTGATTTAGTGAATTTATGTGGACGGGGGACAGACACAGTCTCTATGGGGTTGTAGGTGGATGACTCTAAAGGAAGCGTGAGTAACAGAGTTAAAAATGCACCCTTATTATTTATTATATTTATGTTGTATTTGGTTTGTGAATTTTATCTTAGTCAAATAGTTTTATTTTCCTTTTACCTGTGGGAGGGCATGTTGCTGCACTCCGCTTTGTTTTTGATCCTCCTGAGCCCTTGTAGTTTTCCAGGCTTCTGTAGCCCCTCCCTTCTTCCCCTCACAGTGATGTTCACAATGCCTGAGGGTGAGTTCTGCCGGGAAATTCCGCTATGTATTTTTGTTGTTTTCATTGTAAATTTGAGTTTTATCTATTGGAATCTGTGATGTAAAACGTTTGCAGAGAGGGCTAATATGCTTACCAGTTGTTTCCGGTAGTTTTTTGTTTGAAACAAGTTTTATAAACTATTTTACATTACGAGTTTGGCGCCACTCGTCTGCCCCCTTTTCAGAACTACGTGCAAGGACTGTGGTTCTCTTTTCTTCGTGTAATGAGTGTCATTCTGTGTGTTTAGGTTATGTGAAGTAAGAGACGGATGACGACAATTGATGTGTGTAAATTGTCGTCCACAGGTTTGTGATTTTTTTTTCAAGTTTTAGCCGTAGCAAATGCTGCGTGTTTTTATTTTTTTGACCACAAGGTGGCACTCTCTGTGTATTTAACACACTGTCTTCCAATGTTTTACATCTGTTCAGGACAGATAGTTTTGATTTTTGTCAGTCTTTTTTTTTTTGATATTATATAGATACAGAGTGAGTGAATAAGGCCCCTTACAGTGATGTTCACAATGGCTGAGGGTTATGTGAAATAAGAGATGGATGACTACAATTGATGTGTGTAAATTGTCGCCTGCAGGTTTGAGTCACAATAAATATTTGTGAGAACTCTCCTCCTCCTTCTTCAACTGCCATCCCACATGGGTTAAACGCGGAGAAGCATATAAGACTGCAACTTTGCTTCCTGGCCTCAACTCTGAATTGTCAATTTGGCTGACTAATAAATCTGGCCATATTTCTAGAAATGAGAGCAGCTACTTCCCAAGTAGGATGGATGCTGTCTCTCCTAATTAGACCAGGTCTTTCCCAGAAAGTTTGCCAATTATCACTGAAACCCACGTCGTTTGCTGGACACCACCTCGACAGCCAGCGGTTGAATGATGACATGCGACTAAACATATCGTCACTGGTCAGGTTAGGCAGGGGACCAGAGAAAACTACGGAGTCCGACGGTGTTTTGGCTAAAGCACACACCGACTCAACATTAACTTTAGTGACTTCTGACTGGCGTAGCCAATTGTCATTACCGCCGAGATGAATTACAATCTTACTGTATTTATGTTTACTTTTTGCCAGCAGCTTTAAATTTGGTTCCACGTCGCCCGCTCTGGCCCCGGGAATACATTTGACTATGGCCGCTGGTGTGGAAAATTTCAAGTTTCGAGTGGGGACAATCTGTTGGAAATGGGAACGGGTGGATGTTGAACCGTGGGCTTCTGCTTAGAACGAAGCTTCCTTCGAACAGTCACCCAACCTCCCTGGATTCCCGGCTGCTCGGGGGGCTGCTGGGGGGCTCGGAGGAGCTGCTTTCTGTCGACCCACACCGGCTAATGGGGGCTGGCTAGCTAGCGAAGCTACTGGTTTGGTTTGCAGGGTGTGGATCGTAGCCTCCAAATCACTAAGCCTTGCCTCCAACGCAGCAAATAAACTACACTTAGTACAGGTACCATTATCACTAAATGAGGCAGAGGAATAACTAAACGTGACACACTGATTAAGAGAGAGGAGAACGAGAGGGAGAAGTCATCGTTGTGCCCCAGGTACAATACCTGAGTTGGTTATCGCGACATAGAACGGTTGTAAGACTAATGATACAATTCACTAAAATGAGAGAGGGCTGAAGGGTGCGTAAGTACAAGGGTTTACACTTTTAGTACACAGCAGTTAAACAATTAATGTCGTTAAAAACCCTCCCAGATAGTTAGCAAGGTACAACAAGACGACCAGACACAAACAACAGGAAGTGACGCCATACGTTTACCGCAGAATGTGGGAGGACTTCATGTAAAAGATCGTGATAATGATGTTATAGGTGAACTTTATTATCACTAGCTGATGACCATACTGCAAAGCTATCAAAATATCTACTATAATGACACAGTTGCCCAGATTTGTCTCCATGAATGTGTCTGCAAATAACACTCATTTTAACGGCAATCACACACTACTAATGTAAATTAAAGTATAATATTAAATTAGTTATCTCAAGTTTCTCCATGACAGACTATGAAAAATAAAATGAGGTCACAAGTGGAAAATGGAGTCTAATAACGGCTCCGCAGATTTTTTTTTTCTCAGTCAAATCTTAAGACCTCCATGTGTATCATCATATACTTGAGGTTTGAAATATGTGGGTCACTGATAAAAGTTAGTGTTTGCTTTCAAATTCAAAAGCATGGCTGTTGGTTCAGTCTCAACTTTAATTTATGAAATTTGTGTATGAAATATTTTCATACACAAAACGTGTTTGCAAATCAATATTTGTCTTTGTGTGTGTGTGTGTGTGTGTGTGCAGCCATATTGGAATAATTTTCCATCATAAAGCAATCAGTCATAGACAAATCAAATCAAACTGGAGGCTTAGCAGTCCACATTTTTAAGTTCTGGGATCTCCACAGTTTTGAGCGGGTTCTGACTACACCAGTGGACTAGTGGTTCTACCTCTCATCTGTATGTGGACTTGTCACTGTCCTGGATCAAACTGATGACTGCGGTGTTGTCCACATACTTTCACATAGTTTCACTGAGGAGTCCCTTAAGGTGCAATCACTGGTGTAGACGGAGAAGAGCAGTGGCGAGAGGACACACCCCTGGGGGGCACCACTGCCGATAGTCCGGGTGCTGGATGTGATGCTCAATGGCCTCACCCGCTGCCTCCTGTCAGTGAAGAAGCTGCTGATCTACTGACAGTTGGATGCGGGCACTGTGAGGTGGATGAGCTTCCGGTGCATGATTTCAGGGATGATGTGTTAAACGTGAGCTAAAATCTAGTCTAATATTGTCACCGTTTGCTTGGGGTATCAACCAGAGTTGTCCCGTACCACAAGGGGGAAGCTAGACCCAGTGCAGTCCCCTGATTGGTCAACAGAATCCTAACTTCCCGCGATGGTTAATGTTGGTAGAATTTATTCTTTAGTGCCCCAGGCACCGACATAAAAAAAAGCGGAGATGACGGAAACACCAATAAAGCAGTATCTCAAAGCTTTGTTTTACTTGCAAGGAGAACAATACAGTGAGTACATAGATAGGTCAAAGTATTGTCTGGAGAGCTCCCTCTCCGGAGCGTCTCTTTATACACACTCATCATGGGAAAATAGGGAGGACCAAAAATTCTTGGTATTTGACCTTAGCTATCTGTGTCTAGTTTTCACAGTCGCCCTTTGTTTGTAAATCACAGTATCACAGAGATCTACACCATCGGATGGGTTTATGGTAAGGGTAAAACAGTTTACCTAGGCACTGCTGCTCACTTTATTGCTTGCTTGTTCTGGCTTCTATCTCCTTGTCTGGTATTTCAGGTAAGTCAACCTTTTTAAACAAACAGTAAATCTTCCGCCTTGTGGGATTATCATGATAACTTCTACAAAGCTCATGCTTTTTTTAGCTTGCAGTTTTAGCTGCCTAAGTACAATTATTCTAACATTCCCTCCTGTTTATCATTATAATCCACAATTAGCACTAAGATATCCAACAAGACACACACATACACATAAAAAGATTTTTCGTTAGTTCCCAAAACATCAGTATGTCTACGTCTTCTCTTTGATTTTCCGTAGATACGTCATCGGTAGGGAGCAAAACGATTCTTGTTAGACGGGGACTCGTCTTCTTCTACCTATGTATCCAATTGGTGGTTTTCATCGGTTCCTTAACTAGACCTCTGCTTTCTCCGGTCCTGGGGAACCTTGGCCGTCATCCTGGGCGAGTTCTTGATACAGATGTGCTCTCACCACAGCCTGTGTGAGGACCCTCTCAGTCAGTCCTCGGATGAATGGGATGCAACAGCAACCTAGAAAAACAAAAAGCAATAGCCCTACCACTAGGGCTACTACTATGGTTTTTAGTAAACTTCCCCACCTCCCAAACCAGCGTGTAAACCAATCTGAAAACCAGTCTCGTATTCCACTATTATTGGCTGTTTCTATAGAGAGAGCTTTTAGTCCTGATAAGGCACGGTTGACACTTCCATCAGGGGCGGTGTTATTTGGTATGAAGGTACAACAGGTGTCTTGGAACATTGCGCACACTCCCCCATGCTCTGCCAACAACATGTCAAGAGCCATTCTATTTTGATAAGTCATAAGAGATACACCCTAAAAGTCTCATGACTCTCGGTGGTTTCTTCACCAGAGAGAGGTAGAGGGAATTTCTGAACAATTCTCTCTCCTATCTTTTATTCTAACTGGACTTCAGAGTCAAGGACCGGTGGTGTGTTTTTTCCTAAGAAATTGGTTAAGCTTTTGCAATGGCTCTTATGTATCCAGGTGTCTCGATTGGCTATTTTTATAGCGGTGGGTGTGTGCAATACAACCTGGTGTGGTCCTTCCCAGCAGGGTGCTGCCCAATTCTTCCCTTTTACTGCCTTAATGAAGACCCAGTCTCCTATTTTCAGGGTGGGGAGGTTTTCTGGAAGAGAAGGGAGGTCCTGTGGGAGCATTCTGTTCTTTGATTTTTCTCTTTCTTCCATGGTTCTGATCATGTAATCTATTATGCTTCTTTCGTCTACTACAATGTCTGGTTTTTCTGGTGACATGGTTGGTATCGTATATCTTCTTCCATGTATTATTTCAAAAGGAGTGAGTCCTGTCTTACCAGGAGTTATCCTTAAATGAAATTGGACTAGTGGTAGACATTCTACCCAGTTTTGCCCTGTGGTTTCCATTACCTTCTTTAATTTTAGCTTGACTGTCCTGTTTGTTCTTTCTACTAATCCAGCGCTTTATGGATGGTATGCACAATGATTTTTTAATTTTATTTGCAGTCTATCAGCCAATCGTGAGAAAATGGTGTTTACAAAATGTGGTCCATTATCGCTATAAATTATTTCTGGTATGCCGAATCGTGGTATTATCTCTTTTATTAAACATTTTGCCACCGTTAGGGCATCATTGTGTTGACAGGCAATTACTTCAGTCCATTTAGAGTATGGATCTATAATAGTTAAACAGTATCTTTTGTTTTGGCATTTATTTAATTCAATAAAATCCATACAGATATGTTGGAACGGGTATTGTGGTTTTGGAAAAGCATGTCTTTTGGGTCTCTCGTTCCCCTGAGCATTGTATTTGCAGCACGTAATACAATCTCTACAAAATTATTTAGAGTAGCTTGTAAACCCATAGGTGGCATAATGTTTCTGTATGAGTGTACACATCCCTCCTGTTGAGACATGTGTTAACCTATGGCTCAATAAAGCTGCCCAATAATACAGATTTTTGGGTAAGATAGGTTTTCCATTTTGTCATACATAAACATTATCTCTGAACACACACCCTTGTTTTTTCCATAGTTGTTTCTCTTTTTCTGGTGAGGCATTTTGCATGTCTTCCAGGGCTGTGGCATCTATTTGTGTATCTATAATGAACGTTGGCAGGAAGTCAAGTTTTTTGTAAGTTTTCTTTGCCGCTTTTTTTGCAGTTTCGTCTGCGAATCTGTTTCCTGTTGTTATTGTGTCTTTTCCTGCCTTGTGGGCCTCACATTTGCATAATGCTATTTGGCTGGGTAGTAGTACTGCTTCTAGTAGGTCCGTGAAGGTTCTCAGTCATCCAGGTCATCTTGATCTCGGAGTGTTTAGTAGGAAGCAACTGGACTTCTTATCTTGTTTAAAGACGTTTCGCCTCTCATCCGAAAGGCTTCTTCAGTTCTGAGGTTCAGTGTGGGAAACCCAGGTATTTAACCACAAGAGGGTAGAGACAATCACCAATCACCAACAAAGAAGACGTGTTTTGAAACCAACAGCCTCCTTTGTTGGTGAGACAATTACCAACAAAGAGGACGTGTTTTGAAACCAACAGCCTCTTTGTTGGTGAGACAATTACCAACAAAGAGGACGTGTTTAGAAAACAACAGCCTCGTCTGCGGTCGTCTGGCTAGGCATCGTGTGAGTCGTTAAGGTCACAAGAGCCCGGGTGTGAATCACTTGAGCGTGTTTGCCCCTCACCCTTGGTTCCGTGTGACACCTTGGGTTCACATGGCCCCAGGTGTGTGTGGGGGTTAAACCGCCTGGGGAGGGCTCCCAAGACAGCATTGTAGGTTGCAGACAAATGGTGTCTTAGTCCACCACCCCTGTTTAGAGAGGGTTTCTCCAAGTGGACATAGATGGCCTCTTTTACTCCTCTTTCAAACCATCTGTCCTCTCTGTCCAGAACGTGGACATTGGAGTCCTCAAAGGAGTGATCTTTCTCCTTAAGATGCAGATGTACAGCTGAGTCCTGTCCCGATGAGGTGGCTCTCCTGTGTTGTGCCATGCGTCTGTGGAGGGGCTGTTTGGTTTCACCTATATAAAGGTCAGAGCACTCCTCTGTGCATTGAACGGCATACACAACATTGCTGAGCTTATGCCTGGGTGTTTTATCATTGGGGTGGACCAGTCGCTGTCTTAAGGTCTGGCCCGGTTTGAAGTTGACTGGAATTTTGTGTTTTTGGAAGATTCTTCTGAATTTTTCCGATAGACCTGCCACATATGGGATAACTATGTTCTTCCGTTTTTCCCTTTCTGCCTCGGGTGGTTCTTTGTGGCGCCTTTTGGACGATTTGACAAAGGTCCACTTAGGGTAGCCGCATGTCTGGAGCGCTGTCTTGATGTGTTTCAATTCCTTTTGTTTTCCCTCTGTGCTGGAGGGAACCTTCTGGGCCCGGTCATGTAGTGTCCGGATTACCCCCAGTTTGTGCTCCAGTGGGTATTTGGGAGTCAAACAAGAGGTACTGGTCTGTGTGTGTGGGCTTCCTGTAGACCTTGATGCTGAGGTTACCATCCTTACCAAGAGACACCGCACAATCCAGGAAGGGCAAACTGTTATCTCTCGTATCCTACCTGGTGAACTTGATGTTCTTGTCCACCGCATTTATGTGTCGAGTGAAAGCCTCCAATTCTTGAGTTTTGATTTTGACCCATGTGTCATCCACATATCTGAACCAGTGGCTGGGAGCTGTTCCTGTGAAGGAGTTCAGAGCCCTCTACTGAAGAAGCCTTTCGGATGAGAGGCGAAACGTCTTCAAACAAGATAAGAAGTCCAGTTGCTTCCTACTAAACACTCCGAGATGCTTCTAGTAGGTTTTCCAGTAGGGTTTTGTGTTTGACCGGTGTACCTGACAAGTTGATCACACCGCGACGTTTCCACTGCGCTGCGAAAACATGTAGTGTCCAAAAAGCGTACTGGCTATCTGTGTAAATGGTTACTGCTTTTCCTTTTGCTAGCGTGCATGCTCTAGTGAGTGCTACTAACTCTGCTGCTTGGGCTGAATAGCTAGATGGTAGCGGTAAGCCCTCCAATACTGTTGTTTGAGTTACTATGGCATATCCTGAAATGGTTTTCCCTTCAGGTGTTTTTGAGCTGGAGCCGTCTACGAATAGTGTCAGGTCTGCATCCGACAAGGGCGTGTCTATCAAATCGGGTCTTGGTAATGCTAGTTTCTCACTGTCTGCTACACAGTTATGAGGTGTGCCTTCTTCGGCCGTAGGCAATAACATTGCAGGGTTCGAAGTTGAACATCGTTCTATCGTTAGATGTGGTTGAGATAATAGCACTGCCATGCACGATAGGTGCTTTGCTGGTGATAAGAAGGCCAATTTGCTCTGCAACAGTATAGCCAACACGGCGTGAGGGACGCGTAAAGTGAGTGGATGAAATAGTACTACGTGAGCGGATTTTTCCACCGCTAGGGTGCATGCTACCACAGCTTTAACACAATAAGGTAGTGCCCTGCTTACAGGATCTAATTTAGATGAGTAATAAGCCACTGGTTTGTGTTTGTCCCCGTGTTTTTGCAATAGCAATGAAGTCATATAGTCTCCTCTACAATCCACCGTCTGAATGAAGGCTTTGGAATAATTTGGTAAGCTGAGTACTGTTGCGCTCACTAAAGTTCTTTTCAAATCTATGAAATCCATTTCAGCTTCTGAGGTCCGCTGAAGTTCTTCAGACATTGCCATTGGCTTTTCATACATCATTTTTAATAGCCTGTCTGTCTGTTCCAAATAATTTGGAATCCATGCTCTACAAAAATTTACCATGCCTAGAAATGACATCATCTGTTTTTTAGTTTTTGGTTTTGGGGCTTGTAAGATAGCGGTTTTTCTTTCTTCCCCTAATGCTCTTCCCTCCTGTGTCAGATCGTGTCTTAGATAGCGAACTCGCGTTTCCCACCGCTGTAATTTGGCCTTACTTACTTTGTGAGTAAGTAAGGTCAGCTAGGTATTTTAGCATGGCAATTGTATCTTCACTACATTGTTCTGCTGTTGTAGATGCTATGAGTATATCGTCCACGTACAACAGAAGTTGGCTACCCCTGGGTGGTGTGAACTTTGAAAGATTAGACGCCATAGCCTGACTAAAGATCGTAGGTGACTCGGTATATCCCTGCGGTAATCTGGTGTAGGTGTACCTTTTCCCTTTGAAGGTGAATGTGAACCAAAATTGTGAAGCCTTATGAATTGGTATAGAGAAAAAGGCATTCGCTATATCTATTACTGAGAAGAATTTTGCTTCTGGGTTTAAATCATTTAGCAGTGTATGTGTGTCCGGCACAGTTGGTGCTCGGGGTACCACTGCCTGATTTATTTTTTGTAAGTCTTGCACTAGGCGCCATCCGGTGGATGGTGCTGCCTTCTTGACGGGAAACAACGGGGTGTTACACGGTGAGGTTGGACACGGTATTATGATGCTTTTCTCTAATAGGGAAGTCACTATGGGTTCAATTCCTGCTTCCGCTTCTGGTTTTATCGGGTACTGTCTCTGGTGGGGGCGCCAATCTCCTTTTGGAGTTATTTTTACTGGTTCCACATTTTTCATCAAACCAACATCTGACGGTCCTTGTGACCATAATAATTGAGGAACTGTGGCAAGTGCCTGCAGTTTGTCATCACTCAGTTCACAAGTTAGCAATTCTCAAATCTGCTTATTTTCTATGATATACACTTGTGCTTCTCCCATGGTGTTCCAATGTAATGGCTTTCTAAAATCACAACCATTAGTTTCTGAGCCGTCAGGTAGTTTTGTCCAACATCCGCGCTTTGCGTTTGTGATAAATCTACCAACATTTTTCCATGTAGCTCGTTTTGGTTTGGTCAATGAGAGATGTGGAACGAATGTTGTCTCTTTGTAAAATTTGCATACTTATGCATTTGAGCTTACTTCGGCCGCTATGAATCCTTCCTTATTCCAATACAGATATGTCAGTTTTAATTTAAACGGGTCGTGTGAAAAAAAGGTCTTTTCGTAGTCTGGGTCAGGTCCTAGCTTTCCCCTAAAATATGTTGTCATGTGCAAGTCGCTTTCTCCCATACGATCTGCACTAGGTGGGGCATGTAGTTTTGCTATCTTGACCAAATCGGCTGTCACTGATCCAGGTCCCGTGGTGGTTGGATCAATGGAATAATAATAGTGAGATGGTCCCCTAACTTCCGCTACCATGGTATGTGCGGTTCTACATACTACCATTGCCCCTGTGGCAGGGTCAGGAACTACGCCCAACCCCAATTTTATCATTACATTTCGTCCCAATAAATTTACTGGTACTGTGTGCGAAATTACAACATCACTGTAAGCCTCTCTCCCTGTCTCCTTGTCTTGTACTAGTAGTGGTTGTGAAACCTTCTCTGAGTGAGTTTTTCCCCCTGCAGTTAATACTATCACATAATCTTTGCTCAACTTTATGTCGGGCAATTTGGAGGCTTGTAGTACTGTTCTTGTTGCCCCGGTGTCACATAACATGGTCACGCTCCTTCCGTCCACTATCAATGTCACTTCAGGTTTCGTGTGATAATTCACTAAATATTGGTCTGTTTGCAAGATTTCTGCTGGTTCCGTCTCTCCGTCTGTGTCATTATTTAAGTCATCATTTGCGGCCCTTTCAGTTAGTCATGCTTCCGTCTCCCCAGTGTGTTTATTGTTGGGGCAGTCACGTGCAAAATGCCCTTCACTGTGACATTTATAGCACCTGTTCTCAGCTCTGTCTTTGCTCTGCTGTCTGCTTCCTCCTCTACCCCTCCCTCTCCCTTGACCTCTGCCTCTGTAACTGCTGCGGTTAAATGGCTTTTGATGATCGTGCCAATAAATTCCTCTGTTTCTCCGCTCGCAGACACAAGGAACATTGAGGTCCTTTTCTCTCTGGCAGCTTTCTTTTTCTGTTGACCCTGTTTTTCTGCATGTCTCATATAGTCTAATACTGCCAGGACGTTGGAAGTAGGTAGAGTTATCATGTGTTTTGTAACAAAATGTTGTATTTCTTCTCACGAATTCCTCACCAAGGCATGTTTTAGTTGATTAGTATAAGGTGTGTGCTCCGTTATCGGAGAGGTGGGTAGGCCACTATTTTGGTCAAAAATTTCTGGAATAATAATAGTGAGATGGTCCCCTAACTTCCGCTACCATGGTATGTGCGGTTCTACATACTACCATTGCCCCTGTGGCAGGGTCAGGAACTACGCCCAACCCCAATTTTATCATTACATTTCGTCCCAATAAATTTACTGGTACTGTGTGCGAAATTACAACATCACTGTAAGCCTCTCTCCCTGTCTCCTTGTCTTGTACTAGTAGTGGTTGTGAAACCTTCTCTGAGTGAGTTTTTCCCCCTGCAGTTAATACTATCACATAATCTTTGCTCAACTTTATGTCGGGCAATTTGGAGGCTTGTAGTACTGTTCTTGTTGCCCCGGTGTCACATAACATGGTCACGCTCCTTCCGTCCACTATCAATGTCACTTCAGGTTTCGTGTGATAATTCACTAAATATTGGTCTGTTTGCAAGATTTCTGCTGGTTCCGTCTCTCCGTCTGTGTCATTATTTAAGTCATCATTTGCGGCCCTTTCAGTTAGTCATGCTTCCGTCTCCCCAGTGTGTTTATTGTTGGGGCAGTCACGTGCAAAATGCCCTTCACTGTGACATTTATAGCACCTGTTCTCAGCTCTGTCTTTGCTCTGCTGTCTGCTTCCTCCTCTACCCCTCCCTCTCCCTTGACCTCTGCCTCTGTAACTGCTGCGGTTAAATGGCTTTTGATGATCGTGCCAATAAATTCCTCTGTTTCTCCGCTCGCAGACACAAGGAACATTGAGGTCCTTTTCTCTCTGGCAGCTTTCTTTTTCTGTTGACCCTGTTTTTCTGCATGTCTCATATAGTCTAATACTGCCAGGACGTTGGAAGTAGGTAGAGTTATCATGTGTTTTGTAACAAAATGTTGTATTTCTTCTCACGAATTCCTCACCAAGGCATGTTTTAGTTGATTAGTATAAGGTGTGTGCTCCGTTATCGGAGAGGTGGGTAGGCCACTATTTTGGTCAAAAATTTCTTTAAATCGGGTATAATACTGATCTACGGTTTCATCTTCTCCTTGTAAGACTCCTCCTATTTTTCCCCAATCTGCCTGTCCTGCTACTCTATCTTGAATTCTTCCTATTAGAGCCCTCACTCTTGGCATTAAATCAGGATCCGTATATTGTAACGCCACGGGTGGTTCCTGACCATTATTAGGATTCCAGTCTCCAGCTACATGTGTCCAATGATGAGTAATGCACTTCCTTACAACTCGCTCTATTTCATGTCCATTTAGCCTGTAGCTCGCTATCAAATTTTTTAATTCTGTTCTGAACAAGGTTATGTTGTTCCATGGGGAGGTTACTCCTGCGGCTGCTTCAGTTAGGTCAGCGGCCGTCCACGGACGGTAAACATACACGGAGGGTGGTTGTCCGTCTACGCCAGCTCGTGGATTCGGTACTTCTATCATGTGATAAGTTTCAAGAGTTCCTGGAGTAGTTTTAGGTTGTGTGGCGTAGTCTACCAGTGTTTTTAACATTGTCACAATCGAGGACTGAGGGTTCTCTCTTTCTTCTTGTTTTTTAATGGGGGTTTGTGGCTCTTCTTTTTGTGGTCTAGCTTCAATTTTTGCTTTAAAATGCGTCTGCATATGATGTTTATTTTCTGTTTTTACTTCATCTGCTGCACGTAATATTTGGTTTAATTCTTCCTGTGGATAGAGTGGGGCGATTGCGTCTCCTCTTTGTTCTTCAGGATTTAGTTGTAACTCTGGCTGTTGTTGTGGGTGTGGAGGGGGGTTTGAATATGTTCTGTTATATATTAGTTCTTCTTCTTCCTTTTTCTCCTTTTCCTTCTTTTTCTTTCTCTTTCCTTCTCCTTCCTTCCTTTTCTCCGCTTCCTCTCACCACATTACAGCACATTCATATCCGTTCTTCTGTAACTTTTCTTATCTCCTTTTGCATCTTCCACTATTTTGTTTTTTAACTCGTGACAGGCTTGTGTTCCTAATTTTCCATCGAAATCGTTTTGTTTTTTCCATTTTTGGTAAGAATCTCACGCTATCCGGATTACGTGAATACATATATTTCGCATCTCCCTGCACGTTTTCTTTTTTAGTTTTTGATTTACTGTTACCCATTGTACTGTGTGTCTTTCTTCAACTGACAGTAAAAACTCACCCGTTGTTTTTTAACTCGTGACAGGCTTATCTCCCTAATTTTCCATCGAAATCGTATTGTTTTTTCCATTTTGGTAAGTATCTCACGCTATCCGGATTACGTGAATACATATATTTCGCATCTCCCTGCACGTTTTCTTTTTTAGTTTTAGATTTACTGTTACCCATTGTACTGTGTGTCTTTCTTCAACTGACAGTGAAAACTCACCCGCTGCTTCAGACTGCACAGTTCAATCACTTTTTTTTTTGTTTTTCCTTTCTTTTCTTTTGTTTTTTATTCAGAGCCGGCAGCTTTTACACTCGACTAGAGTGAGGGACCTCAAAACCCAGGCTCCTAGACGATTAGTTTTCAGAGGTTGATCAGACCCCGCTGGCCTTTCAACCGTACACGTCAGGTCTTCTCTTACTGTTGAGCCCAGCTCATTCTATTTCGAGGCTCTTAACTAGTATTTTATGGTCTCCAGTGACCCAGTCACTCACAATGTTTGAGCCCAGCTCATACTCACTTTGTTGGTGAACGTCTCTCCTTTTCCCGTATCAGATCCCGTCACCCTGGCTCGGAGGATGAGTCACTCCCACCACTGGCCTCTGTTTGGCACCTACTTGAGGCGGAGGTCTTTCAATTTTACTGTGCACAGGTTTTCAGTGTTGGAAGTTCTCTTCTCCTCCTCGTCAGGGTTGTTGAGATCCGGCTCGAAGGACCAAGTTGTCGGTAGAATTTATTCTTTAGTGCCCCAGGCACCGACGTAAAAAAAAGTGGAGACGACAGAAACACCAATAAAGCAGTATCTCAAAGCTTTGTTTTACTTGCAAGGAGAGCAATACAGTGAGTACATAGATAGGTCAAAGTATTGTCTGGAGAGCTCCCTCTCCGGAGTGTCTCTTTATACACACTCATCATGGGAAAATAGGGAGGACCAAAAATTCTTGGTATTTGACCTTAGCTATCTGTGTCTAGTTTTCACAGTCGCCCTTTGTTTGTAAATCACAGTATCACATAGAGATCTACACCATCGGATGGGTTTATGGTAAGGGTAAAACAGTTTACCTAGGCACTGCTGCTCACTTTATTAATTGCTTGTTCTGGCTTCTATCTCCTTGTCTGACCAGGTATTTCAGGGAAGTCAACCTTTTTAAACAAACAGTAAATCTTCCGCCTTATGGGATTATCATGATAACTTCTACAAAGCTCATGCTTTTTTTAGCTTGCAGTTTTAGCTCCCTGAGTACAATTATTCTAACAGTTAAGGCTTCTGCACCTTTTTCTCAAACAGAGCCTGTCTACTATGTGTGATAAAAAAATCCATGTGCTGACAACAAACAACGGGAAATGCTGGATATCCTCCATTGTTTCCTTTGTTTGCTGTTACAGTTTCTTTGTCAACTTTATTCGAGGGATACACTGTGTCACTTTCCTATGATTTCATGCTATTTACTTAGCTGGTACTGTCAGGTATTCCACCCACAAGGTAATGATTCGATCGGCAGTGGAAATGCAAGCTGTAATGAACTTACAGTTCCCAAGCGTGCCATACTGAATTGAGCTGCATGGTGGAAATATGGGTTTAGCTGGCTAAAAATGTAATTTGAAGCAGTGATGTGCTGTTTAGGCTCCTGACTCCTGCCGTGTCTTAACATTTGTTAAGATTACACACATAGTAATGGGTGCTGCTGGGAGCAATCTTCAAAATTATACATTGTTTATATGTCTTTTATATGCATAAGTTGTTCCTTGACCGGAAATAGCCTACATGCTCATAACCTTGCTGACAACGTTCTCCCTTGGATTTTCTAGAGCATATTCCAACTTTCTCATGCACAGTAGTGAATAGAGTATGTCACATGCCCAGATTCAACCTCTGTCTCTTGAACAAAGTCTCAGCACCATCAACCACTCATATCATGCACACATTCAATCTGCCTTGCACAAATTAGTTTCCTCCAAGAAATTTTCTGTTAACATTTGTCTACTTTTGCACCCCATATACAACCACCATAATGAGAAATAAACACCTGAACAGAAGAATGAGTGCTGGCCCATCTACATACTGTCATTGAGAGGCTAAAGTTTAGCCACTAATGTAACATTAACACAGTGAACAGTATTAAGCCTAAGAGGCTTCACATTTATGTTATTTTACACATGATTATGGTATTTACTAATGTTTAGTTTCTGTTCACACATACCTACCAACAGGAGGTAAGGGGCAGTCAAGATAGTGTGAATAATGCCTGAAGAAAGTGGGTAATTGGATGCTTTCCAAATGTAGCCTGCTGTTCCCAGTTTCTAAAATCTTAACATAGTTTCAAATTGCAGGAAATTGTTTGTTATCCTTGTTTGTGCTCTTATCTACTTGATACACAAATCAGCCTGTAATACCCACCATATCTATTGTTGTTCAAACCCTAAGAGAAAAAAAAAGAAGCAGTGTTGTCCTGAAAAAGCTACAGCACCTTCAGTGTCCAGATACTGTATGCCAACAATGCCTGACCAAAACATGGGCAGGTGGCATAGAGACCATTAATACCTAAACAAAAATATTCTTGGCCTCATTTTAAGACATGTTGTGGCACTGGACTAAATATTATACTACTATTATATTATACTATGATATATGATAATATATAATACTTGTGCAGCTACAACCTGAATCAAAGAGAAAGCAATACATTCTTTCACTTATAAACCAAACCAGCAAAATGCTACCCTGGGTAACTCAATAGCTGTATGCCAGTGGCAACAGAGCCTTGAGCTTCACTTTTCTACATTTAACATGTCTCATATTAGTTTCACGTCTCATGTTTAAACAAAATTTGTTTATTGTTTCCATTGAATGTCTAGTGGGACAAGTGCAGATTGAAATTAATGTAAAAAAAACAGCATCGAAGCACTTAACGGAAGTGGCAAAGATGTCAAGATGGGGGTTGAGTGGTTACACCCATGAACTTGAACAAGAATGTGTAAATGTAATAAAATAATGTGTGAAACATTAACCTCTAAACCTAACCAAAACTTTTGCATATACACATTCAAAATGCTATGTAACATTATCCATGTGCTGGAAAGCATTTGTTCATCACATGCAGATGCTTGTGCTCTTGGGTAAGATGATGAGGGGAATAACAAAGCATTGTCTGAAACTGAAAACCTGGGATAAAAATAACTTGGATTTTTAGATAGAGTTTTGTCAAATCCCCAAAAGCATAACAGATTTTCAGATTAAGAGAAAGATTCAAAATTTACAAAAAAACAAAGTATATTTATTGAGCAAGATTGATTAAATTAAATTTGGAAGTAATTTTTCAAAATCATCTTTTATTAGATGATCGTGGAGTGTTTTCTCATGAATACTTGACCTGTTTACTTCATTCGTCAGAGAGACAATTCAGGAATATATGGACTCCTTTTCTCATTTTCTCAAGTTGGAAAGGCTTCAACATGTGCAAGCTGTGTTTCTTTATTTATAAATACACTTGCATGCACTGTACTGTTTTGATTTTCATATATCTTTTTTCTATTCATTATTTATGATTTCAGTGCAGAGCCAATGTCGTGCTGAGCTGGTTGTTCTGTATGTTTTTTTTTAAAAAAAAAAGGAAAACAAAACAAAATATACATATATGAACATATTAAAAAATATATTTAGAAAAAAATATCATTATCTTTTACCCACAATTCCTTTAGCTTGTTCAGAATCTTTCCCTTAAATCATGCTGTTAGGATGAATAAGCAAGGATGTGGCA
>KV751317.1:24160712-24177511 GCA_001698575.1 Mola mola | reverse complement strand
CACAAACCATCTGACTGCTGCTGACTCACACAT
Source organism: Mola mola (assembly GCA_001698575.1). Taxonomy (NCBI): domain Eukaryota; kingdom Metazoa; phylum Chordata; class Actinopteri; order Tetraodontiformes; family Molidae; genus Mola; species Mola mola. The sequence goes on along the minus strand of KV751317.1, from coordinate 24,177,478 downwards.
GCACACATGCATGTTGATTCTTACACTGAAAGTGAAGAAAAAAGCTCAGTCTTCTGCTATGCAAAAGCTCTTCACCCACTCTTTACAGCATTTGGAATAAACTGCACTCTAGATTAACTCTGTTTGAGTAGACAGATATATGCATAAGTATTCTGAAAACAAGAAATAATTCTGCTCTTCTGAATTTCGGGCATGATGATGAGTACTATGCTCTAAAATTTTTGGACTCAATTTTAAAAATAGTAACAATGCAGCAGAATCAGATATGTTTTGTTTTTGGTTTCACTCATTCTACTTGTTTGTCAAAACAATGTTACCTACAGTACCTGCAATTCAGCTAAACTGTTCCAGCACAATTCAGGCGGAGATTCAGTTGTGTTAAATATCTTAGTAGTCTTAGATATTTAACATGTCTATCAGAAATAAGATGCAGAGGTCTGGTAAGGCCACTTCCTTTAAATCTACACCCTCAGAATTTGTCATTGTCAAACCCAAATCAAAAGCATCCGTGAAATTGGCCCTTTAAAAGAAATTGCTCATTGGACCTTCATCCTGTTTTGTTTATTTTTTCCAGCCCACAGATTCTAAATATATTGTTCTTATAAATTTGAGCCTGACATAGTCTGGGCTCTGACCGTCATGATTTAAAGAAACACATTGTCACAGTTGTAAAAAGAGATTGATTATAAAGCAAGATAATTGAAAACCCTTTTAGGGTGGGTCATTTAATTTGACTGCTATTTGAATCCTTTTTGTTTGCTTTCTTCCTGTTGAATCTCCATTTCATGGCATGTACATATCAAATGAAGATGATTGCATAAGTATTTGATTACAGTCCAAATTTGAACTATTTTGTTTTGATCTGAAATATATTAATATGGTTTTGCTGATAATGAACACGTTGAACTACTGAAATCCAATCTTAATCTTACAGAAAGCTCTCTGTAGTTGCCCCAACTGTAGTCTGACTCCAAAAACCATAAGTCAAAACCTACAGTAAATAATAATTCTGGGTTTAAAAAAACACAAGAAAGTTAATTGTATTTCTAAAAATGTAATTACAATCAAATCAATTCAAATTTTATTTTTAAAGCCAAAAAAACACAAATTACAATTTGTCACAGTGGGCTGGCACATATACACTCTGCCTTTAAGAGCAGGCTTAAGCTCCTCGTGTCGGGTGGCACAGGAAGATGGTTCCACAGGAGAAAAACTTGATCATTTGAGGTTCTACCTTCCATTCCACTTTTGGAGACATGACTAAAAGAGTATTTCACCACAAATGCAAAATAATCCTACAATTGTTTTGAAATTACGTGGGGTGTATTAGATGTATAATTGTGAAAATGTCAAGATAATCCATTTCAATTCCTGTGAAACGTAATTTGCACTGCAGAAATTTTAAATGATTTACTCATTGTAGAAATCTTTTCCATCAGTGATGCATTAATTACTCCTAACTCATTTGAGAATTAGTTGTTTTAAATCAAGATTGGGGCAGTTGCTGAGATGGCAGAGCGGTCGTTCGGAATGGTCCTGCTTCAATTTCAGATCCTGCAGTTAACGTGCCGAAGTGTCCTCGAGCAAGACACTGAACCTGATGCTGCGCCATCAGTGTATGAGTGTGTGAATGGTTAACGCTCCTGATGAGCAGGTGGCACCCTGCAAGGTGATCACTGCCTCTGGTGTATTAATGTGTGTGTGAATGGTTGAATGTAAAACCTGTAGTGTCAAAGTACATACATTTACCATTTACATTAAGGCTTACTGCCTTCCAGTTAGTGTTACTCAAAACTCTCCAAAACTCTGTCTCTGCACTTCTCACACAAACAAAAATAATGCAGCATTATCAGTTATAGACTTATAAATGGTTTGAATGATTTCAACTTTCAGTGGTTCCCATAACATTTCTGCTTAGATCCAACACCATGCATAATTGAGGCACATTAATTTGGGGACTCCTTGTTGATGGAGACGATGATATTACTGTGTGATGGTGTTATATGTATGCTCTTACAGCCAAGGGATATGTAATGTCGAAGCTTCTTAAAACCTTCTAATGAGATACTAATCAAGAGGGGTGAGGTAATTATGATGCCAGTGAGTATCTCTGCTTGAGCTGTGCAGACTTAACTTAGGAGATGCAAGATGACTGTGTTCTGAAATTGTCCAGTGTGTGTGTGAATTTCAAAATGAATTAAAAATAGCTTTGAAGCAAGAGCTTCTTTTGATAGGATGGCTTCATTAATTTTTTTGTTCTTATATTTTTAATTTGTTAAATTGTTTTGAAGTCATCCTGGAGATAAAGGTCATCTATCAATTTGGCATACAATTTTGGCATACAACAGTTGTCTAAGATAATTTATTTCGCAGTTTAATAGAGGCTGAAAAAGTGTGTACTCAGGAAACACTTCTGATCTGTTTATGTACACAGGCAGACAAAAATGGAAACCTATAAACAGACAGAATAATAACATCTGTGCCACCTGCAGGACACACATTATAAGAAAACATAAAGTGGCCTCTTCTCCAGTCTTTTTGGTGTAATTTTGTTTTGTCTGTCTTGAATTGATTTGATCTGACCATCCAATAACTCCAGGTACCATCACCCTACCAAGACCCTACACCAAGTGTTATCTAGGGAATATAGGGATGTGTGGTTACACAAAATATCAAGACCAGAACGGAAAGCACACACTCCCCTGAGAATCGCTATCAACACTACATGGTGAGAGTGTGCAGACCAACAACGGAAGATTGCATCTCATGACTGAGAGATACACTCATAACCAACCAACCAACCAATAGAAAAACAATGCATGTGAAAATCTGAATTGTTGACTTGGTATAGAAATTTGCAGGTAGTCTTTCACAAAGACTAATCTGCTTCTCTCAAGTATGATCACAAAACGTTACATCCATTATAGTCTACTAGTTACATCAATAAGGTTTTCTAGCATCTTTCAAAAAAATGCTCAGATGTCTCATTCAGGCTAAATAGAAGATAAACCTGTGATTTTTCATCATTCTCAAGAAAATTCACTTTTTAACTTTCACCGAGGAGGTCAATTGAAATATCTTATTAACGTGATGGTACACTGGCTTATTATTGAGTTTTGTTTCCTTGATGAAGCAGGTACTGGAGGGCGGAGCACGTGGTCCTGGTGCATTCCAACCTTTACAACCCCACTTCTCAGACTGTCTGTTTTGTTTTTCATTTCTCGTCATCCCTTCAATCTGGATACTTGTGTTTTGTCCCTACATCATCCAACACTTTCATACACATTTCACGTTATCTACATGTATACATGCACCTTACCGCTGATAATCACTTCTCATTATGTTATTTTTTTGTTGCTGTTCGCATAATGACTTCAAATATGAGAGGTGTTTTATGACAATCAATCATGTATGCTGGTGTGTCTTCTCTCTCTCTCTCGATTTGTAGCGTTGCTTTAAGATAACAGCATCAGCAGATCTGTGACAAGATGAATACTTGTCAAATGGGCATGAAAGTGTTGAAAATAAATTAAAGTATAATAAAAGTAAAATTAAAGAATAATAGTGATGATTTTTCTCTAAAAATGTAATCATATAAGAATTGATGTATGTACGCTACATTAAAGCGTCTCTGGAAAGCAAAATTTACTCAAGCAGGTGTAACAATAAATCAAGTCATTACACAGAATCTATGCACTATGCATAAAAAGGTGAGTATGTAAGAGATTTTGGTCTTTTGATTTAAAGACGCACAGTTTTCCCTGTGTAACCAAATGAAATCATCATCCTTTTCCATCTTGTAAAAACAGATGTACAGAGAGAAAACTAAACGAGCATTGAAGGTTAATTCACATGAAGGGGAATATTTATATTTGCAATCTATCAGATTTAAACACTATAATCTTCTGGCATCATCTTGACAGGTTGACATTGTAGTGCACATGCTTCCTAACAGGAGTGCGGTTGCAGACATCCAGGCCTGGGGGGCAAGACTTAAGCCATTTTCCCTCAGTAGGGAGCTCGGATCATTCATCTTCCATAAGAGATGCAAAGCTGCAAGGAAATCTAATTCAAACAGGGAAGTATATAAAATTTCACACTAAACTGAATTTAAATCAGCTAAATTGAATTCAGCCTCAATTATTCCTTTTAAATTTTACACCTGCGATTTCTGCTGTGATGTGTTGAAATATCTTGACTGAAACAAACCTGTAGCCAGTTTTATTGATATGATGAGCTGAAGAAGAACTCAATCCTAATACTGTATCTATACAATGAATATTTTATGAAAAGGGTTTAGGCGATGGCAGATGGCCATTTGAATAATGTAAGATTGGAGAGGTAACAACATTGTGCTTTAATGTGTAATTACTAATCACAACATTGTAATTTGAGAGGTTGTACATGTCTCAGACCAGACCTGGCAGATCATTTTTTTAGACTAAAAGTAGAAATACCAATAATGTAAAATACATTTCCAGTTTACATACTAGTGAAAACAAGTACATAAAAAGATAACTATCTTACATCCATGATTTAATTTAGGGCAAACACAAATATTGTAAGCTGCTGCTTATGCAAAATTATCCCTTTACACTGTACAGTATTTCGTATGCTATGCTTAAAATATATTAACCATAAGATACATCTTAATAAAATCAGACATTAGCATAGTATATGGTAATTTGGGGGAGATAGATGATGTAAAATCACTGTAAAACACAGTTTTAATTTTGATTAAACTAACATGTTCTCTGTATGCATAACCCTTCAAATTGTTCATCGCCCCCAAAAAATATTTCAACTGTTGTTATTTCAAGCCTTATATGATAAAATGAAAACTCCAGCGGATGTAATTGTGCACCTCTTCACAAAGGAACCATCTTCTATCCATATCCAGTCAGTTAAAATTTGACAATATTTATTGTGCCCGACAACTGACGTTGTCCTATTTTACAGTAAAGTCCTGTCTCAGTGGATAGTAAACCACATAACGTTGTTGCAACTTGAATATTGGATGAGGTTTGGCTTTCAGAATATTCATGATGCCACAAATCAGTTAATACAGAGAAACTTTCCACTCTCAGCAGTTAATGGGAATGCAGCCTTTTAATGTAAGTATTCATTTCACACAGTAAAACTCAGACTTTCAAATATAGGAAAACATAGAGTGAGGGGAACCTTATTTCTGAGTGTCGGAGGAATAAAGTCGAGTAAAACGTATTAAATGGAAAATAGGAAAATAGTTGTCAAGCAAATGTTCGCCGTAATAGCTAATGAATTTCATTCTCCATAATCATTTTAAACCCTTGAGATGTAAAAAATATATTTAGGTGCATGCCTTGGTACTTAGGGCAACCTGTCATGAACTGTCAACCCTGATTTAAGTTTCTCAGTAGTGACTGCAGCCAATAGCAATTCTCACAAATGTGTGTCAAGACCATGGCAATGGCATTAAATATTCCCATAGTGCTTCTCCCTGCTCCACTGCCCATCAGGTACCCCACAGTCCCTAGGGAAACAACACAGGGGTGCATAATAAAAGGGTGCATCCTTGGGACAGGGGTTACATTGTTCCCCGCAGCTTATTACATTTCCACGCTGCTGTTGAGCCTAACAAGGCAAAGACAGTCACAGTCTGTGAGACAAAGCTGCTCTCAGGGGAAATTCAGGAGATCAAGAGTCAGACTCGCTCATCTAGAACAAACTCTGACAAACTGTAGGCAGGCAGATTTATTCTCAGTTAGAGGCAATGCATCACATCTAATTGGACACCAAGGGCAGAGGTTATTTATACAGTTGTGCATTGCAATGTGTAACTGACTTATAAGCTGCTCTCTCCACAGTTGGAGTAAGTAAGAATCCCATGGTTTCAGCTTTAGTTTCTAACTTTTCTTTTATTACTAAGAAATGAATCAAAAAATCAACAAAAAGCATAGAATGCTGCCCCTGACTGCCAAAGATAGTTGATTCACACAGACTGAATTATTAGCATCTATACCAAATGTTAATTTCGCAATTAAATTATTATGCTGCTGTAACAGTCATCACCAGAAGAAAAGAGAATATATCACATACTGTATCTTACATATTTCCACTAACTTCATGTGTGTCAGAAACAAATTTTAAAGTCCTATTGGTAAAGTACTAATTGGTTTGAAGCTGCATTTAGTTTTTTATATACAGCATATATGGAGGAGAGCAGAATTCAAAATGTGGCCTGAATTGATTACCTTGCTTGCAATATTATATATATTTTTTTGCACTGGAATCTTTATTATTTTTCACTCTGTTGGATTTAAGTTAATCTTATTTGGGGGGGTTGGGTCAGGGTTAAGTGTTTTGTATCTATCTTGATGTTAAAATACTGCTGTGAGGGCTACATTTTACATTTAATATACCTACTGTACTTTACTCGGCTAATCCTTATGAGAGCTCTCATATGTCTGTGAAGGCCACCTTTACAGTAAAAAAAAACCCTACTTTAAAGATGAGACAGATCTGAGTCAGTAGGATTTTACTAGTGTTAGGGAAAGCTTGGGTATTGATAATAAAGTGCATTTTCCAATTACTCCAGGGCCTCCTGGAAGGCCTCCATAAAACTAGATCCCAAAACAATATTTCAGCCCTGTAGGCACAGCCCCATAACCCTGAAAAAGAAGAAGAAAATTTCTGTCAGATGCAGAAAGAGAATCCCTGCAAAGCCAAATTTGGAAATGCGTGACACCCAGTAACATAGTGTGAACTATTACGTCTGATTCCTTTATCTCACAAAGCCACATGTGCACCTCTAGAACCTGAACCAGACCAGAGTGATTGACTTAGTGTTACACAACTCTTTTCCAAAAATATTATTTGTGTCATGCTGTGCACAATGTATACAGAAATAGAGACTGTATCTGAGAAAATCCCTGATGTGTTTTTCAACAAACGGGACTGACCTTCAAAATAATCCAAACAAAATTATAATAAACCAACAGGTTCACCTTCAGTTTAATAGAATTTCTGTTATCTGATATACAGTATGTCCACTGAAAACACTTTTTTCATTGAACTCTATGTTGTAGGAAATTCTAAACAGAACAGGCTGTCTCAGTATCCATAGATATTAATCTTTATCTCCTTATATTGTCAAAGAACTGAGAAGGACATGATGTCTTCTCTTTAAAGGTCAGTCCCTGCTCTAATATATTCCGCACTCTGCTTGCTATTAATTCCCTTTCAGATGTCATCTCCTCTCTCCCTGTTTGCTTGGGGGGTTTTTTTACAGCAACTGTAGCAGTTTTTCAGGCATTTTCTTTCTAAAATTTGGCCCAAGAACAAACAACAAAAAAATAAATAAACAGAATGTCTCTGGAAGTGAAGGAGAAGAGGCAGGTCCGTCTAGTGTTTCTGGGTGCAGCGGGAGTAGGCAAGAAAGCCCTGATCCGACGTTTCCTCCAGGACAATTTCAGCCCAAACGACGGCGCACAGTGGAAGAGCTAGACAGCAAGGAGTATAGCATCGGCAGAGCTAATATCACTGTACAGATCCTGGACGCTTCACAAGCTGTCCATTCACAACAGTGATGCCTTCGCACTGGTGTAAGCCGTGGATGACCCAGAGTCACTGGAGGATGTCAAAACCCTTCGAAATGAGATTCTGGAGATCCAGGAGGACAAGTATACTCCAAATGTGGTGGTGGGGAACAAGGTGGACCGGGAGGAGGAGCGTCATGTGTCCAATAAGGACGTGTGGTCAACCGTAGAGATGGATTGGAACAAGGGTTACCTGGAGGCTTTGGCCAAGGAGAACATGTTAGGAATTAGATTTCGGCCTATAATCATTGGAAAGCTTAGAATACATTGGTTACACATACAATGCATTGCATTGTGCTCATATAGAGCTGTAGTGCTCCTGAATCGAAGGTCTAAAGCATTAGTTCCGTGTCACGATGATTTAACACTTGGTATGGTAAAGTTGAGCACTCTGAAGGTTAAGTTGCATGCTTACACATACACACAAACACACACACTCAAAAAGATTGTCCAAAGGGGAGTGAAACCTGTCACTCTCTCTGAGATAAAGAACACAGAGAGAGTGCTTTCCTTGTTTTCCAGGATAGATAAGAAAGAACAGAACTGGACTGGAGGTTAGGTCAGAGGTCGCAGTGACTCAGATAGCCTAGCATCAGGGAGGCAGGGAGGAGTTTTCACATGAAGATAGAAGACGGCTGAATGGAGGAGATTGTGTGACAACAGGCTGGGACCAGCCTGTGCACCAAAGAAGGGAGAGCTGAGTCTAAACCACGGCACCTAACCACCTGTAGAGCCAATCTAAAAATACACATTTGCATACACATAGTATACTAACCGTAACTATGTAAAAGTAGCCTCCTCTTTCTGAGCGGACTGCCTAGCAGATGGAGGTCCACAGCTGTGAACAACTTGAACCTTCAACCATTTTGTACTTTTAATAAAACTCATAAAACGTTACTGCCAGCCTGTCTTCCTTTCCCAGATCAACCAACCCGACAAACATTAACGTGGTGGAGGTGTTCAAGGAGCTCCTGCAGCGAGAGAACCTTCCCAGCCAACTCAGCCCCGCAATCCGCACACGCAGGGAGACATTTAGGAAAGACACCAACAACCGGCCACCCATACACAAGCCCAACAGCTGTATTGTGTCATAATGGGAAACGGAGGAGGAGAAGTGTTGTTTGATAAAGCAATAGAAAATGAGAGAATGGCAGGTATGTTGTGCTGCTGGACACAGAGAGTGAAAATCCTGACGGACTTATATCAGTGTGGGAGTAGAGTGAAGAAGAGCTGCCTTATGGACACTTCAGGGCTCCCGAACGTCAAAACTGAAACGTATTCATACTGAAGTTAAACTGACTCCCTGTGAAAAGAAGGAAGATTCATTAATCATGTTTGTTGTTTTTATGTAATGTTGTTGCGGCTTATATGTTGATATGATGCTGGTGTTTAATCTCTAGCATTTGGATTTTATATTAAAAATGTTCTCTTGGATCAAGAAAATTGCTAAAAGTTTGTTTGCTAGGAAGCATTTAATGAATGTGCTTAGAGATATATGTTGTGTTCTGTGGAAAGGTTGTGTGTCTTATGTAAAATGTTTTAATGATTCATCTGTAACATTGTTTACATTTTTCTATTCAGATACAATTCACCATTGAGCGTATCGTTATTCTTATGCTCTGCAAGCATAAAAAACACAAACTTTAAATGCACTTTTCATTTTCATTTTCTGTTTTTCATAGATTTTTTTTATAGCACATTCTCATTTTGCTGTTTATACAATATGTGTGGGGTGTGAATTTAAATGTATAATAAAGGACAGAAGAGAAAAATTAGTGATGTGTCATATCAAATTTTTCATAATAATGTAAGTTATATTATGTATATTATATGTATATTAATTGCTTAGAAGCAACTTACCTGTTCAGTAAATGTTTGTGCAGAAAATGTATGAATCAACCTAATAACATGAGTATTTATATAATTACATTTTAATGAAACCACATTTGGGCAGCAATTAATGACAATATATAGAAATAAATTATTTTTTTCAGTATAACTAAAGTGATGGAGCCTGCAGTAGAAAAACTTTTTAACATGATTTAGTAATATATTTCAATTTGACTATCATTTGATTAATTTCAGAAGTTTGAAGCTGGAATATATGAAAATTTCTCCTTGTATAACCAGAACAGAGCTGTTAAATTTTTATAATTCATTTGAAATATTTTCTTCATGGAATCATTAAGCCCTCCTGACCTGGGCAGCACCGATTTCTGCCACATGCAGTATGGTGCTTAAAAAAGCAAAGAAATGTTTCAATGCCACAGATTTTCTGAAATTCTATCAGAATTTTGTAAGAGTACTTGAGAGAATAGTAATATAAAACTGTTGTGAGATATAGAGTAGTAAAGACGTTTAGTTCTAAATCACCGACGACTGTTTTTTTTTTTGGCAGGTTCCTGGCATGTTTACTTTTATAAAGCTGCTGCTCTGTTAAATCCAAATGTGACAAAATGATAAAAACTAATTAATGTACTTCATATCCCAGAGTAATTCAGGATCTCTGTCGCCATCTGCTGATGAAACATAAACAGTGCACGGTAACTTAATTCTTCAGTTTGCAATAATCAAGTGTTCCGACAAAAACTTCACAGTATTGAGTTTCCTCTGAAACATCATCAGTGTTCTGATAATAAAAGACACTGTGTGATGTTATTTTCCATCAGATGTAAGGGGTGTATTGGAATGACTTAAAGCACAGCCACAAGAAGTGTGTTGTCTGTTAGAAATGGTTTGTGAGCCATACTCTGGAGCAAAAGTAATTCCATATGAGAGGATTCAGGCCTTTGATAATTAAAAGTTAAGCAACATTAAATATGTAAATGTTAAACTTCTGTTTAACCAGTTGACCAAATGTATCATTGTGCAGTTCCTGAAACAGCTGTGTACAGTTCCCCTAAACACAACCCTTCCAAGCAGACAGTTGAAGCACTCAGGTCTGAGGCTCTCCTAACTACACCCCATCAGATTAGAAAAGGTTTCCGGTTTTAATTTGAGGAAGTGGCTGGGTAAACGTTTGTGATCAGTTCCTCTTTCAGTCTCCATTTAAACATTCTTCCGCAGTCTGCTTTTGTTCATTTGCAAAGAAAGGGTGGCCTCGCAGCTTCATGGATTTGCAGGTGTGTGGCTTTGTCATCACTGGTTCTGATAAAACTTGATTTCGAGATGTAGATGTATGTACATATGCATTTATTATTTTCTGAGATAATTGAAGTTTCTAAGTAATTTACACACAGCACTTTTATTTAAAACAACTTTAATTGGCATGCATTGTTCAGTTATAGTTGCTTTGTGGTAGGTCATCCATATGGTTAGGAATCATTATCTCTGATGTCTATTACCCTGGACTTGGTCAAAGCTCCTCAGCAGATTAAAGACACTCTGAGGCGTTTAGAACAAGTTCGGGGTCCTGGGCAGAACACAGCAAGATTGTTAAGTAAGAAAATGACAACAGAATGTTGGACTAATTCAGATCATGATACTCTAGGTCTCATATTTTTTTTCTCTTCCTTTGTAGAGGAGTAAAAATAACTGTCACATGCAAAACTGTATTCTGAGCTTTTAAAGGTCATGGGTCAATATGTGATAGATTTGAGAATCAGTCAAATTCATGAATTAAAAAAACATTTTCCCAGCAGAGTGGACATTTGTAAATTATCACTCAATGTTTTGGTTTTTTTTATTATTATCTTAAAGAAGAGAATTCTATCTGGCCTGTGTAATATACTGAAAAAATAAAATAAACCCTTGCAATGCAGAAATTGTAGTACAAGTTTCATGATTGGAGCCTCCATCTACATGCAACTGAACATGGCAGTTTGACATCTCATACTTTTCCATGTTTGAATAAAGCAAGCAGCCTCGTTCATGACTGAAACTGCTACTGAAAGTTTAAGTTCAGGCGTGAAGCCACTGGAATTACACTTCAGTGCAAAACATGCATACTTACTTCTGCCAGGTGTGCTACTGCGTTAAATTCATCCAGTACTAATGTATCTCAAAAAATTAGATATGTCTGGAAAAGTTAATGTTTTTCGCAATTTTATTCAATAAGTTCATTCATTCATTTTCTACATGGTGGTTAGGGGCTATCCTAGCATCATCGGGAGGGGTAAAGCCTCTATAAGTAGCCAGTTCATCACAGTGCTGACATATACAACCAGCCATCCGTCCAAACCTACAGACATTTAAGAGTAACTAATAAACCGAACCTCCTTTTGCATGTTTTTTGGACTGTAGAAGGAAGGCAGAGTACCCAGAAAGAATCCACGCAGACACTGGGAGAACATGCAAATTCCACACAAAAAGGCTCTGAACCGTAAATCAAAACTCTGCATCAGTGTACCACACTTTAGTTTTAGAGTATATAAAAGTAAGTTAAACTATATGTTCTTAATTCATTATATGTAAAGTGAGAATATTGCATATATATTTTTTTTTAGATTATTGTTATATAGTTACAGTGAAATATTCTACAATTTTTTAGCTCTAGGTAATAAATATAAAAATTGAAATAGTAAAATGCTTGAAGCATTTAAGTGGGGGGGAAAAAAAAAAAAAAAAAAAATCAAGATATTCTAATTTGTTGAGATGCAGAAGCATTTTTCTCTTTACATGGTTAAAAAAAAAGAAAAAAATCAGACAAAAAAAAGACAACCTTATCACCCATGAAGATTTTTTATTTCTCAGATTTGCAGCGACATAAGACTGCACTGGATACAGTATGTTGTGCTATAAATGTTTTAAGAGGGTAGGAATATATTAGTTCGGTAAAACAGTGTGTAACATTAATGACAAAAACAGAGTGACATACACTAAATAAAGCCACTTTCTTTCACCATGTTTGGCAGTGAAACAAAAAGGAAGAGGAAGATAACAGAGACTGCAGTAAACCCTATACTTGGCCATGCGTTTTATCAGCTTGGTCATGTTTATTTTCTGTGTGCAGAAATGAAAATTTAAGTACGTGTTGCCTCAGTCATCCACAGCAATGTTGCGGAACAGATAAGCCATGGACTCTCCGTTGTGGATGCGCCTGATGGCCTCAGCCAGGATCATACTGATATCCACGGTTTTGATTTTTGGACACTGTAGCTTCTGCACATCATGAGGCACAGTGTTGGTCACCACCACCTGCAGGTTCAATACAATGTTTGCTTTAGGATTTTTCAACTCATATAAGACCGTAGAGTTTGAGGTACCAAGATGACTTCTTAAACTTCAAAATAAAACTAGGTTTCTTCTAAACTTGACTTTATGCAAACTTCTAAATCTGTAACTGCAAATATGAGCATCTGATGGGATCTGGCAATCATCAGCCCACGAAAAATGTCAGATGAAAATAATCTAACATTCAAATAAAACAACTACAGCATGTTGTAATTAGAGATATAATCCCAAATCGTTCCTCTCGTTGCAAGATTTCAAAATTATTTAAGCCATTCCTCACAATATTACCAACAAACTTGCTGAGAGGCTGACTGCAGGGGGAATATATTCCACAAAACTTATAAAACTAATAAATGAACATTGTGAACATTGTGAAAAGTCAGGGCATACATATACAGGTTAATCAGAAGGTTCAGTTGATAACCGCTTCTCCTATATAAATAAATATAAAAGGATACATGACAAAAACAATGGACAAAACACCCAACACTTCATTTGAGAAACTCCTGAAAGGCAAATCAATGTAAGCTTTTTATAGATAATTTTGTTTGTTAATAACAATTAATAATAACATTGTTGGGTTTTTTTTTTAATTTCTGATGAGGGAGGCTGATCAGATCAACAGTAACATTAAATCAACTACTTTACCGAAAGCACTTGGAGGTTAACTATACGTCTGAAACACCTCCATGCACCTTTCATTATTAACCATAGCGATAAGACAATCACCTCATCGATAGCAGACTCCTCTATTAGTCTTGGTGCGTCTGCAGACAGCAGACCATGTGTGGCCATGATGTATATCTTGTAGGCTCCCCTCTCCTTCAGGATTTCTGCTGCTGCAACAAAGTCCCTCACATCATCTATAAGGTCATCCTGAGAAAACCACCACAGGATTAGGTATCAAACAGAAGGAAAGAAAAAAAATGATTCAGAGTGCTGGAAAACAGAATATCAACACCATCTAAACTACCTGAAAAAGTGACCATGATGACACCACGAAGTTCTGATTTTCAATTTGAAGTACTGGGAGCAGTTACAAAAGAGCTAGCTACATGGAACCAGGCCCATGGCTGTCCAGCTAGTCTGACTAGCTGTCTGCGAGTGAGGAGTATTTATTGATATCTATTCATATTTATTAACTTGTCCAGACAAGTTGCTCTGTTTGCTTTGATGCAATACTTACAAACAATCTGAGAATGTTTCCAGCGAAATCTAAGTTTTGGGTGAAACATTAGACTCTTGTGGAAACATCGGAGTCAAAGCAACTCTGAGCGAGGCCGGGACAGAAGCTTTAATATAATGAGATGTGCATTGCAATATCTACGATAGCTAGAAAGTAGAGCACCTGAATATTGTTTTCTTTCGCATATCCGAATTGTGAGACCAAAGTTGGCACTTTCTACAATACCATGTATACCATGTAGCTTTAGCTATCCAAACGACATTTCTTCCCTTTGGCAGCTTTGCTGTTACTCAACTTCTCCCACTGTAAAGTAATTTTTAGCCTCCAAACTGTGCTTTCAACATTTCTGTAGAGCATTAACCAGGTTAAATTAACTTTTAATATGTGAGAACATCAATCTTACATAGATTACTCAAAGTTTAAAGCCATTTTTCACCTATTTAACAATATAAGGAATAAATTAGTAAATTGTTGCAATTAAAATTTGAATTACATTACAATCAAGTTTGAGGTCTTACAACAATAATAGCAATTCTGCCTCCAACATCTCCAACAACAGTGATAGGGGGCTTCTCCTTTGCCATCATCACTGAAAGACACAGATGAAAGATCATCAGTACTGCGGTAAATACTGGAGGTCTATCCTGTAACCCCCATCGTGAGGTGAGGCAGGAATGAGATTTGGTTAAAAAAACCTGAAAACATCATGTAAGAGAGCTCAATTCCAACAAGTTTCCATCTACCACGGCACCAATCCGATAACTGGTGAAAGCCATCTGTGGGTCAAATGTCTGCTGCCACCAAATTTAAGATGGATTTTTCAGATGACTACTGCAGATGACTACTTGTGGTATAGTGGTAGATGGACAAATGGGTGTAGAACTGAGCCTCTTTGACAAACCACAGACCACCATCGATCATTACTTGCATTGCAACACTTTTTCTTATGTTGAACTAATCTTGGGAGTTTATCCAAAACTGAAGCAAATTAAATTTGTCTGACATATTCAAATGCTATTTATGCTATTTATAAATGAAAACCGAACAAGCTCTAGATCCCACCATATCTGATTTGTAGGGTTTCCATGGGTAACCATTTACCAGCGTGATGATCTGTGATGGCTAAAACAAACAAGTCAAAACGCTTGACTATATGCACAGTCCTTCACAGCAGTGAAAGCGTGATGTACGTGATGAAAAGTATTTCGATTCTAATTAGTGGCAGTTAATAACTTTCTTTTGGTGGGACAAGCAGATGCCATAAAACACCATTTACAATGTAAATGTGAGACTTTATAATGAAATAATGAGGGAAAAATAATGGTTCCACTGCCTAATTCACTATTACCAAATTAAGTTTATCATGAAAGTGTCTTTTTAACTTTACGTCACTGTTACTGAAGTCTTCTTTCTTCAAGGATGGCATGATGGTTATTATTTAACAACTACGATAGCCTTGTCCCGTTAATTCTTCTGTAATGAAGTGAATGGCACTTGTAGCTCATTCTGTCATTCCATGCATGAAGAATAAATAATCAACAGGAAGTGTGAGCGTTATGATCATACTTGGGAGCTCCATTCCAGGGAAAGGGACACAAGGTCTGCTGACTGTGATGGCAAAAGACAGGACATTACAAACAGTGTTACTGCAGAACTAACAATTACACAGTATACACAGACACATAAAACATTCAAGAGCACTTGGTGATGGCCAAAATGTTCTTACATTCCAGAGCTACTGCGTTCAGTAGTTACAAGACTGTGATGTCATCATTATATGTTGAAAGTCGGACAGAGACAATTAGGATGATGTTGCTAAAATAACACCTGAGGCATGGGTGACCTGAGAAATACTGTGGCAAATGTTTGTGTACATGAGTGTGCATCACTGCAGGGTTACTGTGGTCAGTACTCTTGTCTTAAGCTGGCCATTTAAGGCAAGACAGCTGAATCAAGGACAACTTGACTTGAAACTTGAAGATTTTTGTTCTCATCCAAGCAGAAAAATGATGTCCGATAGTGGCTTCAAGCCATATTTGGACATCTTACAATCTCTATGAGTAATTTAGCGAACAAAACATTGGCTTATGTTCTTTGTGTGGTTAAAGACATATTGTTTGCACTTACATTGCAGTCTGACGGACTGTAATGTCATTGTTGGAAAGGTTCTATCTACACATTATTCAAGGGGCTAAATTTGCGAGGAGTCCCTTTTAAGAAATGTTGACATTATATATGTTATTTCCAAAGAAGTTTTTCTGTCTGCAGTAGCAAAGCTCCATCATGTTAAATCCACTGACAATTTTTTAAAGTTCCTGCAGGGAATAAAGTTAAATTTGAGTCTGGAGCGGTCATTTTTTAGTGTCTCCCGTGTGTGCAATAAAATACAAACAACTAGTGATTAAACAAGAACTGTAAATGACTGTCAGAGATTAAAGAAATTAGGAACACAAAGAGTAGAATCTTATGAGCAGGTTCCATTGGGTTTCTTACATGGCAGCTCCAAGCCGGTGTGTCCAGTGGTGAGGCAGTGCACGGGGGGAGACTGTGGACCATCAACCAGCTCTGAGTCAAAGTGATGGGCCTCCCCATGTATCACTGCTATCCCTAGTCGGAGCCTCTCAGCGTAGGACTGAGCCCTGAGAAAGACAAATCAACAAACCAGGGTAAAAAAAAAAAATACGCATAGACGTTTGTACAGAAGACACAAAAGACACGAACTAGTAAGGTGGAAAAGCACTTTAAAAATGCAACAATAAGAGTGATGCAGTGCAAATAGGAAAACCTCGATTCTCGCGGGTTTACTGTTACCTCTGGGCAGCTGAGGGGGA
>KV751317.1:24129795-24160688 GCA_001698575.1 Mola mola | reverse complement strand
GGGATCTGAGGAAAGAAATATGTTTTGAGTGAAATTTGAAATAAATCAACCTTTGCTCTGATATGTTGTTGGACTATTAATGATTTCCATAACTCATTCTTCAATGTACAGCGGTATATCATCATTGTTGTGACACAGTGGTACCACCCTATCCACTGCACAGTACTGAGGCCTCACCTCCTCCTGAATGTACTGGATGAGAAAGGGGGAAGCTCTCAGGTTGTCCACAGGGATGCTGAAGAAGCCCTGGATTTCCTTCTGGTGAAGGTCCATTGTGATGATGTGGGTTAGCCCTACAACACCGAAGGCACACATCCATGAAGTGGTATTTCTGCAACATTACAGAGCTCCAGATTGTATGTCAGAAAAATATACATTGGCAAGAAAACACACACCTACTGTGCAAAATCTGATCCCAAGTTAAACAGAAGTTAGGAATTAAAATGAATGAAAGATGATTATTTATGAGACAAAAACTACTAGAAAATACTTATGAAATTCTGAGGAAAGACCTGCACAATACATGTTATTGAGAATAAATGTAGAATGTTATGAGTAAGCAAAAATAATGCATATATGTAATGTGATGCCAATGTATATTCTGCCCTGGCCTCTGTCATATAAATTAGTGTCAGAACACACTAATCTTTAAAGCAGCAGTAGGTAACTTTAAGAAAAAAAAAAAAAAAACACTTTTATTGTCATCATTTCTAATCAGATCATAATCAGTACCCCCCCCCATACCCACATGTTTCCGATTTTAATCTGTAATTTCATTCACCGGGAATAATTAAAAGAAAAAAAATAAAATAAAATCAATAACGACAGAGGAAATTACAACAGCCCCTACCAGCTTTAGTTAACATGGATGCCAGTAGCTTGCAGACAATGGATCCTCTCTTCCTCATCTTGCACTGCTTGCTGTAAGGAAAGTATGGAATAACCCCAATGATGTTCTTGGCACAGGATGTCTTCAAGGCATAAGCCATAACCAGCAGCTCCATGATGGCCGTGTTGACATCTCTGAGAAACAGCACGTTCAATTTAAAACATATTAGATATCACGTAACAACCAACAAAAGCACTGTGTTGATGTGCAACCATGGTAGTCTAAACCTATGGTCAACCACAAAGATCCAAACAGACAGAGAAGAATATGTTGATGGGGACTAGTGGTTACGGTTCCATAATAAATCAAATTTAAAATTTCTGCCTATTAGTATTAATGTTTCAGGATGTGATTATTGTTAAAACCGTGAATATTTGGGACACTCAAACACCAAAAAAAAAAAAAAAAAAAAAAAAAAACTATAGGTAACAAGAGTCTACCAGATGCATATGTGTTGGTGCAGCATGTAGTGCGTTCGTCTGTCGTTATCACAATGAAAGTTGGTGAAATAAACCACGATAATTACCTTTTAACTTGGGCTGTCGCGATAATCGCAAAAGTGAGTAATCCTGTTATTAACAAGTCAACTGCGGAGGTTGGAAAATTACCATGCGATGTCACCTCACCTCACTTCGGAGTCTGCACTGGTGGCTAAAGCCAATGTTACTTCAAGGCTTTGGGAGCATGTATAGTCACGGCTAACCGGCCCTGCAGACACAACCATACCCGAGAGGGTTCGGCCCGATACTCAACTCACCCACCTATTAACGTTATCACTGAGGGATACTCTTTACCAAAATATTTGCCAACATAAAATGGACGGGGTGCAATAATATTGCATATGGCTCTATTAAGCCGCCCTTAATCACCACAAGGGAAATTCCATCACCGCAAAACGTCCTTCCCTATTTGTAAAATAACTGATACTTTGCCACAAAGGAAAAGTGGATCTGTATAACTAAACATTTACTGAGAAGAAATTAGTATCCCTTCTGGCTAAAAGTGAAAACTGCTACTGTGGTAGTAATATTGTAACTGATTAAGTGGGACAAAACAGAAGATTCAACTGTTTAAAGAATCACAAGTGGTCATCAAGATTGCTGCTTTCTATAATTCACATGCTGAAAAGTGCCCTTCATTTGTATTTGAGCCTCACATGCACATGGATGTTAGAACTGAAAGGAAATTAAAACACACACTTTGCACTACAAAAAGAATACTTGCTTTGACTTGCTTCAGTGTAGTGCAGAGTAATTAAAAATACAGTATTCGTTCATAGCTTCAGACAATAAAAATGTGCCAACAATACTTTGTCAGGTGCAGGTTAGTTATGTGAATTCAAGTATAAGAAGACCACTCAATCAATTTTCATAAAATCAGCTAATTTGTACCAGGTGCATGGCTGCTATGCTCTTCCAATCACGATCAACGTATTTGACAACTGAAATCTACATACACATAGCTAAAAAATAAGGATAATTCTTCTCCAATATGCAGAAGTAACAACATATAAGGCCGTTCACCAAGTCTCTTGTTTTATTAAATAAAGGACAACACGTGTGGAAAACATCCTTTAGTCTTACCTGGGAAGGGTCTGAATAATAAAGATGTCTTGCCCACGAACAGACTCTTTCACATCAACTCTAGTCTCTGAAAACGAAACAAAAAAATGATTGTTGATTAAAGTTAAAAAAAAAAAAAAGATTCACACATCATTAGACACTTATTATGATATAAGGGTTGTACCCCGCAGCCTTACCTCTATTTGGCTCCTGATAAACTAATGATTTGCCCAACTCAACACCCAGGCGTCTGAGGGGAGAAAAATTACAACAACAAAAAAAAAAAATAATAAATAAAAATAAATAGCATACAGTGTTAACTCACAAATGTCTGGATTTGGATTTTTAAGAATTGAAGATGAGAAACTTGCAAAAACGAATCAATAAATAAAATAAAATAGGCGGAAGCCTATATTCCTTAGCAATCCGAGTGATTTAGGAATACAATGTTACAGAAATGAAAGAGGCCTATCAATTAAAATGTCTAGTTTGTTGAAAGATGAGGACATCAAAACATCCACAAAAAGCAGCCGGCACAAAGAACAGGCATGTTATAATTTAGTGCAGAATGGTTAAGATGCATTCATTCAAATCCTGAACAAAACACACAATATGAATATAGCTGCGCCTTCTGAAGAAAATGATGCTTTTAATTTTAAAATTCAACTGCCACTGAAGAGCAGTGATAATTAAGAACGACCTCTTTAAAGCACAGCAGAGATGAGTTAAGACTTGGCTGGATGACAGAGGAAGACTTTGTCAGTACAATCGGCAGGTCTCTCTGCCTCTTTAGCCTCACAATGTTTACTACCACCACCCTGGATCCAATAGATTATCTATTATATATTTGATTTATTATATTACGCCACCATGTTTATATAGTTATTTCTTTAAGAAGCGGAAAACACAGATTGCTGCCTGTTAAACTGCTTTCTATTAATGGTATTCAATAGCATTAACATGCTGCACAGTCATCCTTTAGTTAAATACTCAGTAATTACAGTCTTTTTTTGTGCGCTTATGTTATCTAACCTCTACAAAGTTGCCAAACAGTGGAGGCTGATAACCCTTTACTGTTTTTCACTGAACAAACAATGTTGCCTGACAAGTCTGCAGGGCTGGAAAATGGACAGCTGCTTCTTTCAGCTAGCCAATGACAAAAGTGATGAAACCAGTTTTCACAATCACATGAAGTGTACAGCATCTGTGACCCACCTACTCTACTGAGTGTTCATCCAACTCCATCGCAATCTCATCGGGACAAAACCACTGAATAAAAACACCTATAGGTGGCTTTAGACTCAGTTTGACATCATGTTTGGAATAGCCGACTTAGCAATATACAATTATGGCCACATGTTAACCAACTTTCTAAAGCTTTGTTTGTGACAACCTAAGATGCAGTTGTACATTTATAGTCATGTTGATACTGCTGACATACACACGCACCCATTTTCTATTCAGACTTTTGTAAGCGGAACAATAACTGTACCTACGATTTGTGACTTTTCTTTTTTTTTTTTTTAATTTATGTATAATTATAGGACTCATTTCTCTCTTCTTACGCAAGTTCTAAAATGTTTACACGGTGTACAAAGTGATTTCGTGTTTGTTTGTACGCCTGACTGGAGCGCGTTCAATTCAAAACGACACACACCCGGTGGCTCCAGGTCTTCTGCTCTTCCCAGGTGTGTTGTCAGGGTGTAAGATCGTCGGTGAAAAAGCGGGAGTGAACTTACTCTGTGATCTTCTTGGCCAGCTCGGTGCAGGCGGTGGTCGAGTTGGCAGAAAACACGCGGTAGCCACTTCGTGAAATGTTCATTTTCGTATAACCATACGACAGCTTTGGAGAGTGAGAGACCAGAGACCTGTGACCTCCGAAACGCCTAACGGGCATGTTCCTCGGCACTCGAATGCGATTTGGGTTTTGTTTTTTTTTTCTTTACGGTTCCCCCAAAAAGCGTCTATCTCCACACATAATTTAAACTCTTGGTCGGCACACTTTCACGGTACAAAGCGGACGGGAGCCGAGAACCGCGATACTCTACATACACTTCAACTGTAGTTACTATGAATAAAGTGAAATCCCGAAGACCACATGCACCACATGTGGGGGCAACACTCGAGCTGCTGATAGCGAGTCAACTGCCACCTCCACACCAGCCTGCACCCCAAAACCCCCGTTAAAACCACAACAGGGGAAAGCTGAGCTCCATGCGAGTCTGCAACATGCAACGGTTTCTAGTAAAAACCTATCGGCTGCTGAAACGAGAGCAGTGTGACAGATTCCAAACTCGGTTGATAGCACTCGCAGCCACGGAGGTGGCGGCCTTGCGGTCGCGGCTGGAGCAGAAATGCAGCGGCCACACATTCTCAGGGTGGATAAAAGTGGAAGTGAGATCCACGAGAACCAATTGGAGACTAGATCGGAACAAATGTGGGCGCGTTCGAAACAATTTTGGCCAATCAGTGCAGGGCATTGGGATGAGCAAATATGAAAGCGCAACGTTCAAAAGAACATAGTGAGAGAGTTGGTTTGATGCAGCCATTACAACCACTGCTGATCTAATGATAACATGTAAAAATACTCATTCACAAAAAATATCACATGAATAAAGAATGCGGCATTATATTATTTGTAGATTAAGTGTAGATCTCATCGCTCAAAGTATGCAAACAGGCCTAAAATGTTGGTGTATTCTGATTAGGAGATTTAGTATTTTAAATAACCTGCCAAGCGCGTCTCAGAAATTCAATATCAAAATCTGAGTTTTCAGTTATTTAAGAGAACACGAGCATGCAATATATATTCTAGCCTTATAAAACGCAAACTAAAATGCTTCAAACATGTTACTGTTTTCATTTGGATAATTAAGGCCTACCATTTAATAAAAACAAACAACAAAAATAGATCTCAAAACATTAGAATGTCACTGTAACTTTGTAAGCCATAATTGTTCAATTCAGAACAAAAAAGACTTGAAATATTTCGTATGATGTGTATTAGATTTAGAACTTATAGTTCATTTTTAAAGTTAAATTAGGAAAAAATCAACTTCTCTATACTCTACTTTTACTTTACTATTTATAAATAATACTTTTGCTCTTTCACATCGTTACTATTCTTTATTTTAAAGCAATCTTTGTGTATGTAAAAACAGAAATGAGTCTTCTACTTCCAGGTTTATATAGTGCAGGAGAGATTACACTGCCATCTAAAATGTGTCTGAGCAAGTAGCATAAAATGGAATTACTCAAGTAGTGCTTAAGAACACTCTAACATCATTGAGCAATGGTTTTTGCCACCACTGTTCTTTTAGCAATGACATTGTTTTAATTTTTAATAGATATATATTTAAACAGTCACAATACTGCCCAGAAAACTGTACTCTAAGATTAACAAGGGTTACAGATTGGAGCATATAAGATCTGCACATTTATGGTAACATCCAATTTCATTATTTTCAATAACTCTAATTAGTTAGTCATCAAAACCAAAAAGTTATTTCTAAACAGCATTGTGCTGAATGTAAGCTGAAGATAAGTAGATCATGACAACACACAGAGAGACCTGTCCTGACAGTTATTTTATTTTCAGAATAGAACTCAAATTTTATGAAAATGTTGTAATGATTTAAGAAAAATATTTTAATTCACATTTTATGAACAATATATAAAAACTTACAGTAATAACTTTCATAATAACAGCTAGGACTTTTAATAAATGGGAATGAGAAGAAAAAAAACACAATGTACCAATATCAGTGAAACATAAAAAGTGCTCTTGGAATTACTTCAACGTAACATTGTAATTTTAACCAGTCACAGTAAACTACATCAGAGAGTAACGCTATAAACTGAAGATGTGTAAGTTCTTTACAATCAGTAGAATATGGACACTAATACATTGTATTCCTTGTAGTACAAAGCACTTATTAGTTAGCATGAAATGGATTCATAATTCTTGTTTAAGTTGATTGAACAAAGCATGTGTAAAGGCATTACCCACACTGTATTTGTTGTTGTTGGAGAAGCACCATAACTTTTTTGTTAATTGCTTAAATATACAGCTTTCCTTAGTTGTTCTTTGATTTTTTTTTACATCAGGGAACCACAATAAATACTGTATGTCCCTTACACTATGAACAGGGGTGAGGAAACAGAAAAGCTGCTACTGGTTTAATACAGCAGCAAAGCACACCTTGTGTCTTAGACAGTTTTGGCAGTGTGTATCACCACACCAAAAACACAGCGC
Organism: Mola mola; assembly: GCA_001698575.1. Taxonomy (NCBI): domain Eukaryota; kingdom Metazoa; phylum Chordata; class Actinopteri; order Tetraodontiformes; family Molidae; genus Mola; species Mola mola. Next base: position 24,153,982 of record KV751317.1, on the reverse strand, counting down.
CCTTTTTTGGCATTTCATTTCTCAGTTGACAGCAATTGCAGAGTTACTAAATCTTTATGTAGACTGTGGGACCTGTAGGACTGATGTCATGTTTGTGCATCAGCTTTGTGCAGCTGGTTCAGGGAGCACTGTCAACTGGAAATCCTTCATTTAAGTCCCTCCACCATGTTCATCTGATAAACATTTGAATGATGTTTACAACAGACCACATTTCACCACATTTCTACCCGTGTTTTTAAACATTTTATCAGACAATTTTAAAATACTGTCAGCCTTTCAGCACCTTCTCTTTTAACAGGTCCAAGATGACCTGTCTCTCTTGGCTCAGCTCAAATCTCCGCTCCCCCTCTTTTCTCTCAGCCCCCAAACACTCCCTCTCCAGTGTGCAATCTTACCTGAAAGTAGAAAGTACATAACTGAAAATAGATCATTCCAACCTTAAACTTAATTACATTGCATCAGTGGATGGTTATAGTTAGTTGAGTGGATTTTAAAATCTCTGGAAGTCTTCCTCCTATGAATCTCTAGCTCCTACCGGCGAAGTGCAAACTCCTCCTCTCGTAGACGCTGTTCGGCCTCGGAGCGTTTCTCCAGGAAGCTGAGAGTCTCAGAGTAGCTCTGGCAGCAGCACTGGCAGGGCCGCTTGGCCATGGGCACAGCTGAAAGCTCTGCCACATCCTCCCGGTCTTCTTCTGGTTCTGCTATGGGGCAATATTGTGAAAATGTACTGAAGGAACAGATGAGAAGGGCATATACTTAAACAGGTGACTTAAATTTAGGGGTAGGTAAGGAATAGGGGGCTGCACAGCGCTGTGGCCTCACAGCAAGAAAGTCCTGGGTTCGATTCCGGGTCAGGGCGTTTCTGTGTGGAGTTTACATGTTCTCCCTGTGCCTGCGTGGGTTCTCTGATAAAGAATGATAAAGTTAAAATGAGGCATGTGTTGCAAAAGGCGACAAGTATCAATACAACATAATCAAAAGACAGCAGCGAATACAATAACAAATGAAGCATGTGAGTAAGAGACAAACAAATCATAAAGAGTAAATAAAATAAAAGGTAAGAGATAAAAAGTTAAAAGACGATATCAAATAACAGCTAGTCTGTAAAAATGGGTTTTAAATTTCAAATCTTATCTCATTCAAATTTGAGGAGTCATAATGGCAAAAGCATGGTCAATATTTAGAGTTACTGTAAGCCTCGACTTTGGAACGATGAAGGACTCTACATGAGGATCTGAGGCTGAGAGTAAACTCAAACGTCAACACTCGTCACTGTTACCGACGGTCTGCGGCTGCGCTACTGCGATAAGCGTATTGCGTCACTTCCTCTTGTCTGTGTCTGGTCGTCTTGCTCTACCTTGCTAACTATCTGGGAGGGTTTTTAACTACATTAATTGTTTAACTTCTGTGTAATAAAATGCACACAATTGCACTTAAGCACCCTTCAGCCCTCTCTCATTTTAGTGAATTGTATCATTAGTCTTACAACCGTTCTATGTCGCGATAACCAACTCAGGTATTGTACCTGGGGCACAACGATGGCTTCTCCCTCTCGTTCTCCTCTCTCCTGCTCAGTGTGTCACATGTTTAGTTATTCCTCTGCCTCTTTTAGTGATAATGGTACGTGTATTAAGTGTGGTTTATTTGCTGCGTTGGAGGCGAGGATTAGTGATTTGGAGGCTACAATTCGCACCCTGCAAACCAAACCAGTAGCTTCGCTAGCTAGCCAGCCCCCATTAGCCGGTGCGGGTCGACTGAGAGTAGCACCTCCGAGGCCCCCCAGCAGCTCCTGAGCAGCCGGGAAACCAGGGAAGGTGGGTGACTGTTCGAAGGAAGCATAGTCCTAAACAGAAGGCCACAGTTCATCACCCACCCGTTCACGTTTCTAACAGATTCTCCCCACTCTGTGACGCACCCACTGAGTTGGCATTGGCAGCTCTATTTTGCGAAACGTGAAATTTTCCACAGGGCGATGTGGAATCAAATTTAAAGCTGCTGGCAAAGAGTCTGTATTACTGTGACATGTCTAAATGCAGTTTGTGAAAAAGAACAAACACTCAGGAAGTCACATATTGTAGGACAAAATACTAAAAATCAGTGCGATTCCATTCATTTCAGATCTAGTAGTAGTTTTCTCTGGTTCCCTGCCTAATCTGACCAGTGACGACATGTTTAGTTGCATGTCGTCATTCAACCGCTGGCTGTCGAGGTGGTGTCCAGCAAAACGACGTGGGTTTCATTAATAATTGGCAAACTTTCTGGGGAAGACCTGGTCTAATTAGGAGACCATTTCTAGAAATATGGCCAGATTTATTAGTCAGCCAAGTTGAAAATAAATACTTGAGGCCAGGACGCAGATTTAAAGTCTTACATGCTTCTCCGCGCTTCCTTTAGAGTCATCCACCTACAACCCCATAGAGACTGTGTCTGTCCCCTGTCCACATAAATTCACTAAATTCACTAAATCAAATAACAAGGGTTCACATAGGAACTTAATAAAAATCAACACCACTAATGAGGCAGTTTACAAAGTAAAGAGACTTAAATGTGGACTCTTGAATATCAGATCCCTATCATCTAAAGGTGTATTAATAAATGAGCTTATATCAGATAACAATATTGATTTATTCTGCCTTACCGAAACTTGGCTGTGCCAAGACGAATATGTAAGTCTTAATAAATCCACTCCTCCCAGTCACATTAACACACACATTCCCAGAGACACTGGCAGAGGTGGTGGAGTTGCAGCCATTTTCAATTCTGCCCTATTAATAAACCCTAAGCCCAAACAAAAATTTAGTTCATTTGAAAATCTCATTCTTAGCATTTCCGATCCAACCATGAAAACTCCAATTATGTTTGTTATAGTGTATCGAGCACCTGGACCCTACACTGAATTCTTATCTGAATTTTCAGAGTTTCTCTCAGCTTTGGTCCTCAAAACAGATAAAGTCATTATTGTAGGTGACTTTAATATCCATGTAGACATTGAAAACGACAGCCTTGGTACGGCATTTCTCTCACTATTAGATTCATTCGGCTTCTGTCAGTGTGTACAAGAATCAACACACACTTTTAATCACACCCTTGATCTTGTTCTGATATATGGCATTGAAATTGAGCACTTAAAAGTCTCTGCGCAAAATCTGCTTTTATCAGATCATTATCTTCTAACATTTGAATTTCTGCTCCTCAACTATAAACCGAGAGTCACTAGTTATTATAGCAGACGCATATTTCAGGACACTGTTGACAATTTTAAAGAAATTATTCCCTCTGCAATAATTTCAGTGCCATATTCCAAAATAACAGAGGAGTCATATCTTAAATTTAGCCCCTCCCAGCTTGATCACCTCACTGATTTCGCTGCAGGCTCTCTACGTGCTTCACTCTATTCTATTGCCCCAGTTAAAAAGAAAACAAAACCAGTGTAGAGACTAGCTCCGTGGTATAATCTTAATACTCGCAAGTTAAAACAGAAAACTCATAAACTTGAAAAGAAATGGCGTTCCACTAAACTGGAAGAGTCACGCATGGCCTGGTAGGATAGCCTTAAAGTATGCAGGAAGGCCCTTCACCCGAGCAAGAAAAGACTACTACTCAGCGTTGATAGAAGAAAACAAGCCCAGGATCCTTTTCAGCACTGTAGCCAGGCTGACTGAGAGCCATCATTCTATTGAACCATGCATTCCTAAAGCCCTCACCTGTAATGATTTTATGAACTTCTTCAATAATAAAATTGTGCTTATCAGAGAAAATATCCTACACTCCACAGATTCCAGTTCAGCAACAGGAATTATAGAGGCCGTTATTAGTCTTGATGTGTGTTTGGAAAGCTTCCATCCAATTGACCTTCATGAACTAATGACAACATTATCTTCATCTAAATCTTCAACCTGTATACTATACCCCATACCTACTAGGATGCTCAAAGAGGTTTTACCCTTAATTAGCAATCCACTACTAAATATTATCAATCTATCCCTTGTAACAGGTTATGTGCCCCAGTCTTTTAAAGTAGCTGTAATTAAACCACTCCTAAAAAAAAACCTACCCTGGACCCAGAAGTTCTAGCCAACTATAAACCAATATCCAACCTCCCCTTTCTTTCAAAGATTCTAGAGAAAGCAGTAGCTAAACAACTATGTGGCTTTTTTCAGGATAATAGTCTATTTAAAGAGTTTCAGTCAGGTTTTAGAAAGCGTCACAGCACAGAAACAGTATTGGTAAAAGTTACAAATGACCTCTTCACTACAACTGATGAGGGACTTATCTCTATACTAGTCTTATTACATCTTAGCGCAGCTTTTGACACTATCGATCATCACATCTTACTAGAGGATGGAACACCAAATTGGCATTAAAGGATCTGCTTTAGGACGGCACAGTGGTGCAGTGGTTAGCACTGTCGCCTCACAACAAGAAGGTCCTGTGTTCGATTCCGAGTCAGGGCCTTTCTTTGCAGAGTTTTCATGTTCTCCTTGTGTCTGCGTGGGTTCTTTCCGGGTACTCCGGCTTCCTCCCACAGTCCAAAAACATGCAAACTCGGGGTTAGGTTAATTGGTCACTCTAAATTGCCCATAGGTATGAATGTGAGTGTGGATGGTTGTTTGTCTCTATATGTCAGCCCTGCGATGAACTGATGACTTGTCCAGGGTGTCCCCCGCCTTTGCCCGAAGATGCTGAGATAGGCTCCAGATGGTGAGATATGCTATAGGCTTAGGTTGCTGGGGGAACACTCCATGATGCACTGAGCTCTCTTCTCTCCCTCCTCTGACTCAGACTCCTTCTCTGCTCCTGTAAATGTCCATCTCCTTACACTAACTTTACTTCTTCCCCGGAGTCGTTGTGCTTTATCATCCTGCAGATTTTTCTAGGTTGCGGTGGGAGCTGCTGCTGTGGTCCTGCCTGATGCCTCCTGGCCACATTAGGAAAGGAGGTCCTGTGACTTGGATCATGTGACTTGGATCCTAGGCTGGATTTCCAAGTGCAGATCGGGATCCACAGATCACAATTGCTTCTGGATCACTACACTTCACATATCCCTGGATTTACAGATTCTACATACTCTTGGACTCAGTGACTACATCAGCAACACTCAGATCTTGCTACATGGAGTACAATGACTCTTTGACCAATACACCTGCGTCTGGATCACTAAACTTTCCATACATCCGGATTTATAGAATCCACAGGCTCTGGGACTCGTGGATGTTTTATATATCCTAAGTAAACTGTTATTATCATGTTTTTGTGTTCTGTACAAGTGACATCTATTGCACGTCTGTCCGTCCTAGGAAGAAGGATTCCTCCTCTGTGGTTCTTCCTGATGTTTCTTATTTTTACTGTTTAGGGTTTTTTAAGTTTTTCCTCATCCGGTTCGAGGGTCTAAGGATGTCACATCTGTACAGTTTGTCAAAACCCAGTGAGATAATGTGTAAATTATGATTTCGGGCAATACAAATAAATTTGATTTGATTTGATTTGATTTGAACACTGTAGATATATAACGGACCCAGACCCCAACAAGCTTTAAAGTAATCAATAAAATTTTAGAATCAGTTTTCAATTGAACAGGGAGCCAGTGGAGGGAAGCCACAATAGTTGAAATGTGATGTCACCTGTTAAAACTAGTAAGAAGCTAACTGTCGCGTTCAATTGTGACTTTCAGTTTATGTCAGAAAAGAAAGATTTGTAGTAAACAATGCCAGTGAAAATTCTGTTTTATAGATCAGAGTGTGAAAGTTTTGCTGTTCTAATTATTGGGATTGTTCTAATTTGGAGGAAACTGGACTGGGTACTTTTTTTGATGTCTGGTTCAAAGATTAGATCAAATTATTAGACGCCTCAATTGTGCTAACTGTTTGTCGTTTATATGATGTGACATTTATGAGTTCACTGGCCTCTGTGATGGTTGCTTGTCAGCATTCCATACGTTTTGTACGTTTTGGATTATATATGGATTTTTGAATTTTATGTATATATGTGAATGTATGTCTATACCTTAAGACTGGCAGAGTGACAGCTATGGTAAAAGCACATTATTTATATAAAGGCTTTCAAGTAATAGGTGAAACATCTTCAAGAGCCAAAAGAAGTCTGGAGTCTCCAGCCCCTAATACTACAATGACCTGGATGACTGAGAACGTGCACAGTGAGAACATCATTTGGTTCATATATATACTCTGTACATCAGAGGAACTCTGATACAGTGACAAGGTTTGACTTGATTTAGCTTGACTTGATGTAACGTGCTGATTGCACATTTTTATGTGGCAGCCTTTATGTACAAGGCAAACTTCCCTGTGGGCAATTAAGTAATCTTATGTCTTGACTTGACTGTAACTACAGCAAATAAGAGCTGACTATAGCCTTTTTCTCCATGAAAACAAAACAAAAACAAACTAAATTTCAAAATCACAGCAGATTAATGTTTAAGATTAAAGATCAATCCTTTAAAAAAAAAAACAGATATCGGAATATTCGAGATACTGGATTATTGCTCAACACAAATAGTTCCCCACAGGGAGCCCCAGAATTTCTGCCTTCCGAGAGAGGTTTTCCTTGCCGCTTGCACCAAGTCTTGCTCCTCTGCTTATTAAAAATCAAATTAAGTGACAATAAACAGTTTTGTCTTGACCTGCTCTACACGTTACGTGTCATGAAGTAACACTTGTGAATTGGCATTATATAGATTAAATTTACTTGGCTTCACATGACACAGATTTGTTGGGTGACTGGCTTACTGTTTTTTTTCTGATCCAGAGAGATCACACACTTCAACGGTACATTTTGCATTTTTTATTTGGGGAATTTATGTTCAAAGTAAATTAAACAGCGGTTCACCTTTTGTATCAATGACATCAAACCCACTGTTTCAAAATGGATGAATTTATGAAAGTGTCCATATTCCTGTCACACTTTCCTTACAATATAGAGATATTAACCATACTACTCAGTGGTCATCATTAACAGTATCTTGCATTACCACTTGTTAAAAAAATCTTGCTGCATTTGTGGACCACACACATAATTCTTGGAAGCATCTTTCACTAAAATCACATTTTTACATATTTACCATAGTTATATTCCATGATTAAACATGTTTGCCTCCCAGCAAAATATAATGATTGTGAAAGAATGTAATTGCAAGCTATAATGAATGTATTGTCTTTTAATGCTGTGGGGATCTGAATCCTTTTTTACCTGCAGAGAGCGTGTGTGTCACAGAGATTTTGAGTTTGTCCTGCTCTGGTAGAGTCAGTTCCTCTATGGTTCGTTTTCTCAATTCATCCTCCTAAAAAACATGAGGGCAAGATTTGCTTTCACTTCTACATTCATAAGAACCGACAGAAGCAAGTGTTACAGTATAGTCACAATGTCTGAGAGCAGTATCAGCAAGAGCGGAAGCTTACTTGTGAGTGCCACCAAGATGACGAGGTAAGAGGCCAGTTAATTTGAGAGAACATTTCCTTCTGACTGCTGACCTTGACATTCAGGTTTTCTTTTGTTTTTATTTTAACATGACAGCATATGGGCTATACCCCTTAGTCCACACAAAGGGGTCACAAAATATGTATATATGACTGGAGTAAGAAGTAAAGCATTACTTGTCATCGCTTCTGGCCTTCTCTGCCCCAAAAATATTAGATGATGTGAAAGAGAAGTTACATTGCTCACTGACATGAAAAAATAGATGTGCCAGGGGGCTGAAAAATTAAATTTTGGAACCTGTAGATTGAATAAACCTCTGTAGCTCAATTATGAAAAAAAAAACAGATACTTTAATTTAATGTGTGGCCAAAAGCCACTGCTTTTGAGAAATAGAAGCTATGTTTTAAATAGTTGCTTTCTTGCCCTGGTGTTTTACCTACTTTTCTCTGCTAAAACGACACCAGTGACATCTAGCTGGTACTTGGTGCTTTGCCCACTGGCCAGCAGCCCCTTCTCTGCCTCCACCTCTTAAACCTCATGGAGAAGATCCTCCTTTAGAGTGTATAACCTCTCTGTACCAAATTTGAGTAACCAAAAGCAATACACATTAAACTTATCTCAGCACGTCCCAACACACAAGTGGTTCAGAGCTATTATTACCTCAGAAATAATGGCTCTTCTGCCTTAACCAACCTGCGCAGACTGGGAAAGTCTTGTTTCTTGTAATAGTCTAGCAGCAGCATGGTCCTCTCCCTACACCTCCTGCCATCCACCTCGAAGTTCTCATTTTGGAGGGCTGCAGTGATGATCTCCCCTATACGGCTCCAGATCCATCCTGATAAAGATGAATGAATTCACACAAGTGAATATATATTAACAGGCCATTAACTTGAATACTTAGGCATCTCTGTGTGGATAAGATTTGTCTTTCATAGCACATCATATTTACCCTTTGACTGGTCTCTCTGACTTTGCCTTCTTTTTAGATTTTTCCTTGTATGATTGCTTGATTTCATCTACAAATAATACCCTTACTGTATAATGTAATAGAGGATTGTAAAGTTGCTATTTATGTTGGGGATACAAAAATATACAAATTTTCTTGTACTAAAAATAATTGTTGCTCTATAGTACTTGAAATATTTTGACCTGACCGCTCATTATCCTCATTCTTAATGCAGGAACTGCTGCTCTTCACGTTCAAACAGTGTAGAAGTGTCCTTTAAAAAGAGGACAGACCTGGCTCTTTGGTGGCAAAAGGGTTCTGGGTGATCACTTCCCGCAGAAGGATGATGTCATGCCGTGCTGAGAAACCCACATGGCGTTTTCGTGGTGAAGTGGAAGGGCTGGTGAGGGAAAAACCTGACGTTGGTACTATCATGAAAGACAGTTAAATACATACAATATATTTGTTATAAACACCACATAATGGGAAAAGTATATGTAGGTTATAAAAAAATTGGGGTCCCCTTCACAAATATTTAAAGATTACTGTTATAATTATGAGAATTGAGGAAGTGAGAAAGTCCATCTTGGACATGCTAAAGATACTCCCACTGTATCTTTTATTGGGTAAAAGCGTTATACTTCCGAGAATAAGACCGCAGGTGGTACTTAAATATTTATGCAATGGATCATTGTACTCATTTTGCTTTTTTACAATCACTATCTACTAGTATAATGAATCATTATTACTATGTATACAAATAAAAATCAGTGATGAGGACCTTTGTTTTGGTCTTGGGCATTGTCATAGTGCAGAGAGGTGACAACAGCTCTGTCTAAGTGCACAGGTTCAACCAGCTGGTAGTTTGCAGCTACAAAAATCCACACACACCAGACAAATAACCTATGAATTACTGGCAGCCCAACAGAGTTCTCCAGCAGGTTGACTGCCCATATCTAGGTGTCAAAAATGGAAGAGGAACATACTGTATGTGCACGAATCAAGAGAAGCACCAATATGCCTTGTCAGAATGTTTAATCAAAGTGTCACATACCGCGCTAGACATGCCATGTTCATGTTTCTCAACGTTATTGATCAACACTTTCACCACTACCCGTTCCATGTTTCTGTTTGGCGCATCCGTGAACTGCCTAACGTGGGCTGTACACGTCCACTCACCAGCACAGGCTGCCTACTGACGTGTAACTCAACTTGGTAGAGATTCAGAGTCCGGTAAGTTCTGCGCTCTTCACTTTGAGTTGCGCTTAGTCGACACAAGATGGAATGAGAGAACAGCTATTGATGCATCGCAGAACAGAACTGCTCAGGACACGTTAGCAGATCAGTGGTGGAATTTTACTCTCTGCTTCAGTACAATTCTGGGGTTCTTGTAGCCTACTCGAGACTTGAGTTGTCTTATGCCACTTACTGTATGTCACTAATGCCAGTATTCAACAGCATGTCACCGGGGGACACCTCTCCTTGTACATACTGTATATTAAAATATACTACTAAAATACGGCGTGCAGTTCCAGTGGGTAGATTTTTTACAACCCTCAAAATATTCTGGAAATCCAAGAGAAAATATTATTGAGGTGATTTCTTTTGTTTCACCTCATGAAATGCTTTTTCTCATCATTGTCATTATAAATCATTTAGGTCTGTCACAGCCGTCTTTATTTTGGAATTTGTTGTATGCAAACCTACCTTTGCATGGAATTGCTGCAGACATAATGAGAGGCTGATTAGAAGGGAAGCAGACCCAGGACCTGGCAACCTGATGCATCATAATCGTGTCATTATTTTGTCAGAGATGTTGGGGGAGTGTTTGGACCACATGTTGAGAGACAGGGTAGGAGGGAGGACAGGAGTGGAAGCATATGAACGAGAGTGTTGACAGGTTTGACTGGGGATGATTCAGAACTGCTTTTAAAAGAAAAGAAATCAGTTTTGTTGACTTGTTGAAAAAAATTAATGGAACATGGCAACCTTCCAACTAAAAACGCTGTTACTCCCAACGCTCTCATTACCAGTGACTGTGATGTTAAGAGTAGCTGTTATTTAGAACTCTGCAACAAAGGAGTAATAACAGTGGTTATGCTGTATTAAAAATAAATAAATAAACGTCCATGTACACACTTATTCCGATCGCGACTTCCTGTTTGGGTAAAATTACCCTCACTGCACATGTGTGCTGCTCATGTCCTCCCACTCTCTCCTCCTGTAACACAGGAGCGTTATGTCTTGCTAAGCCCGTAGCTTGATCACTGAGAACAGTAGAAACAAAAGTAGGGTTTTCAGAACCTGGCGCAGGTCCATTCTTTAAGAATTTAAATTTCAGGGAAAAGTGCAATGTGTAGCCACATCAACGTTTGTTTACAGCACAGGCGGAAGTACAACAGCTTCTTCTGCGGTTATTTTAAGGAAATCAAACACATCTGTGCATGTCAAAATACTGCTATTCTGATTAAATCTTGGTGCAATTATACGCACATCATAATCGGGATAGCGTCCGTTTTAAAATGGATTTGGAATTACCAATCCCTCAAATTTTTAATTTGATTAAGAAATTTTGCGCATGTAAACATAACTATTGTGTGTTATATGCACTGTGTTCAGCTGTGGCTATTTGATTCAGTTGCATTTGTAAATACAACTGACGATTTTGACGCTTGGATGAAAATCCTTAGCGGTCAATGACTGCCTGGTCTGAATCCCATGGACATTGCCACATTGTGAGTTTCCTCCCTGGAGATGCTTTGCTAGGCCTTCACTGCAGCTGCCTTCAGTTTTGTCAGTTAAAAAGTTGTTCTATTGGGTTTAGATCAGGTGACTGACTTGGTCGGTAATGTCCTATCAGTTTTACAGCAATTGGCTGCATGTGAGCATAGAGTATAACCCCATACACCTCAGAATTCATTTTGTTCCATCTGTCAGCAATCACATCAATAAACACCAGTGAGTCCACGACAAGACATCGTCTCCACCATGTTTGACACATGATATGGTATGCTTTGGATTATGAACGGTTCCTTTTCTTCATACAAATCTCTTCCCATCATTTTCATACAAGTTTATGTTGGTTTTAACTGTCCAAAGAATAAATGTCCAGTGGGAGGCTTTTTTAGATGTTTTCTGGCAAGGTCTAATCTGTAAACAAGTCTGCACCTTGTTGTAAAGCCTCTGTGTTTATCGTCATGAGGGCGTCTCTTGATTATAGACTTTGCCAAAGTTATGTCTACCTTCTCCAGAGTATTCTTGACTTATATTCTTGTTTTTCTTATTTTCTTCACCAAGGAAAGTATTCTGTGATCATCCAATTTAGCGGTCTTCTGTAATGTTCCAGGTCTTTGATGATGTTGAGCTCACCAGTGCATTCCTGTTAATAAAGAATGCTTAACACTCCAAAAGTTTTGCTACCTCTTTTGCTAGATTTATTTAGGGTAATTTTTTTGTCTAATGATGAGATCCTTCACTTGTATTGATATCTATTTGGACTTCATAATGATAGCTGCAGTCAAACAGCTGCCAAATGGCAGTTCAACACTTACAATCACCTCCAACTCCTTTTATCTGCTACATTTGCCTTGAAGTAATGAGGGAACGGACCACACTTGGTCGTGAAACTGCTCGTCAGACAATTTTTCAAATATTTTTAAGCCCCTAAAAATGTAGCTACTCCTATTCCTAAGCAGTGAATGCCATATTTTTGTGAAACCTCTTTAATTAAAGTTGAAAGTCTGCACTTCAATCAAATCTTGATTGTTTTATTTCAAATGTATTGTGGTAGTGTACGGAGGCAAAATAATAAGAACTGTGTCACTGTCCATTCTCAAAACTTCCAGCTCAACTGTAAATTTAAAATTTTCAAGTTTATGACCTAAAAATGTCCCGAATTACTTGTTTTATTGGTTTTTTAAAACATTTGATATGGTAGATAAGTAGCTCTGTCTTGAAATCCTCTACTCTACTAAATTCCTTCTTATGATTCATTCATATTCAACTATTTAATTGTACAAAAGCGTGTTCCTCAATATTGCACCATAGGACATTTTTTATCTATTTCTCTAATTAATGATATACGTGTTAAAGGTTGGAACGGTTTTGCATTGTGGCCTCACAACAAGAAGGTCCTGGGTTCTTTACTGTGTAGAGTTTGCATGTTCTTCTCATGTCTGCATAGTTTCCCTTTGGGTTCTCGGGCTTCCACCCACAGTCCAAAGACATACCAGTTCGGTAAATTGGTTAATAAAAATCGCCCACTGGTGTGAATTTGAGTGTGTATAATCGTTAGTCTTTATATATTTGCCATGTGATGAACAGGTGACCTGTACAGAGCGTATCCTGTATAGGATAAGCGATGATAGATAATGGATGAATATACAGTATATTCAAATTGTCTTGTTCATCTTTATGTTGATGATACCTTTATCTTGCATTTTTAACTGTCATACACTGCAAAAATGAATTATTTGTCTTAACCTAAAAAACTGAAGTTTCTGGGCTGCCTTAGAATTTTAAGTTCACTCAGCGTAAAATGAAAAGTTGAGGTAACTTTTACTCAACTCTCTACATTAACTCCTATATGTTTCTCACTTTTTTTTGCAGTGTTTTTGTGATCATACTTTGCACATTAAAAATTAAATAGTGAGGACATTTTTCATCTGCTTTATGTCCCAAACAAAGGAAAAACATGTTGTGACACATTTAAAAACAAGAGTACTGATTTTTCTATACTGTATTTGAGTGTTCACATGTGAGAGGAGGAGGAACCTGCTTAATAATGAGACTAGCTCTTTTTTTATTTAGTATTTATTTATTTACTTTATTTATTTATTAACGTTTTGGAAGCTTGTACCCCCCAAAAACACAAACAAAAAAACAAACAAAAAAAACCAGACTGTCAGTTTTCCCCAAGCACTTTTACAATACATGCAGCCTTGTATTAGATGTTAACAGGATTTTTGACATGACTGACTTAAACAATAAGTGAGACTATATTACGTCACAGTACCTACAGGAACAAATCCAGGTATGGTACATCTCTTTATCACCATGTTCCTACAAATGGATACACAATTACTCACAAATGTTTTTTTTCATTAATTTTTCACATGTGGACAAATGTATTTGTAACCCCTCTTACACCACAGTGAGCCATGCAAAAGGTGTTCAAGATTTTGGTGTCTGAATGAGAATCCAACCCTTTTGCAGTATTTACTAAGCACTGCCTGTGTGGAAACTGTATTTTTACAATACGGATGACTCACACCGAAAGATTACCATACCCATCCACAATTCTTTCTCTTTCAGCCACAGCAACGTCTCTTCTTATATCATGTTTCCTCCCACTCTTGTGACATTGTGTCTCTTGGAAGAGGCTACAGGTCTTTGCTACGTCACTAAGAATCTTCCTCTGAAAATTCTAGAATCTTGACTCACACAGATTAGGTAATATGTAACACAGCCTCTAGCAGGTGTGCACAGTTGGTTTGTGTCTAAATAAGACCAAAAAAGAACATGTCACACACTCAAAGACCCAGTGCAATTATATCACTTTTTAGATAAAGGTCTTTATTTCAAGAAGATATATTTATTGTCTGTGAACAATTTTTTGACTTGTTGTTATGTTATGTCATTATGTTGTTATAGAAATTTAATTGACCCTCTGTGCATCTATTCATTAGTGCCTTAAAACAAAACAAAACAAAACAAACAAAAAAAAAAACCAAAGTTACCTAAGTACCACTCACAATGTAGAAAAAATTTAGAGAAAGCTGGAAGTCAGATCATAGACAAGTACATCCTAATGGAGCTCCAGGTTAATGTCATTTTCATTTGTGTTATCACCTTTGCGGATAATGGATTTCCAACAATGTGTAGAAGATGGCTTGCTGACTTCTATAAAACATTCATTCATTCATTCTTTTTCTACCGCTTATCCCCTTAGGGGTCGCTGGGGGGGCTGGAGCCTATCTCAGCATCTTCGGGCGAAGGCAGGGTACACCCTGGACAAGTCGCCAGTTCATCGCAGGGCTGACATATAGAGACAAACAACCATCCACACTCACATTCACACCTACGGGCAATTTAGAGTGACCAATTAACCTACTAACCCCAAGTTTGCATGTTTTTGGACTGTGGGAGGAAACCAGAGTAGCCAGAGAGAACCCACGCAGACACAGGGAGAACATGAAAACTCCACACAGAAACGCCCTGACCCAGAATAGAACCCAGGACCTTCTTGCTGTGAGGCGACAGTGCTAACCACTGCACCACTGTGCTGCCCTCTTCTATAAAACATTTATTTTTTAATAGACAGTTATCACAGCTCAGTTAAGTCTTCTTATGTGTAATTTGTCGGTGTATCAATTGCTGTTTACATGCAGTATATATAGTATACATGCCGACATGGTGTTTCTGCGCATCCAACATTTAGATCCATACCATAGAGAAAGAGCGTGTTGAGTTGTTCCTTTGGAAACCACCAAATTGAATGAGAGTATCACATGACCTTTGCATTCTTTGCGCTCCTAAATTCTTAACTTGCATCTGTAGTGCTCTATCCAAACTTGAAAATCCTTCTGGGACTGAAAAGCTGAAACAGGAAATACTGACTCCCGTGGAATGGTCATTTTTGGTTTTTGGCCCCTGCCCCAGCCCTAAATAGGGGTCCATCATTTTTGGTGCAGGCGGGGGGCGGCGCAGTGTTGCAGTCCTTAGCACTGTCCCCTTACAGCAAAAAGGTCCTGGGTTCGATTCCTGGGTCAGGACATTTCTCTGCGGAGTTTGCATGTTCTTTTGTGTCTGCGTGGGTTCTCTCCGGGTACTCCGGCTTCCTTCCACAGTCCAAAAACATACAAACTGGAGTTTAGGTTAACTGGTCACTCTAAATTGCCCGTAGGTGTGAATGTGAGTGTGGATGGTTGTTTGTCTCTATATGTGAGCCGTGCGATGAACTGACGACTTGTCCAGGATTACCCCTGCCTTCAGCCGATGATGGGCTCCAGAAAGAAAAATACAGTGTTTCCACAGTTCTATAAACTCAAAAAAACTTTCAACTACTCGGATGGGATACAACTTAACAGCTCTTGCTTTGCATAAATAACTGTTTGCTTCATATTTCTTGGGAATTTGGACTTCAGAAAATCTGCCATTTCTTTATTGTGCTCCTTTTCCCTGCAGACTCTGGCAAAGATTAATATAAAATACAAGACAGGAGTCTATCAAAGCACATCCTAATTGGAATTTCTCGTTGCAGTGTTACTTTTCACTTGTCACAATTTCAGGTACTGTAAAACCATATCAAAGAAGGATGACTTTTACCAAAGTGCAGAGTTGAGATACCTCTTCAATATGCTCAAAATAATAAAATTTTAAAAACCAAATACAATTAAGGCTGTTAGAAAGGAGAGGTTCTGTTCAGAAATTCAATACATCTAAAAGCTACTGAAGAAATTGTTACGCTGAATAAACACACACTGCATATCTGGATATTTGTAGTGCCTTGTTAATGTCTATAATACTAAGACATCAGGATGTACAGTATGTAACAGATATATTGTATATGCTACTGATTTCTGTCCTATTTGAAAGCAAAATCTCAAATGCAGTTTAAAAACTGCAGACACAATAATCTGTGAAGGACAGTCTGGGGTAAAAAAGAGAGATTTCTAAATTTACAAGCATAGACAACATGGCCCTTAAGCTCTGTCACAGCTTCTCTTCTGCTTGCTCCATTACCACATTGCTAGTCTCCTGCTTCCTGCCTCTGACCCTACTAACAACCCTTCAGACTTTTCAAAGCATGCCGTCAGCTGTCAATACAAAGTGTTGCTCAGATAAATAAAATGGAACAGTAAGATGATTAAACCTAAAAACGTGCTTTGCGCTCAACATCTGGTGTCTATTGTCAGGTCACATTAGATTACAAGATCAGCACCAAGTGAGGGAACCTTTGCAGACATAAATAAAAACAACATCAATAACAATGTTTACAATGTGCCTAATCGAATAAAAACAAGTAGTAACAGTAGTCAACAGAAAATTGAAATCATAGAAACTATAGCCTAATAAAAACAACAGAAATAATTAACAGTTCCCAAGACCTACTCTAGCTGTTTATTAAACCCTTAAAACTCATTTCTCCTCCATAAATGACACATGGACATTGTTTTTTACTTTTTTTTTTTTTTGTGTAAAAAAAAAAAAAAAAAAAAAATGGTAAAAAAGAGAGATTTCTAAATTTACAAGCATAGACAACATGGCCCTTAAGCTCTGTCACAGCTTCTCTTCTGCTTGCTCCATTACCACATTGCTAGTCTCCTGCTTCCTGCCTCTGACCCTACTAACAACCCTTCAGACTTTTCAAAGCATGCCGTCAGCTGTCAATACAAAGTGTTGCTCAGATAAATAAAATGGAACAGTAAGATGATTAAACCTAAAAACGTGCTTTGCGCTCAACATCTGGTGTCTATTGTCAGGTCACATTAGATTACAAGATCAGCACCAAGTGAGGGAACCTTTGCAGACATAAATAAAAACAACATCAATAACAATGTTTACAATGTGCCTAATCGAATAAAAACAAGTAGTAACAGTAGTCAACAGAAAATTGAAATCATAGAAACTATAGCCTAATAAAAACAACAGAAATAATTAACAGTTCCCAAGACCTACTCTAGCTGTTTATTAAACCCTTAAAACTCATTTCTCCTCCATAAATGACACATGGACATTGTTTTTTTTTTTTTTTTTTTTTTTGTAAAAAAAAAAAAAAAAAAAAAAATCCTTTTGTGGCCTTAAAATGGCTTGGATGTAATTCTATACCTTTGCTTTATCTAGGTTTTGGGGACATATAAAATGTGCTACTTTAGTCCCACCTGTCTCCTCTCACTGATCTGCCCCTCGTCTGCAGCAAGAGTGAGCCCGAGGTTACCTGCTCTGGCTACTGTTCGCTGCACGACTAAGTTATTACGATGGGGTAATTCAGTCATACATGTTTGAGCCTCCTTCAAGCTCGGGTCCTCTACTAGAGGCCTGGGAGCCTGATGGTCCTGCGCAGGATCTAAGCTGTTCCTAGGATTGCGCTTCTTGACAGATAACACAGGTGTTATTGCAGGGATTTGATGGAGCCACTCTCCCAGCATGGCCAGCAGTAATCCTCCGAAGACATTTTACCTGAGACAAGCGGGCCCTACCTAGCTGCATCGGCTCCTCCTCCGGGGAGTGTGAGGTTGGAGGGCTAGGTGCCGCACGGGAAGCCGGCCAAGGACCGGGACTCGCTCTCACAAGAGGTGACGGGGCTGGACGAGAACAGGAGGGTGGAGGACGGCAGGCTCTCTCCCTACGACGTTCACGCAGCCGATTATCTTGCTTAATGGCTAGAGAGATTAATTCATCTAAGCTAGTAGACTCATCTTAGGTCGCTAGCTCGTCTTTAACTGGGTCACTGAGCCCCTGAAATGCCTCATCATTCCACCCAGACTCTGCTGCTAACGTCCTGAACTCGACTGAAAACTCAGCTACACTGTGGGAGCCTGTGGGAGCCTGTCTGTAAATGTACCAATCACTGTAACAAATTACTTCAGTAACCTGCTTTACTGAAGAGGAGACCCTTGCTTCTTCTCCATCACTCCACCTGCCTCTTCTCTTTTCTTTACTCTGTATGCTTTAAACATACCGCAGCCAGGAAAAACCTGCAGGAGAGGCTCTCACAGTCTCAGTCTGATGCTGTTTGTTCATTGAGAACCCCTGTAAAGGCAAAGCAAGATACTCAGGCATTTTATTTTGTAAAGCACTGGCAGGTGCACCAGAGTCCCCCTCAGCCCAACCTGCAGTCAAGCTGGTCACACAGCCAGTCACTCACATTACAGCATATGAAAGCAATGAAAGTTGTAAAATGATGACATAATTACACATTACACACAGTCTCTGCACTGTTGTTTGGCTCACACAAGGAGATTAAATTAAAAATTCTTATGAGTTTCAGTGCAAAAAAAAATTGCAATAGTTCATTTGAAAATCTCATTCTTAGCATTTACAATCAAACATGAAAACTCCAACTATGTTTGTCAGTGTATCAAGCACCTGGACCCCATACTGAATTTTTGTCTGAATTAACAGAGTTTCTCTCAGCCCTGGTCCTCAAAACAGATAAAGTTATTATTGTAGATGATTTTAATATCCATGTAGACAATCAAAACGACAGCCTTGGTACTGCATTTCTGTCACTGTTAGGTTCATTCGGCTTCTGTCAGTGTGTACAAGAATCAACACACACTTTTAATCACACCCTTGATCTTGTTCTGACATATGGCATTGAAATTGAGCACTTAAAAGTCTCTGCGCAAAATCTACTTTTATCATATCATTATCTTCTAACATTTGAATTTCTGCTCATCACCTATAAATCAAGAGTCACTAGTTATTATAGCAGATGCATTACTGAGGACACGTTTTGAAAGTTTTAAAGAAAATAACCCTCTGCAATAATTTCAGTGCCATATCCCAGTATAACAGAGAAGTCATGTCTTAAATTTAGCCCCTCCCAGCTTGATCACCTTGCCGATTTCACTGCCGGCTCTCTACATGCTTCACTCGATTCTATTGCCCCAGTTAAAAAGAAAACAAAACCAGTCAAGAGACTAGCTCCGTGGTATAATCTTAACACTCGCAAGCTAAAACAGAAAATTCACAAACTTGAAAAATAATGGCGTTCCACTAAACTGGAAGAGTCACGCATGGCCTGGCAGGATAGCCTTAAAGTATACAGGAAGGCCCTTCGCCGAGTAAGAAAAGACTACTATTCAGCGTTGATAGAAGAAAACAAGAATAAGCCCAGGATCCTTTTCAGCACTGTAGCCAGGCTGACTGAGAGCCACCATTCTATTGAACCATGCATTCCTAGAGCCCTCACCTGTAATGATTTTATGAACTTCTTCAATAATAAAATTAGACTCATCAGAGAAAATATCCTACACTCCACAGATTCCAGTTCAGCAACAGGAATTATAGAGGCTGGTATTAGTCCTGATGTGTGTTTGGAAAGCTTCCATCCAATTGACCTTCATGAACGTATGACAACATCCCTGGATTTATAGATTCCACAGACTCTTGGACTCATGGATGTTTTATATATCCTAAGTAAACTGTTATTGTCATGTTGTTGTGTTCTGTACAAATGACATATATTGCATGTCTGTCCGGAAGAAGGATCCCTCCTCTGTGGTTCTTCCTGAAGTTTCCTGAATTTTCCCTGTTTAGGGTTTTTTTTTAAGTTTTTCCTCACCCGGTTCGAGGGTCTAAGTGAAGAGATCTGTACAGTTTGTCAAAGCCCAGTGATATAATGTGTAAATTATGATTTTGGGCTGTACAAATAAAATTTGATTTGATTTGATTTGTAACAAATAAACTAACAGTGTCAGAGGGGATTTTCACAACTCAAGGCAAGTTTTGCTTTTATCAAGAAAACAAAGCAGAATCTTGCACATTTGGTTGATAGAAAGCTGCTCCTACAAGGACAAAGTCAGTTGCTTTGCTCCTGTTTTCTGACACATGGCCCAAGCATCTGCATTGATCATAGCGTGGTTCTTTCCACAAACTTTCCAGAAAATTACTATGGTACTGGTAGAGCAAGTTTTTTGAATGATACAGCTAGGTGAAAGGCAATAGTCATCGTGGGCAGCTTCTCAACAATCCATTGTTGAATTCCAATAGCTGACAGCATCCTGTGTGTGTATCAATGGTGCAGAAAAAGTAGAGTGTTTATGAAATATCAAACCAGGTTTCCAGACTTCCGGTTAGGTTTTAATGATAGTCACATAATTAATTGTCAGAATTCTTCAAAATCATTCATGCATGAAAGGAAAAACCTTTTGCTCGCCTGTTTTCAATTGCCTGGTCTTTTATGTGTCCCAATCAATAAAGTTTTGGGGCATCCTTCCAATCTCTATACATCTACTGCATGTCTAAACGAATGCAATGGAAATTCCCTTGAGAAGTAACAGCACTGTTTAGAGCTTAATTTTACTGCAGAGTAATATAATTTTGTTCCTCTGGGACAACAGTTTATTCCATTGAGTTAACAAGTCACACCAGCACTTTATGTGATAAATTTAATTCATTTCAATTTAGTCTCCGGTATATTCCCATCCTGACTGACACAGCTGACACTTTATGGTTTCAGTCATAGCTCAGTATCACTGAATATGAATCAGCCTTTCCTTCCATGTGTCAGATTGGACTTGTCGAGCATTTCGATCATCAAAAACTCTTGAGTCTCAAGTCTCTTTGCAGGGAACTCCTTTGTGTCAGGTTATGATGCCAGCAAATGTGTTCATAGGTAGAAGAAGTACTTTGTTCATGTACTTCAGTCCAGAGTCATTTTCCTCTTTCAACTTGGATTTGGTTTTCTGGATACAATATCCGGGGTCGAGGCAGGGGGAGATCTCAATGCTACAAAAACAAAGATGTTAAAGCAGCACCATCAGTTTCAGTCTCAAAGATTCGCAAAACTTTGTTCAAAAGACCAACCATTTAGATTCAAAGGTCAAAGATTCCTAAGAATCACAGCTCGGGCTCTTCTTTAAAAAAAAAAATCCAAAAAACGACCTTAATTAAGTGAAGTTTCTTTTGAAACTTTTGAACATGCTCTGAATCACAATGAAACCTTTATATGACCTTCATTCAGGGCCATAAAAGTTACTCTAAGTTCCGCTGTTTCTAAACTCTCACCTCTGCACATCCCTGTAGGTCTGGTGACAATCTCTGTCCAGTGTAACAGCCAAAGATCGACTCTCCATAGTGCAAATCTTAATGTGACTAGTCCGAATCTTTGAGTCCTGAGAATCCAAATGAAATAAACACATTTTACAACATAAACAGTTGTGGTATGAAGTCACAATAGAATGGAGGTTTCCTGGACTCACCGCATTGCTGTTTTTATTATTTGTCGGAGGTTCATTAAATGTCAGAGTCAAACAGTTAAGATCTATGAGATAGTGGCAAATAAATACAAAGAAACAATGAGGAAGGTTTTTAATGCATAAGCATGACACAATAGCCGTTTTAGAATTATTACTGAACCTTGTGTTTCACTGGAGGGAATTGCATTGATTTGAACACCTGAAGTCCTGACTGAAATTTCTCTCACAATGTCTCGGCCACTTAATATCACCTGCACAACCACATACAGAGTATGCAAATGTCAGAAGTCATAGATTAACAAACAAACAACAAATATGACATTTGGCTATGATGATAAAAAAGATGATGAAAGAGGTACCTTTCTGTAATTCACTGAGACAACAGCTCCGAACACCTCTCCTGAGCTCTTCTTCGGCTTATCTGTTTGAAAAAAACAAACAACCCCCCCCCGCAAAAAAACAATGCTTTTATACATAAACACACTCAGAGACAGCATTATGACTTTGAAGGAGATGGGTATCCAGTTCACCTCTATTTGACGCTGAAATTTGGCTGAGTTCAGGAACCTCTATTTGTAGATGGGTAAGAAACACATCTTCCACATAATCTTTATTGCTGGTGAAAGTGATCTAAAGAAAATGAACAATGTTTTTAAAAAGGCCTCGGTCGAGATGATGCTTCAGAAGGGAGACAGCACTTTTGCTTTTAATTATCCGAAACCAGAACCTACTCGTACAATCGATTAAAGTACCTTAACAAAGTATATGGTGAAGTAGACAGGCTGCTTTCCCATGCGAACGTAGTAGGAAATGACATCAGACACAAAGGGGTCTTTTGGCCTCCCTGGGTTAGCCTGTTTCTATGGAAGATAAAAGACAACGTTCAATTAAAGTTCAATAATTCTAACTGTAACAGGTGTAACAGAAGTTACTCTGCTGCACCTCTTACAGAGTATTAGATTAAGATGACCAAGGGGGTGGACTCAGTCAGATCTGTAGCCTCTGGCTGTCAGTGCCTTCAGCAACATTGACAGCACTGCACCTTCTTGCTCTTAAGGTGTAAGAAAAACAGGTAGAGGCAGAAGCAGTAGGAAAACCATTTGTTTGATGTTTTCCGGTATGATGAAATATGTTAAACCCAATGAATCCCATTGCTGGTCAGATTTGGGCAAACAGCCAGCCAGTGTGCATGACTGAGAGGGGACTGGCTTTGGACCATCACCTCCCATGGATCAGTCCCTGATGACCTTGATTTCCCCACCATTGTGGCATTGGAGGATTCACAATAACGCAAAGATTTTATGTAACATAGTCCTGCTGTGTAAAGTAAAAAATTAAATAATTTCATACCATCTCAGCCAGTTTAGGGATCATGCTGCCCAAGCTGTTGATATTAGAGCTGTACCAAGGGTCCACCATGCTCAAATAGGAACCAAGAGTGCAGAGATTCCCGCTGGATTTATTGAGATTTTCCTAGTAAAAAAGAAGTAGAACAAAAAAGACCTTAAATGTAGAAAATAAAAAGCAGTAAGGAAAAAAGACAGAACTACATTATTTTATCTTTTCTAGATACTGCCCAGACTATTGCACCTTTTATATTTATGCATTCTGTACCTGCAGATATAGATGTAAAGGGCAAATAAAAGTGAAAGCATGATATGGCTTTTTATGGGGCACTTTATTCACCAGCATTAAGGAGTGCCTCTGTGCTTTGTGCGTTTGAATTTGAGGCTATCAAGTGGTGAAAGAGATGATGTCTCGCTGAATGTAAATTCTGTTGAACTGGTTAAGGCGAACTTAATTTAGAGGGGCATAAAGGGAAAAAAACAATTTTCTCAATTACATCTGAAAAGGAATAACGATTACTGTGTTTTAGAGACAAGGGTAATTGTTTATATATTTGCAATTAGATTTTCTTTTTCATCGTCCTTGAACTCTGTTTTATGACTATATTCATATTAAATGTAATTAATTATCAATAGCGAAACTGTATCTCATCACTTCATTACCGAGTGTTTCCCAGGCAGTATCACTACATTATTACTTAGAAAACCAAAACAAAAGGCCATTTTGACCATACTAGTCTTCAGTTCTGTCAGAAGCCATTTGTGTTGTGAGGTGACTTTCACACAATCACAGGCTGGTGGTGTGTTGACATGAGGAAGTTGTATAACCTTGGCAGAGGAGATCGGAGCACCACAAACAGGGATGTAGTAGAACTGCAGGTTGACTTTCATTGTAAGAGAACACCTCTGCGCTTCCTTTTTTCTGCAAGGACAAACCAAAGATACATGAGAAGCAAACATAAACATTTGGGATTTCAACATTTGACCTGTGCAATGGAAAAAGTGATGATTTATTAGTTTTCCAGTTAGGGCGAAGTAATGAAATTGTAGAGATAGTGCTTAAATTAGAGTATTAGCCTTCATACAGTATAAAAGAAAATGTAAGATTGGATGTAAGCATCTGGCTTCTTTGTTCCTTCATTAGTATGAAAAAAAAATTATTTCCACCAACACCATTCCATAACAAGCAAAATATTCAGTATTTCATCCAGATATATTTTTTTTCCATATCTATACTATTCTTTATTTACTTCAGTATTTACATTCATTCATTAAGAGAGTTGAACAGTGTAAGTTTCCATGATTTTTCCATCATTATATGGTAATGTTGAGCTATTGTGCGGTGTGTGAGCTCCCAGAAAATGCTACAAAACTATTGAAGTAAAAATAATTGGAAATAAATCAGACAACTGAAATTATATACCATCAACTCAGCTTTATAAACTTATGACATGTCCCTAACCTGAAGAGGTAGTACTCCTTGGCCAGTCGACCCAAAACCCTGTCATCCCCCATAGCGACTATCCTGGCAGTAA